>BMAC01000190.1:846247-907803 GCA_014905375.1 Phtheirospermum japonicum
TTCACATCAGTTTTTAATAGAAACGATGTGAAAAGATATGACTTTTTCACATCGGGTTTTAATAGAACTGATGTGGAATAAATGTAACTTTTTCACATCGATTTTACAAAAACCGACGTGACTTTTAACATCGGCTCAAAAAACTGATGTTAAATGCCTATAAAAAGCACTATCTTGTAGGGGTGGCGGGTGCCCCTTTCTAAAAACTTTTCTAATAAGGTAAGGCTTTTTGGAACCCTAGTTTTGGAGGTTTTCCCCAACTTATACATTACTAATAAAAAAAGGGGCTTCCCTTTTTCAGCTACATTGCACTGCCGCAATAAACAATAGATCCGCTGAGATGGATGAGAAACCTTCTATCTGGCGCCTCTGTACTAGTAGTAGAGTGGCTTTCTACTTTCAATCATCAAAGGAAGTAAGGGTACGAAGGACCGATGTTAAATGCTTGGCATCGATTTCTTGAGAAACCGATGTGGTTACATGATTTTATTTTAAAAGTAGCCCTATTTATTATGAAATGGGTTAATGCTTTTATTAGGTCGATGAATGGTTTGTATGGATATGGTTTTATGATTTCATGGTTATGAGCTGATACTTATTTGGGTTGGCGATGGTATCTATGGATATGGTTTTATGATTTCATGGTTATGAGCTGATACTTTTATTAGGTCAATGAAGGGTTTGTATGATTATGGAATGGGCCTGACGCTTATATTAGGTGGTGATGGTTTATATGGAATGGATAAATCCTTTTAATAGGTCAGGAATGATTTGTATGGATATGGTTGTATGGTTATGTAATGGGATGATGCTTTTATTAGGTCAGTGATGGTTTATATGGAATGGTCTGACACTTTTATTAGGTCAGCAATGATTTGTATGGATATGGTTGTATGGTTATAGAATGTGCTGACACTTTTATTAGGTCGTCGATGGTTTGTACGGAGATGGATTATAGTTTTATGGGTATGGTTCGACACTTATTTAGGTTAGAGATATTATATAGTTATGATTTCGATAATTGGGGACTAACTATTTATATGGTCTAATTTGTGTGGTCTAAATGAGTTTATTTTGTTATGCTTTTATATGTTTTATTGGATTATATGGCTTAGTTGGTTTATTTAAGGTTGGTATGGGATTAGTTGATTTGATTTGGTTTTAAATAGTTTGGTTGGTTTATGTTGCTAGGGGTCGGTGGGTCAGAGAGGTGGATCAGGGCTTGAGGATAATGCTATGGGTATGGTTAAAGCTGGTTCAACCTGTTTTAAATCGGATAAATGATTTTTTTGGCCAAGCTATTTTAGGATGGACAAATAGTTTTTTTGCCGACCTGTTTTAGGTCGGATAAGTGGTTTATGGCCAACTGTTTTTGGTTGGATAAATGGTATGTGGTTATGGTTATTGTTGAAATATGGTTTCAAGAATACGTGCACTACTGCAAAACAGCTAATTAACGGCGGTTTTTGGAGGGTTTTAACGGCGGTTTTTGAACCGCCTTTATATCGACCGCGTTAAATTTTACGGCGGTTTTGAACCGCCGTAAAAAAGTGGGATTTAACGGCGGTTCTGGAAGACATTTAACGGCGGTTTTGGAACCGCCGTAGAATGCAGCATTTTTACGGCGGTTTTTAGAAATACCTTCTAGAAAGTCTGTTTTCCAGAACGAATATTTTACGTCGGTTTTTGAGAACTACCTTCTAGAAAGTAGTAAAAAATTTAAAAAAAATGAAATGAAAGCAGGTGCACCAATATCGCCAATAATGAATATTTTGAATATATTAATTATTTCAAATAATAAATTAAGAATTAATACTCCAATATAATTAATAATTTCCATCAACAACATCCATGAACAGTTCAACACTAAAAACAAGACTAAAAACAAGAGACTAAAAAATAAAATGAAACATCTTCGCATTTCTAACTAAAGCGAACGCCACATCGAGATCTCGTACGAGCTAACTGTTGACCCCGGGACCAGAATCGAGGCTTCTTGCTTGCTCCATCTCCCGCCCCTTAGTACCTTTATCTTTTACAAATATAATCCTTCAATAAAATGAAAGCCCGATTGCTGCAAAAGCCGAGCTATCTTCTACTGAAGTTGTATCCTCGTTATATATCTCCCAAGACCACAACTGAGGATTAGCTGCCAACATTTGAATTTTTGAAGTTTGCGTCCCAACCTTTGCAGTGTTAAAGACTTACACTTCTGCAGTCGGGAAGAATGCTAATCGACCAAGCAGGTAAATTGTAGTGCATGTCGTTGAAAATCACTCTTACTGCCGAATTACTATCGAAGTTTGAAAGAAAAGCCGCGCATTTACCTGGACCGGATGAAAATACATAAGCCTGAAAAAAAAAAACAACAGGAAATTACTTTTAAAAAAAAATAAAAATAAAAATACTACAAATTAAAAAATAGAAGTTTTTTTAACAGAAGAACCTAACCTGCTTATACTTTCCTAATGAGGTAACGTTCGGGAACGACGAGACGAGCGCATTTTCACAAAGCTTAATCGCCTTGTGCAGCTCCTTTAAATGACCATATTTCAGTTCCCTAATCAAACCTGAAAAAAGTTTTATTTATTTATTTTTATTTTTTTAATTTGTTGTTTAATAAAATTTAATTAGATTTATTTAACTCTTATTTTCATATCATGAAAATAAACCTTAGAAATGGACAAAAAAGTAAAGAACAAGCATAACCCTTTTGAGAAAATTACATTTGGAAATGACACAGATGAAACAATCCATGCTTCATAGAACAATCTTACCAGGTATATATCTCTTTTAGTTGCTGATGCAAAACAAGCTTTCACTAAATTAATGGATTCTGAATCAGAAGGTGGAGTCAACGCATCCTGTAGTAATTAATCATCACCGTTTCTGCAGATATTCAAAAAAAAAAGAAAAAAAAGGAAAGGAAAGGAAAAAGGGAATGCTGAAATGAATTATCCAAAAAGAATGTTGTCAAGACAAAAAAACCTTTGCAGACAGTAAGAGAGAGACTTGGAGATTTCAGTTGGTTATCCAAGAATGGTGTGATAAGAGTCGCACCAGAGCCAAGGGCACTATTTCCAACACTTTCATATGATCCAACAGCGTCATACATACGTGAAGACAAAGCCTTTTCCTTTAGGATTTTCCAAAAAAAGAAAAAACGGATAGAGTGATTAATTTGCTAGCAGAAAGATTCGAATTAATATTCAAACTGAAATGACGAGTAGACCTTACCCTCATTCTCGAGGCCACCCAAGACATTGAAAGCATTATATATAATATGAGAAAAATTATTTCTTGTTGCAATGATAGAGGAACTAGACTAGACCAAATAATTAAAAATGGCCAACTATCACCAAAATTCAAATTGAATAAAATCAACCAATGGCAGAAAAGACTATTATATATTTCAAGAAAACAAACTCTTCAAACACAGTCAATAAGTATATGCAGAGTTCGAAGAAACAAAAAGCTTAAAACTGATAGGTGTATGCCAATAAGCGATTCTCACCAAAGACAAGCTAAGCTATTCATTTCATACCAAAGAGTATTCAAATATATTGACACTCCAAGCCCCCAAAGCTCATACATACAATGTGCACAAAGGAAATATAGCTAACCGTAAGATCCGAGCATTACTCGTCAACGCATCATTTAAGCGAGCCTAGAATCAAACCATCTCTAGAATTGCAGCCATCATGAGTCGAATTACGCCAACGAACCAACATATTGGTGAACCACGAACTGAAACTGAACCCGAAGTCCAAGGGCCGAAAGCCATCTACGTCGCCTCCTCCTTCTTTGACGAGAAGCCGCTGAGTGTGGGGTTGGAGGACGGGACTTCGAGTCAGCGTTCCGTCTCTGCCGCCCCTCTATCGAGACTTGTCGCCATTGCCAGACGCGCATACGGGCCAAAGTTCAGGCCTCGCCAGAAACTCCAGGGTGAAGCCCGATCGGAATCCACATCCTCCATCGCCGTTAATTTTTGAGCCAGAACCACCGACCAGAATTCAATCGAGAGTCGCGTCGCGATGAAACCCTTACAGCCGCCACCGATTGCCATCGCCTCGTCTGCCAAACGGAGCAGCACCTGCGCCGCGTCTCAGTCGCCGAAGCCACCGGCGTTATGAACCAGCCAAGCCGCCGAGCCTGCCACCGCCGAGGTTGTCGTCAGGTACCAGCTTTTTAATGCCGCTGATTTCCAGACGCTGGGCCATCGACGGAATTCCAGAATTTAAGGAGAGGTGACCGCCGATTCAACATTGCAATCGCCGACCCACAAATCGAATCAGCCGCGTTCCAGTCATCCATCCTAGTCGCAGAGCCGGAGAAGCCGCCGCAGCCGCTGGCCATCGTCGCTTCACCTGCCGCCGCCGATTTCTGATTTTTCTGGGTCGATGACGGAGGAAGATTCGCCGCCAGAACCCGAACACCACCGCCCAGTTTTGTCGGCACCTTCACCGCCGAATTGCCGTGCCGTTCGCCATTTCCCGATTTCTGAAATTTGGGGAAGGAGAAGGAGGCTCCGCTCAATCGGACCCGAGTCCAGTCGAGCCACCTCGCAGATGCCCCACGATCACCGTCGCCGGGTGCCGTTCGCCAGTTTACACCCTTCGGACTGCCCAGTCGAGGATCGAAGAGAGGAGAGGTGCTCGCCGATTTTTGGTACGGGGATTTTGACGAGGTTTGGGAGTAGATTAGGGTTTTTAGTTTATTCTTTATGTTATTTTTTATTTAATTTAATTATTTTTTTGATTTAATATTTAATCCAGATCGTTGGATCAGATACTGATCAACGGCCCAAAATTATTGCTTGATAAGGACGAGGATCGGTGACATGGCAGCGTACTATTCTACGGCGGTTCCTATGAAACCGCCGTTAATGTCATCTTATTCACGTCGGTTCTCATAGAACCGATGTTAAATCTATCGCAATAATTAACGTATTAAATAATTAACGTCGGTTTTTAAGGAACCGCCGTGCATACTTGTTAATTCACGGCGCTTTCTTAAAAACCGCCGTTAATTTAGTTCAGTTTTAACGTCGGTTTTCATAAAACCGCCGTAAAATACACGATTCTACGGCGGTTTTATGAAAACCGCCGTTAAATGACCGATTTAACGGCGGTTTTTTGGAAAACCGCCGTAAAAAAGTATTTAACGGCGGTTTTTTCCAGAACCGCCGTGGATGAGGCGCCTTTGTATCTACTTTCTGAAGTAGTGGTGGTCCGTAACCATTGACAAAAATAAAGAGGAAACCAAAGATTGGTTATTTATTATTCAAGGATTAATAAAGTTTTGGAATTCGATGTATACTATATTCCAAGCATGGTGCATTTGGTAAAATTCATTAGAAATTCCTAAGTGTTTTATTCGAGCTTTTGTGTGTACCTACTTTATAAATAATTGTCAGAAATCTAATAGCTCGCCCGCAAAATAATGGGATCGCGTGTAGGTTTGACAAGCTTAACTCGAGTTGTCTCTCAAGGACTGACGTTCGGAATTTTTAATATTTGTTTAATCACAATGTTTAACACGAGAACTTGTATAAATCTGATTTTGAAATTATCAACAACTAATAAATTTAAAAGCATCAACTAAGTATTTTAAACTAACTAATTTATTCTAATTAATTAACTAAAGCTTCAAACTAAATTATTTAAGAATTATTAATCTAGGGATTTTTTAAAGCAAATAAATTCTAAATTAACTATCTATCATGCATGAAATACTACGATTTAAACTAAACATGTGATTCTCAAGAACGATAAGATCAATCTCAAAATTCTCAAACAATAACATAGCATTAACCAATTATCAACTAATTATCAAAACTAAAGCAATAATTAAATTAATCATGAACAAATCATCACCAAGCATGAACACGAGAATAAACGCAGCGACTAATTAATATTAAAAATAAAATTATAAGGTTCAAAGGCTCAGCGATTCAATGGTTCAAACGATTCGGAATAAATAAACAAAACTAAAAACTCAAACGAAATAATTAAACATGAATTATCTAGAATTAAACTAGGAATAACTAGAGTTTAGAGAACTTATTAAGTATCTAAAGGTGCTGAAAGATTGCTGGGAAATCGGGTTGTTGGTGGTTGCTCTTCGTCGAAAAATTGAAACTTGAACGAACGTCTTCGTCTTGGTGCTTCAGATCTTGAATCTTCGACGTAGATCTTTAGAATATGTTGTAGGGTGTTGAGAATAGGTTTCTCAACCTTAGGTAAGTGTCTTGGGTCGTGGTTCTCCCTTTAATTCGAAATATGAAAGGTTTATATAGTTATTTAATGACTTGGTGCAAAAGAAACCCTAAAAATCACGAAACTAGGCCGTCGCGTCGACGGTGCGTCGACTGACGCGTGCTGATGCTCGGCGTCGCTACTGCCTGGGTGTGCGCGTCGGTTGGGCGGGTGCGTCGACTGACGTGGGCTTGCATCGGCGCTTCAGAGAATTGCGTCGACCTTGCGTCCACTGACGCCCCTTCAATCGATGCTTCAGAAGGTTACGTCGACCTTGCGTCGACTGACGTACCTTTAATCGATGCTTCAGAATGTAGCATCGGCAGTGCGTCGGCCTTGCGTTGACTGACACGGATCATGGCTCGCGTCGACGGAGCGTCGACGCTCACGTCAGTCGACGCGACAGAGCGTTTGTCTTCGTTTCTCAATCTTGTGCTACTCGTTTCACCGGAAAGCTCGTTCTCCTATTCTTGAACATCGAAATTCGTCTATTACGCGCTAAACTCTTCCGGTTACTTAGCTGTAAGGTGAAAACAACGAAATATCACCTATTTGCATCAATTACGACCAAGATGCGGTAAAATAAGCTGGAATTATAAAAATACGAAATTATGCTTAAATCGTCCAACTTATACCAAAAATAAATAGAAAAATAAACTAAAATACTAATAAAAACCAAGAAAAGTTCGTGCTAATCAGTGTTCTCCAAGTTCGAGTGCAAACCTGGATTTTACCGGAATAAGATGGAGGAGGGAAGCAGAAAGTTCATAGCCTTCTCCACACCACAAGGGCATTATATCTGGAATGTTATTCCAATTGTTCTAGCAAATTCGCCCCAAATATATCAAAGAAAGGCGGATAATGCTTTTAAAGACTATTTCAGTTTCATGTTCATTTATATTGATGACATTCTCATAACATCAAAGAATTTGAAAGAGAATCTAAAACACCTAGAAATCTTATAGGATGTTTACCACAAAGAAGGATTAGTGCTTTCAGAAAAGAAAGTAGTAATAGCTATACGAAAGATTGAGTTCCTAGGATAGAAATCGATGAGTCTGGAATCATTTTACAAGATCATATTATGGGAAAATACAAGGATCTCTGGATATACTCAAGGATAAAAAGAAATTTCAAAGTTTCTTGGGAGTTTGCAAGGGTGTTTATAAATCTAGCACATTACAGCAAAGTGTTTTGTCCCCAATTGAAAAAAGATGCTAAGTTCAAATGGGTAGATGAACGCCAAAAAGGTATTAAAAAGATTAAGAAGTTTTGCACAAATCTTCTAAGTTGGCATTTCCAAATGACAAGGATGAACTAGTTCTATACACCGATGTCAGTTATTATTGGTGGGTAGTAGTTCTTACTAAAGTCATACCCATCAAAGAATTGCCATACAGTTATTGTAGTGGAATGTTTACAGATAATAAAGCAAATAGATTATATACAAATGAGAATGAGTTCTTCGCAGTCAAAAAGACATTCAAAAAATGGCCTTTAATTTTGTTATAAAAATGTTCACCTTAATTATTGATAATTCGAGTGTTGAAGCCTTTCTAAAAAATAAATTTGAGTATAAGCCGAAAAGGTTAAATTACTCAGATGGCAAGTTGAATGTCAATATTATGATTATGATATTGTCATTATAAAATCTCATTAAAATATTATTGCAGATTTTCTAACTCGAGATGGAGGGACACGTTGCTAACTATATCCTTAAATGGCTAAGGCATCTCAGGTAAAGCCTGGAGATCCTTGAATGGGATTTTGGGAAGCTATGTCTCAATGAAGTCGTCGGACGACTTCAACAAGCTGATTAGGAATCCATTTTTGACTACATAGGAGCATGCCAGCTGCCTCAGTGTTAAAGATTTGCAGATTTGAGAAGGTCTCCTCCATGCTGCATCTCCTACAATGCAAAAAGGAGTGATTAGAGAACATGTCTCTAACCCGAAGGTTATGAATTCAAGTACCATAATCACAAGTGTTGCAGATGACGCATTCCATGAGGATGTACAAGCTATGATGAATGTTGAAATCCTGGCATCACAACCGGAGGCTTCAAGTCAACCTAACAGCTCTGGAGTTAAAGAGGGAGAGTTGTATATTAGGCCACAGAATGACAATTTTAAGATACAAACCATGATATTAAAGTTTCTCTTATGAAGGTTTATCAACGACAATGGGAGAAACTATTTAGCAGAAGAGATATCAACCCCGATAAAACAATAGTTGATATATCGGGAAATTATCCAAGACTTTGGATGAATAGGAAAGTCATTTAAACAAAGTCCAGATCCACTTGAAGGTTCAAGCCTGCCACTTGGATCTTCTAGTTGGCTCGCTTGATGGCAATCCTGAAGTATAGTTTAGCATCCTTGCTCATCTTATAAAAGAAAGTAGTGGTCTGGAGGTAAGTCGATGTTAGGCTAATATTGTACGCTTCAAGGAAACACCGACCCATTGCACTCCCTAAGAAGGTATGAAGACCTTTGTCAACCCCGCGAGCACGAACTTCTTCCAGTCCACGAGCGTGCTCTTCCAGTTCCCTACTTCGTAGCTCAACTTGATGTCTTCATTCAATGTCTTCTAGCTCCGCCTGGTGACACTCCTTCAAGTTGTGGAGCTCGACTTCCGTTAAAGTGATCTTTGAGTTCACCGTCTCCAATTGACATCTCAAAGTGTCTAGTTACTCTTCCCAAGATGTTATCTATCACCGAGACTCATCCAGATGCCCTTGATTCAGGGAGAGCTCTGCAGTCTGCTTATTGGCTTGTTGTGCCAGCTCGCTAATAGTTTCTTCCATTTTTCAAGTAACTAGAAGGTGGTTGGATAGAGAGGCAAGGATGATTAGCTACATCCAGATAAGCATATGTGAAAGTAAGAAAAATGAGAGATATATGAGATAGCAGGGGCATACTAAGAAAGATAGTTACCTGTGTGAAGTGTTGTGACATCAGGGCCACCTGATCAAAGATACTGAGGGTCAACAAAAACTTCTTGTCAGGCGCCAGTATCCATCCTTGAAGGTATGGTTAGAATTGATCCACGTCATTACAATTATAGAGGTCGTTGGATAAGGGTGGAGAAGTCGAGCTTGACGCTCCTTTGGCACACTAGCACTTAAGAGCTATGGGAGATGTAGGTCAGGGATCAGTAATGCAACATTGTTATCAGAAGCAGCTGAAGATGGTTGAGCTTGAGATCAAATACGAATTGTCTTTCTCTTGCCCCTACCCGTAGTAACTCTTCTAGGTAATTGATCATCCATCATTTTAGTAACCTCAACTGCCTGAATCTCTATCATAGGGTTGACCTCCATCTCAATTTCTAGATCTGCAGCATGGGCTGCTGATGTTTTGGCGGGGACTGGGTTTGACTTTTGGTTCACCTCAATATTTTCTGAGCTAGAAGAGCAGTCGAATACGAATCTTTCTATGAAAAAAAAGAGAGATGGTTAAGTATAACTACATTGTGAATTAATACAAATTGGAGACCTAAAGAATATTAACTTACCGAACTCTGACTCTAACATTGGGTCAAGAGGTTGGCGACTAAGACCAAAAAAGGTGTATACCCTTTCAAATTGTTAAGTCTCACCACGTTATAAGAGTGTTTGTTCACATTTGACCTGATCCATGTACTTCTAATGGGTCACTGATTCGTACATATTGTGTGTAATTTTTCTTATGTTTCTTGTGTCTTGTTTTGTATACTTTAGTCGGATTTTAGTCACATTTCGCCATTTTTTTCATCCTTATTTTGCGTTTTCGTAGCTTTTTTCATGTTTTTAGTATTTTTTATATTTCTCTCTTAGTTTTATAGATTTTATGTTATTTTGCTTTTCTTTGTTTTAATGTAGTCGATCGAGCCCAAGAGCGTTCCCGAGGATCACAACTGGCTCGATTTAACAAAAATAAGACTCGAGCCTGCGAAGCACATCCATCGATCGACACACCACAAACGCCCGATTGATGTGCCATCGACTGGGCCATTTTCCCAGCATCGGTGGTTAGATCATTTTCGGTCATTTTGGGCAAAATTATTATTTTGCCCCCATTTTCACCCCTATATATATGTATTCCTTCCTTCTCAGCATAAAAATGCTTTTGAACCCCTTAGGGTTTGGATGCCCAAACATGTTCCTATTTCCTCTTCATTTTCTCCACTCTCTTCATCATATTTCATCCTTTTGTTTTTAGTAAGATATGGATTTTTTGGGCATTGCTCGAAATTTGGATGAAAACTTAAGCATGTGTGCAATTCCTTGTTTGAATGTTGAAACCCACCATTATTTATGAGAACGCTTCCTATTTTCTTTCTTTAATTATCCCAATTTTTTATTTTATTTCATTATGAGTTTTTGTTGGGTTTCTGATGTTCTTGTTTAAATAGTTGGTTATAGGATTATTAGAAATTTAGATGATAGTATTCTTATTCTTAAAAGCCCATTTTCCATTGTTGTCTTCTTTCAAACTTTTTATCTCTTTAATCATGCTCATGCTTGCTTTAAGTTATATTACTTCATTTCTAGATGATTGTATTTTAGAATTCATGGGTCTAATGCTAAGATGAGTTTAGAACCATCAATTGGCATTGTTGGGAGTTTAATTTATAATTTAGGATTGACACCCCTAACTTATAGATTAAGTGTTCGATCAAATGGCAATTGATCGTGGAGATGAGTCTATAATCCTTGACCCCCATTTTATTAATCTTTTCAAAGTTTCTGATTTCATTTCTCGTCATTTAAACCACTGTCTTAATATTATAACTTTAAAAACAAAAAACTGATCACATATATAGCATAACTTTTTCCTTAATTTCATATTCGTGAATCAAATACAAAATTTACTTCTGATTAGTCTTCCTTGAGAGATTCGACTCGAGTTAAGATTTTCACTTATAATTGCTCCGTTCTCTTGAGAACGAACTTTTTTAAAAATTAAAAGTAAGTGCAAAAGTTCGATTCAGTCGTAAAAGGGGGTTTCTTTATGATTATTGGGCCTTGGGGGTGGGGTTGCTATTTTCCATTGAGTTAGAAAAAGGCCAATGTTCAGAAGACCAGAGAAAGAAAAGCTTAGCTCTCCATCTGTATTTTGGATAAAGGTTTGATTAGGAAGTGGGCTTCATTGTGAGCTAAGAGGTTAAATGACCCCTTCTATTTCTTAAGCAATAATAGAAGAAGAAGAAGAAGAAGAAGAAGAAGAAGAAGAAGAAGAAGAAGAAGAAGAAGAAGAAGAAGAAGAAGAAGAAGAAGAAGAAGAAGAAATCTTCGTTGGGTTAATGCTTCCATAGGATTAGGTAGCTGGTAATAAAACAGATGGAGTTTGGGGTCATATATAATGAGGGGACTCTATATTTCACAACTATAAAGACCATGAATGGATACATAGGGAATCTAATCTCTGCAGTAATGTGGTCTTCGAAGATGGTAATATGCCTCTCTCAGGATTATTTGAATCATTCTCTCCAGCCTCAGGAAAGACTGGAATTATGTGTTCAGGGAGATGAAGGTTTCTGACGAAGACAGGAAGTAGCTCGGGGTTAGGCAAGAGACAAGGGTTCTCTATGGTATTCCTAGTGCTTTTTTGTAGAGAAGGCAGGTGAACATGAGAGGAAGGAGAGACTATAGTCACATGGTTAGGGTGAAAGCAGTCCAGGTGGGATGAGGGATTGTGAGTTTGAGAGTCAACTATTAAGGGAATACCCGTGGGGATTTCATGGGTTAGTAGTCGGGCCTGATCTTCTAACTTAAGTCCAGGTCGGACTAACAGTAGGCACATCTATCAGGTCGGTCATGTGTGCGCTCTGGTTTTTCTTATTATTAGATTCAGGTCGGGTAAGATTTTTCCTATTGTTCTTCCTGGTAAAAGTTTCTAGGGATTCATTTTCAGATAGAGTATCGGATCTGGGAGTGATAGCTATAAGGGAATTAAGGTTAGGGGTTTGAGAATCAGAATCCTGAGAGGCGGAAGATGCTAAAAAAGGAAAACGAAAAAAATGAAGAAAGTGGAGGGGGTGATATATATTTAGAATGATAGTGAATTAGATCGAGATAGGAAAGTATTAAATAAAATTAATGGTACTTACCATAGTATTGGGGATATAGAGTCTTGCCCGGCTGATTTGTTGGTCGGATAGTCGATTGAGGATTTGCTTGCTCAAGAGCTTTGGACATCGTCAATGGCGGATAGTAAATCTATTTAAAGAATGCAGAAGGTGAAAAGGTTAAAAGAATGAAGACGATAACTTTATATACTTAGGGATAATTGTGGGCCTTTTGTTCCTGGGCACACGAGATTACTTTATAACGAGAAAATGGGCATCTGACATTTGTCCAACACAATGGTAGTACACATTTAATAATTAACGCTTAAGATGTTTTGACGGCTTGCTCTTTTTCCAAGAGTCACACGGGGTTAACTTCCAGACATGTTTTTACATTCTATCTGATTTCCTACCTCAATCAGGTAGAATGTTGGGGACTAGCTGACACGACATCAAATATCCAGGTCGGTATGCATGTTTAGTTTGGTCAGGTAGGCTACCTCTTTCAAGGAATTGCGAAGCTCTTATAAGTTGAAATGGTACTAAGGTCTCTAAATCAGGTCGGCTAGAAGAGCTGAACTCTTATATAAGTTAATATGGTTATGGTGTGAAGTGGTTCTTGTCCCATGGATATTATGGTAACTTAACAAAATACGAGAGTTCCAACAATTATGGTAACTTAGCATAAAGGAAAAATCTTAATTCTAAGTCGGTGGGTTGTTTATGGAATTATGGTATGAATAGGAGACTGAAAAACTAGATTGGGAACATGTTGGCTATATAAAGAGGACCTAGGCCTCTCTTCTATCTTAAGTTGATTTATTCCTACTTTTTGAGTTCTCATTTATTCCCATATAAAATTATTAACTTATGAATCGGAGGGCCTACGACGGGGCTATCCGACTTAGGTTTTGTTTTATAGGTCGCTCAAGTCGAAGAAGACAGTTTGGATCTCATCGACCTCTTTCTTGGTGAGCCTATCTTTTTGGTCACATCAATAGTAATAAAACATATTCGGAAAGCGTATGAACAAAAGGCTTATTTGGGGTAAGGCATAAGTGAAAATACATTAACAAAAGCCATAAATGTAACGAGTATTCCTCCGATTATAGGAGTTTCCCAAAGATCTTTGTCCGGATTACACAATTCAAAAAAAAAAAAAAAAAGGCCGGTCTATTGTGTGTCGATCGGTTTAAGGATATTTAGGTCAACTCATAATTCTTAATAATATAGGTCTATAGGATTTAGGGGAGAAAATTTTACTTCTCAAACAAATCGAATTTTTTTGGCTAAATCATCTAAATTTTTTTTTTTAGACAAACTGTCTCCTAAACTATATAAAACTGAAAAATTGGTTTTTATTTGGAAATTCAGCGAATAAGGCTCCCGTTGACCGGCTAACCCATATTTCAAAGCGTTCACGCGACTCACCTCCAGCACCATCGTGTTTACCACATTTTTGCGACTCATAATACCCAGTTTCAGCATAATTGTAATCCGTTTGCCCTACCAAATCGCTGGTTAAATTTGCAAAAAACAAATTTTTTTCAACTTTCGATCGACTTTACAACCAACTTTGATTTTCGTTGAACATAAAACTAGTCTCATTCGATTCCTGTTATCTTTCTGATTGAACGGAGGTCAGAGTTGGCCGAAAACTCGATCGATAGGGGGAGTTGAACTACGATTGAACTGATATAAGGTATTTTGAGTCGGCAAAATGTGGTGAACACGATGGTGCTGGAGGTGAGGCGCGTGAACGTTAAGGATTATGAGTTTGATGGTGTCTGAGATCCTTTCGCCAGAATTTTGACATGTAAGATAATTTATCATTTTCGTGTAGTTTAAGAGCTAATTTTTCAAAAAAATGAAAAATTAAAAAAATTGGGAGTTTAGGGAAAAAAAACTAATTTGTGTGGGAAGTTTATATATTGTTGCCCTAGGATCTAATGGACCAGAGTTGACCCGATATGGGGGTTTATTAGGTCCACACTTTAGGCCTTTAAACAATGGGCTTACACGATTTATTGGGCCATGGTTGACTCCATATGAAGCTAGTGTTGAAGTCAAGCCGAATAACTCCAATTGGTTAGGACAGTGGAAGAATTTGATGCCAAAAGAGTGCCCATCAATTGATGTCGCAACCACCATTATTACAACTACTTTAGATTATTCTAAGGACATAATGATAAATTATTTAACGTATTCTAAAGGGTCGTTGGAATCAATCTTTTTTTTTTTTTAACGACAAATCAAGTTGGGAAAAAATATATGAAAATAGTGACTAAAAGTCTAAGCCCTAACATGGTTCACGGTCCCATTCGAAGTTATTTGATGCTGCCTAGCGTGTTGGATGGGCTTACAGTAAAGTTTAAACAATTTAGAGTATAAATTTCACTATTTCTTTAGAAGAAAAATGAATAGGTCGAAACAGTGTCACTATCACCAGTGTTCGTTTTTATTTGAATCGAACTATTATGATTGTTGTTTCTATCCATTTGATTTGACTGTCAATTTATTAAATTAGTTGTGACTGTGTGCGTGTCTATCCTCAAGACATACGTGTACATCAGGAACAATTAATATAGATGCACCTATAGTGAAAAGAAAAGTATCCTTTTAATCTACATGGATTATAATGAAAAAAAGGTCTATCAATTCAAAGTTTGTAGTCCACTCGAGTAGGTAAAATTTTGAATTATACCAAGTCTCTCAATTAGACAGGATATTTGATCTATTGCGGATATAAATTGGACCTGAATGAACTTGAGTGACTGCAATTGTTTTGATGGAAACTTGTTTACTTTAGCATGACTGGTCGTAGATATATGAACATGTCTTCAGTCATTATTACTTACTAATTTAATTACTAAAGTCAAATGACTGCACCAAATACGTACTTAACTCTCTTCCTATTTTTTATTAATATTAAATTGTTCCTTTTTTTCAATTTATAAATATTATATATTATATAGGTTGGGATCTAACCTAATTGAGGACCCTCATTGTGACTATTAAAAAAAAACATGCATGAAAACATAAATACACGTGTGTGCATGCCCTGGCAAAACTTTTGTGCATTGGGCACTATTTTCATTATTTAATAAGAAATTAAGTAACAAATAAAAATTCACCGTAAGTTTCATGTATCAACAGTTATAATCAAGATAAACTAACTCTAGTTGTTAGTGTTACAAATTCATTATCGCTTGATCACAATGACATCACACATGATCTCAATACCTACATGACATTAGCATGACTGCATGTAAGCTGGCACCTCGTACTTGTAGCATCTCCCTAGTATATTCTTTTGCAGAGGTCTGTTGCTCACTGCAAGCTAGGGATTATACAGCTTCATTGTGTGATGATGACACTTGTTAACATCATTGATTGTATATATACTTTGCGTTCATCCATAACTAATCTATTCTAGGGTTAGTTGATAGTTGTGCTCCTCTATATATTTAGTTGTAATCTGTTCGCCGCAACATGTTCAACGAACACTTAGTTTCATATTTTGAATGCTTACAATGTCTCTCCTTCAAGTTATCAATCACGTGATTTTTATCATGTATAAAAGTAGAATTCTACTGATACCTACCTCTCATTTATCCTTTAAATTCTTAATTTTCCATTTATATATGGCTGACACAAAACTTGTCACACAGATCAACTGTTAACTAAAAGACTTGATGAAAACTTGTGTAGAATCAATTATAAACTACAAAACTTGATGAGAACAATTTACGTGATATGAGAGCAACAGGCTCTTACTACGATTGGTGGATATGGTTGGAGTATTTCATCTCGAGCCTCAACCTCCTCCCCAGTTTTTCACACCAAGAAATAGCAAAGGTTGAAAATCATGAATACACCACTAATAGAAGAGAAGATCAAAATTTTAGCCTCATGGTTACTCTCATCACTCACTTAAGGCATTCTAGTTCAAATAGTTAGTTTAAATTCCCCAAAATAGACCTGGCATGCTTTAGATACTAATTTACCAACCAGTTTCTAGCTTAGAAAATGCAATTGGAATTACAATTACAACTAATGAAGAAAGGCAGTATGAGAATGAGAAATTTTCTGAATAAAATGAAAGGCTGAATTGATATGCTAACATCTGTTGGAGCTAGAACTTCTGATAGAGATCAAATTCTTCATATGTTTTCTTCCCTTGGTACTGATTAATGATCGAGTTATGATCAATGTTACTTCTAGAATGGAACTTGGAATATTCTAAATGTTCAAGCTTTATTGTTGAGCTACGAGTCGAAATTGGAGTCAACTGCCTTTGCTAATAACATCAATACTGATGGTTCTCAACCTAGTTTGGATTTTGCTACTCAAAGAAGCGACACCTCCAGAGGAGGTGGTCAGTTTGTTTCTGGAAATGGGGGAAGCAATAATGATTATAATAACTATTCCAGAGAAAGAGGTAGAAATAATAATAGGGGAGGATATAAAGGTAGATGTAAATATGGTTCTGGGAAACATGTCTATAAAGTTTTTAATATACCTGGGCACACTGCAGATAAGTGTTGGCATAGGTGTGACTCCAATTTCAGTCCTGCTCAACCTCAGTAGAATAATGGAAATAGCTAAAATGTCAACAAGTTCAATGGTAATAGAAGACCTACTCTTAACATGATGTAGTTACTTGCAGGTTCTGCTAATGACTACGTCCTAGATTCATCCTGGTATAAAAGTTCTGAGGCTAGAAATCATGTTACTAATAAATATCAAGGTCGAAATAGGTTCCAAATGGGAAATGGTGATGATGAGTGCATTACACATATTGGTAAATCATAACTTCATTCTCCTTTACACTCTTGAGTTTTTCACTTAAACACACTTCTCCATGTTTCTACTGTCACAAATAATCTGATAAGTGTTCCTGAATTTTCCAAAGAAAATTGTGGTTTCTTTCAATTCTATCCTAAATTTTGTCTTGTTAAGGATCAAAATAATCAGGAAATCCTACTTATAAGAACACTTAAGGAAGACTTCTACCAGTTCAATCCTACAAGATGCACTACAGATCAATCTACTCCATCATTTTCTGTTTTCATCCATCCGAGCATTCATGCAAATAAGTTAGATGTAGACTTATGGCATAAGAGACTAGGACATTATTCTCCTGACATTGTAATAAAGGCATTGAAAGATTATAACATTCCTTTTGTCATCAATAAAAACTCCAGTTTATGTTCTCCTTGTATGATGTCTAAAAGTCATAAACTCCCTTTTCATGTTTCTAATACTGTCACAAACTATCCTTTAGAGACCATACTCTCAGATCTGTGGGATCATTCTCTTGTAAATTCAAGATATGGTTTCACCCACTATGTTAGTATCATTTCATCATAGTATCACTTGGTTTTATCTCCTCAAGAGAAAGTCTGACACTTATCAAGCATTCACACATTTTAAAACCTTGTTAGAAAATTATTTGCAAACTACCATTAAGTGTGTACAAACTAACAGCGGTGGGGAATATTAATCATTGTCCAAATATTTTGATGATCATGGTATACATGATAAGGTCTTTTTCCTTACATGCCTCAACAGAATGGTGTAGTTGAGAGAAAGAATAGGCATTTACTAGAAATGGGATTGTCTTTGTTAGCCTAATCTACTAGCTATGTCTTTTCGGGATGATGCTTTTTCTACAGTACCTACATCAGAAACAGAATCCACTCCAAATAATCTTTTTTATATATATAAAAGCCCACTTGAAGTCCTCTATGGTCATAATACTGGTTACACTCAGCTTAAGTTTTATGGATGTCTCTCATACCCCTTCACCAGACCCTACAACAAACATAAATTACAATTTAGGTCTGATAACAGAACCTTGATTGGGTACAGTACGCACCACTAAGGCTACAAAGTTCTTCTTTCCAATGGTAAAGTCATAATCACTAGGCAAATTCTCTTTTATGAGAATATTTCCTCATAAGTTCACGTATCAACGCTCCATCATTACACATCACTCACTTCCTCACACTATACCTCCATCTATTTAGAATTTCTCTGAATTTCTTCCTCACACCACATTAGACCCTCTATCTCTTCAATCCTCTCCTCCACCGAATCATAATTCCCATTCTCCCACACAACATCATACTTCATCACTACTTACATCTTCTCATTCTTTAACTTATTCATCTCACTCATCTCCTGACTCCACTCATAGTTCTCATACTAATATTTCACGTTTTGTTTTTACCACCAAAGAGAAATGTGTCTCCTCAGTCAAATGATTTTCACATTGATGTGGTTATTACCACACACACCATAGTTAATATATAAGGTTGGTATCTAAAGCATATGTCATGGATATGTCTACGACTGAACCTCTCTCCGTCAAACAGGCTTTATTTGACCATAACTGGAAAAACGCCATGACTACTGAATATCCAACTCTTTTGAAGAATAATACCTGGACTTTGACTCAGCTCCCACCTGGCCAAGATTTAGTAGGTTGTAAATATAAATTCAAGCTAAAAAAGAATGTAGATGGTTCTATTTTAATATATAATCCAAGACTTCTGTCTCAAGGTTTTTCTGAGACCGCTTGTTTTGTTTAAAAGAGACATTTAGTATTGTGGTGAAGCCTACCACCATTAGATTAATTCTTGCAATTGCAGTCAATCATGGATGGTCCATCAAGCAATTGGATGTGAATAATGTCTTCCTTCATGGTGTTCAACAAGAGACTATTTACATGAAACAACCTGTGGGATTTGAAGTGACAGGTTTTGATAATAACCTCTAGTATGTAGACATAAAAAAGCTCTATATGGTCTTAAGCAAGCATCTGGAGCCTGTTTTCTCAAAGTTAAACATGTTTTCCATAATTTCGGCTTCAACAACTCCAAGGCTGACACGTCTCTTTTCTATAAATCACATGGTCATATTTGAGTTTTTATCCTCATCTATGTTGATGACATTTTTATTACAAGGTCAGATGGTTTTGAAGTTTCTACAGTGATCTCATAACTTAGTCAAGCCTTTTATATTAAGGATTTAGGTGATCTTCATCATTTTCTTGGTATAGAAGTAACAAAATTCTCTCAAGGTCTTCGTCTTTGTCAAAAGAAGTACATTTTTGGTTTGCTACTGAGAGTAGGCATGTGTGAAGCCAAGAGTTTTCCTACTCCAATAGTTTCTAACTCTAAATTGTCCAAATTTGATGAAGATCATTTTCCCTGTGGTAGTTTTTACAGAATCATTATGGAAGACAAGAGTTTTCCTACTCCAATAGTTTATAACTCTAAATGGTCCAAATTTGATGAATATCCTTTTCGTAGTGGTAGTTTTTACATAATCATTATAAGGGCTTTACAGTATGTCCCCATTACCAGACATGAGACTGCCTTTGCTATTAATAAATGAGAAAATTCATGGCTAGTCCCTTAGAAACAAACCGTAAAGCTGTTAAAAGACTCTTGAGTTATGTAGTTAACACCTTTCATTATAGTCTCTATTTCATTAAATCTCACCATCCTAATCTTATTTGTTTTTAGACTTTGATTAGGCCAATGATGTTGATGACAAAATATTAATTATAGGCTCTTACACTAGCCATGGTCATAATATATTCTTTTGGAGTTCTAAGAAACAACATCAATCTCTAGGTTTAACACTGATGCAAAGTATAGAAGTTTAACCCAACTTTCTGCAAAGATTGTACGACTACAAGCTTTAATCTCTGAACAAAACATATTTCCCAAGAATATTCCTACTTTTTAGGTTGACAGTCTCAGCACTATTGCTCTTTCTACTGATCTTGTTTTGCACGCTACAACTAAACATATAGTGCTTGACATTCATTTCATCACATAAAGGATTGCTACAAAATAGCTTTAGGTTCATCACATTCTATCTACTCATTAACTGGTTGACATTCTGACAAAACCACTTAACAATCCATTCTTCTCTCGGCTTCATCTCAAAATTGGTGTTGTCGGCTTAGCCTTTCTAGAATTAAGGGAACCTATAGATATTCATGATCACTTGATCACAATGACATCACAAATGAACTTGGCACTTACATGATATCAGTATGACACCACAAATGATCTCATCACCTAGATGATATTAACATGACTGCATACAACCTGACACCTCGTACCTATAACATTTTCTTGGCATATTCCAAACATTTTCTTGGCATATTCCTCTACAATGGCCTGCTACTCACCAATATCTAGGTATTATACTATTTTATAGTGTGATGATGACACTTGTCACCATCCTAAATCGTATATGTACATCGCCTTTATCGATAACTATTCATTCTAGGGTTAGCTAATTGTTATGCTCTTCATTATATTCAGTTTTAATCTGTTAGCCGCAACATGTTTAATATACACTGAGTTTCACATTTGTAAATGCTTACAATGTTTCTCCTTCAAAGTATCAATCACCATGATTTCTATCCGTTAGTTTAACCTAATTGTTAGTTACTTAACTCTAGCTCTTAGTACCATGTTAGTTAATAAATATTAGTTGTTAGTACCAATGGCAGAGCCACATTGGTGGGTTGGGGTAGTGGCCATCACCCATGCTCAGTGTACTTTTGTTCACTACATTTGGGATACGGATGTGGGAGATTGATACGTATGGGAAATGTATGAATTAAATAGATTTTAAGTCCTCAAGTTTATATTGTCTAAATATTATTATTGACTTTCTTGCCAAATTTATTAGATATTAATTGTTTAGGAAATATTAAACAATAATTATTTTGGTATTTATGTATTTTCTTGTATATTATTAGAATTAGATTTAGATGTAATTCTCTTTCCTCTAGTATTGGAACCGTGTATTGCAAGTCTTTGATATATTATGACTCTTAAATTTTATTTTTTTTTTAATTAATGTGATTTACTTGTAATATTATATATATATATATATATATATATATATATATATATATATATATATATATATATATATATATATATATGAATTAGATCCAATGGGTCCAATTATTAAAATGAGTCTTTATGGCAAAATCTCAGCCACTCACTTGATTTTGATCTGATGGATGTAAATTGGGTGGAGAACGGTTGACTAATAAAAATATATCATGTATGGGATAATTTCATTTTTAGTTCATTATGTTGGTCATTTTCCACAAAAGGTACGTGAGTTGGCCAGCATCAAATCACGTCTTCTAATTTTGCAAATTCATCAAATAAGGTCCATTTTTATCACGTTCGGGCCCAAATGCTGACGAGACAAAAAATCATTATTGCCCCTCCTTCCCATTTTTTTCCCTTTCTTTCCATCTATTGCACTTGATACACCAAGGATGATCTTCACATGTTTCTTCATTCTTGTCATTGACAATTTAAATATTCGCTAATTAGCTGCATAGTTTTTCTCTCAACCCAAAGAACATGTACACTGTACACGCATAAATCAACATATACATTCGAACCAACCTTTGCCTGAAGGAGCAGTTTGAAGAGCATAAATTCTTAAACTCCTTAACTCTCAAATCCCCCGAATCGACATGATAACCCTTCATTTGTCCGCTTATCCAATAAACCACCCCTCTTTGTCTAATCAACAATTGGCCTGGAATTGGATCCCACTCATGGTAAAAGCCCCTGTAGCTGGTTCTTCATTGAACCACGAAGAAATTGTCCAGCTTCGCCCAGTCCTGCTATTAAACCCTAATTTCATCCCTGGAAGAAGAGTATCAGTAGGATAATCAAAGATATGTCATAAAACCAAATTCAATACTGAAACTACGAAATTCTTGGAATCCAACAGAGTAGCGGATAAGTTGTTCCTTGATTCGCTGGAATATACCTCGAAAGATTCTCCACCGCCATGGGTGATTGTGAGGTTCCCGGCGATGCCTATTGTGAGAATCAGGTTTGAATTTGGGGGAATAGGGTTTTACCTATTGCCAATCCACACCGGAGGGTACAAGCCGTTGGTGTACCATATGGCTAAGTAACTGTTTTTGGTGTTTTCAGGAGTGTGAAATCCTAATGTGAAAATCCTATTGGCTGAGACCAGCTGAGAAGATGAGTTTAGACTGTCCCTTTGTTGCAAAGTGTTGCGGGGTGGAAAGAAAGGGAAGAAAAATGGGAAGGAGGGGCAAAAATAATCTTTTTCCTCTATTTAATATTTAAAATTAATTGAAAAATGATAAGAAATTAAATAATCATGCCACGTCAGTATTTGGGCCCGAACGTGATAAAAATAGACCTTATTTGATGAAATTGTCAACTTAGAAGACGTGATTTGATGTTGGTCAACATCATGTACCTTTTATGCAAAATGACCAACATAATGGACCAAAAAATGAAATTATCCCTATTATGTATTATTGTGTACTTATACTACTAACTGTCCATCATTGGTCATGTAAATGTGCATAAACAAACTATTAAATGTGCAGTAAAACTATTGAAAATTGGCTTGGAGAAATATGACATATAATGCAAACATCGTTTTCATTCTAATAATGCATCAATGTACTTCTAAATGTGCAATAACAACGTGTCTAAATGTGCAGTGAGTTTCTATTATTTTTTAATTTGTTTTTTCACAATAATTTCAATTAGAATTATTAAATGTACAAATTTGTTGGGAAAAATAGTATGGGTATTCTTCCTTAGGTTGTAAGGAATAATAGTGTAATTTATTTTGTTAACTTTTATATTTTTTGAGACTTATAGAGAGATTTCAATAGAGGGAATTATTAATTGACGAGAAAGAGAAATATAAATGATGCAATTTATATTAGTTAATAATATTAATGTTCATTTAAATGTTAAATGGTGCATATTTAAAAATCTATTGATGCACATTTAGAAAGACACGGATGTATTTATCACTATAGCTAATTTATATCCACTGGATCTAATGTACTGGATGGTTGTGTTTTGATCCTACGGACTCATTATAAGAAGTGGACCCATTAGATCCACTCCCTATATATATATATATATATATATATATATATTCCTTCTTTTATAGGTCTCTTTGACAAGTAAGGTGTGTCTGTATAAAGATGAGGACTTGCTCCTCAACTTCAACATAGAGATACCAAGAATTATAGAGAGAAAAGATAAAGACTTGGGACCGTTTTACTTGATCAATAGATATTCTATTCAAAGGTAGGTGTTGCAGCACATGTGTAAACATATGCAGTGATTGAATAAATAAATACTTAATCCAACGACGAATGTGCCATGGCTCCCTTCTTGACCTAGACAACGAAGTCCAAATAACATAGTTCGAATCGGATCCAGGCCAGATAACTACCAGCCCCTACCCATAGTGCACTCGCACATAAAAATATCTGCCTCAAGCTCTGCTAAGAACGCAAATGAGACCAAAATTTTATGAGTAAAGCATCCCTAATCAAATCCTCAACAATTAACCTCAAAACCCATCCAAAAGCCGCCTCACCGGAAGAATAAAAGCAACTACCATCCGTATTAATCTTAGGTCACCTTGGAGGAGGGGTAGCCCATCAAACAATAGCCACCTCATGAGGCAGTGACTGGCGACACGATATGCTGAAAGTGTGCATAGTCGTCAACTCATCGACGGTGTTATCCATGTGCCCTGAGGTAATATGTTGGGCTTCTAAGATGAACGCCAAAATATTAGCCCAAATTAAGACTACACAAAAGTGAGCACCTTAAAAAATGGAATGGTTACAACAGTCCTAAACAACCCATAACAAAGTGATAACTTCCAAATGTCATACAATCACGAGATGGAAACTAAACTTCAACCCCGAACTTTGTAAAATTAAGCTCCAAAGCTCCATTAAAAGATCTAGGGTAACGTGAAAAATCTCCGCTAGACTCTCTTAACACGAATGCACCACTGGGCACTCCATAAAATAGTTATCATCATTTCTGCCTCACACTCGCAATAACAACAATAAGAGGGGCCGTGAAACCTTGACAATGAAGATTACCTCAAAGCAGCATTTCATAATTCTTGATGTACTTTTTTTCCATGTATTGCCCTCTAAACCAAAATCGACCAATGCGGGGGAGCCTATTTATGCCAAATCCATGTACCCCACTGGAAAAAAAAAGAATTTTACAAAACTTGTTTTTATTAAAATAAAGTGTTTCGAGTCTTCATTGATACCACTAAAGTGAAGCAATCTTTTAAGAAAAAATCAAGAACAAGAAAACGTCAATTCATTTCTCATTGTTTTTATGATTTTATACACATTAGACTTTATTTTCGTGAACTGGAATCTAATCATACTCAAAAGTTTTCTGAAAAATTTGTAGAGAATTCATATTTCAGTTGTAAGGTTGTTTACTACTCACTTGAGTCAAAATCTCTTAGTTTATGGTTGTTCTACAATGGTTGTTATTGATATTTAATGTGCATTTTGGATTATTTGACCAAATATAAGTTCTTGAACAAAAATAAAGTTTGTGTATCTTTTGGTCTTCATAATACAATTGTTTGTAAAAGAAGGTACTCTTAATGTTGATAATTTACTCAAGCTCCATACTTTTTTTCATACTAAAGGGATTGTGGTTAGTCACCTTAGTAGAATTAAACTTTTGATGATTGTTTATATGTGATGTTTGGTAAAAACTCTTTTGAAGTGTTTGATTTCTCTAACACTTATTCTCTTGCGGGTTTATGAACAACTAGTCATTAGTACAAATTTCATGGTAGTCAAACTTTTTTTTTTCAATATTGATGTACTTGTTTTATGGCACCAAATATTAGGGATGTGGATTTGAAGATGATTAAAAAATTGGTTAAATTTGAAATTGTTTGTGATTTACCTAAACTAACATTATAGGTAGTAGTATCAGTTTTCTTGTATTAATGGTAAACTAACTTGTGAACTTCACCCAATGAAGAAATTTATTTTTGTCTCTAGTTATCTTGCCTTAGATGTTATCAGTTCTATTGAATGTGAATGTTTATATGGTATGAATTACCCTCTTGTTCTTTATAATGACTCTTATGATTCATTTTGGTTGTGTTTTTTGATGAGAAATCAGATACTCGTGAATCACTTGATTTTTTCACATAAAGGATTTTTAATGTATACGGTTTGAGAATCACCGAATAACGATTGAGTCATCATATGTTTATTGAAATTTTTTCATTCTTGTTTGATAGAAATGAATTTTCTCATGAGTTTTCTCCACATAGTGATAGGTTGGTCATGATAAAATATCGTACGTTGAAAATTTTAGTAAATATTTTGTTAAGTTCAAACTATTTGACAAAAGTTTTTTATGTTGAGACACTAAACACTGCTTTTCTTTGTGCACTTGGTGCATTTTTTTATTAGGTGGATTTAGAAGTTGATTTGTGGTTGTTCTTATTCGGATATTTATATTTATTGTTTAAATAACCTTCAAACAAGAATGATCACTTTTAGTGCTCTATTGAATGATACTTCTGAAAGATGCAGGGAAGATTACTGTGGCTCAGTCATATTTTATGAATCTTCTACTTCTGTTGGTGTGCAGGATTCTAGCCTGGACATGTATAAGACCGGTGCAATTGATAGTGTTTAGTCTGATGTTTTTCTAAATATTCAAACATTTGAACACGCATATATCATAATAAAAGTTTAGTCCATTTATGCAAATTTTTTTCATTTTCTAGCTCGGGATATTCTTCAGAATAGTTCTACAAATTTTGACCTTACGAAATTTAATGCTGTTGCAGGTGTCCCACTACCAATAGTAACATTCAAAGCTGTTGAAGCCAAAGCTTAATCTGATAGTAATGATTCTGATTGTGTTCTTTGGGTAGGTGTGTTAGCCGAAGAGACCAGGATTAAAATAAAATTCTTTTTTCATTGTTTTGGAGAATGAAGATGTATCCCAATTCAGAATTTAGTATGCGTGTACTCACTCCCCAAAAAATGGTACAATGTGATGCTGATCTTATTATAACTACTAGTAAAGAGGAGTCATCCAATGATGGGTCACCCCTCTTTCTTGATGAAACTCAAACAAACTCTTATTTTCAGTGTCGGTCCCCATATTCCTTCACTACCACCAACACTGCCTATTCCCAGTCCACAATGTGTTTCCAGTCCTCTGCTTGTCTTGATCCCACCATTTATTTCTAGTCCATCATCAAAAAGAAAAGAGTATAATAACTTTGTCGATGAGGATTTCATTGCATATCCAAATGAAGATGTCGAGGATGAAGAGCCAATGGATGAGGATTTTGATGATGTTAAGGAGAATGTTGATGACATTTTTGCTATTGCTAACACTATTAGTACTAAAGAGGTAGTTATTGCCTTCAAGGATATGGTTTGGGTTGTATATCTAGTGAGTGTACTATTATAAGATATCTCATTTTGCACTCTCTTTTGAACTAAATATGTTGTCATGATTTTCAAAGATGACAAAAACATAGTAATAAGAGAGACTATGTATTTAGAAATAAAGTGATTTTTTGGTTTAAGAATGAACATGCAAATGTGTCATTCTTGTTAGAAGAAACTGATTATATAATTTTTGGTGGTTGTTCCTAATTATTTAGTTAAACAAATAATTTAAGGGGGACACTTCACTTAGAAACCCATTAATTGCTTTTTATGATAACTGTAGTGTGACTGACATATCAAAGAATCATGATCATTAATCTCGTACAAAACCCATTATTTTTCAATATCAAATAATACAATATTGGTTGGGAAAGACATTTTTCGCATGGAGCATATTAATACTTAAAATTGGCAAGTAGACATTGACCCCACAACATCAGAGTATGAGTGATTTTAGGAAAGTCTCTATATAGGTGGTATGCATGAATATCGCGGCATCTGGCCTAACATTTTTTGTGAAATTATATATTGAGTTTTCAATTCTTTCCTTTTCATTTAAGCATACCTTTTTATGGTGTCCATATAATGTATATTCTATTCCAAAGTGTAATGCCTAAAAGTATTAAATGTTTGAAAAATAAATGTGGGTTTTCTCTCCTAGTTCTTTCAAAATGACCATCTTATGATTTGTAGGAAGTCCTAGCCCTTCTAAAAGGGATGTAGAATTAATAATTCATATCAATGATCACCATGATCTAATGAATATTTTGTTTTTCTATTCCTGCGAAAGTGTAAGTACTTTTACTCTTGGACACAAAATATAAAATTCGCAAATACAACTAAAATGACTAAGTAGGTTAAGAATTCTCAATTCATTAGCTTTAGGATCGAATGTCATCTAGTATGTCACTACATTTGGGACTATAGTTTGCAGCAAATATGTTCCTACTGATTTTGTGTTTGAAGTCTTTCTTTTATCATATTTTAGTTAAAAAATAAGGACATGATTCACTAAATTTGTCTGTTTGTTAAAATTCGGCTCTTGTATGTAAAGTGGATGTGAACTTCTTCTCTGTTCAGAAGATTTTGCGGGCTTAGATATCGTGTGGTGCTATACACATTTGTCTTGGATATGATAGAATTGGTATGATTTTAAACAAAGAGTTTTCATATCTTATGGTGACTTGTGTTAAAGGTGGGTTTTTGTTCCCTTAGTAATTTTGGGTTGCCATATCATGATGAACTTTAACCTAGATATGTTTTCTTTTATATTTGTAGATCTCATTCTAGATATGTTTCCTTTTATGTATCTAGATTTCTTTCTAGATAGGATTCTTCTAGGTATTGTAGTTTTAGGGACTCTTAGATTTAGTATACCTATGTATATGTGGATTATTTTTCGTACTATCACACGCATTCTTCACATTATTTTTCAAATATTTTTGAAATTTTGTATCTTTATTATCTCTCATACTTTTTATTAGTGTGGTTTTTTTAATTGGCATCTATCATGCAAGAAGAGTTAAAATCCTTTAAGTGTCAAGTCATTGTTTCAAGCCCAAGCAAGAGTCTATCCTCTTCCACTTCTGGCACTGACTCTAACTCTGCCACCATGTTTAAATCACCTCTATTCATACCTATTTAGATCACAATTAGATCTGCCACGTAAGATGTGAAGAAGGGTGTTGCGACATCTAGGTTATCATCTTTTGAACCTAGGTGGTTGTTGTGTCCTTTTTTTTTTAATTCACCACCTCCAACTACCTAATCACCACCGACTGCTAATGCATAAATCGTTAAGCCTACTCTGTTACCGTCTCACTCTCTGCTATACACTTGTCGCCCTAGTTGCTTATTTTATCCATCATTATAGTTCCAGTCGTCGAACGAAGTGAAGCATTTATTATCTTATTAACTAATGAAAGGTACAATGAGATCGATGTTGAGCATCCTTTAGACTTTGTTCTTATTCATGAATCTCTCAAGTCTATCTACATGTTGTCTTCTCGCGAGTCTAAATGCCTCTATGGCTATGTGTTTGACATTTTTGAGTCCTTTAGCTGTATTAATGGCTTTCAAAAGATGAGACATTTCGTACTAAAAAAGAAGATGAAGAAGTCTAGAGTATATTTAAAGACAGGGGGAGATGTCTCCACTGATGTTAGTAAGAATATTGTTGTTGGTGTTCCCAACACTCGAGTATTTTCTCGCTTGCCAAATGTCGCTACGATTACTGCTAAAATTCCTGATGATTTTGCATCAAATATGCCTATGGAGGTTAGGTCCAATTATTTTGATTTAAATCTTACCATTTATGGCACGGTGTACTCCTTCTTTTGCTAATCCAATCTCTGACCCAATTGATGATGGTAAAACTATTAGTTGTGTGTTGTTTCATACAAAAGGAAAAGATGTTGTTTATTGTCCCTCTAGCCTTTGTCTGAGTACATTTCTTTATATATCAAGTGATGAGAAATTTGATACCATAGATATTTCTGGACTGCACGTGCTTACTGATGATGTTGCTGAGTTATTTTAGGAATAATAATGGTCAATTTAGTTTCTTAATATATTGTTCCAGTTATTATTGCAGATGTCATTAGAGATGTTATTGAGGATGTGTCAACACCCGATCTAATATCCAATTCTGATTACAATATGGACAACATCTTTTCTAAAACTTTTTATTCTAGTGTTGCATCTGATAGGTTTGAGTTATTTGATGCTCACTCCTAAATAAATGAAAAATGCAGGCACATTGGAAACTAAATCTAGTTTCCAACAAGTGATTTTCATGATCGTTCATTCTTTTAGTTTGCTTCTTCATGGTTTTCCTCCTTGTATAATTTTGGAACAAAATTTATTGTACAAATCGAGTTCCTTTGGTGAAAGTTCTCGAGTCATTGAGACTTGTGCTTGTGTGCTTTATCTGCTTGATATTGTGATGTCATTTAATCTTGGCTTGTAGTTTTTTAATGAAGTGATGTTCTTTGACATGATTACCTTGCCTACGTGGTCCCTTCCTTTACCTAGTCTTATCTATCGAGTTTTGGTGTCTCAATGTTATTTCCCTTGTGTTATCCCTACTTGCCAACCAGAGTTCTTTATGGTCACCGCATCTATCTTGAATGCCAGGAACCTTGTTGATCTTCTTTTGTTCTATTTTGATGAAGAAAACGTGTCTTCTAAATTTAGTTGTACTACCTGATGTGCCTATTGATGCTCTTCTTGATACTTAGAATGTTTCTTTGAGTGTCACCAACATTCTTGCCAACATTCCTGATTTTTCTGTTCACGCATCTGGTGTGCTTGTTCCCGTGTCTCTATCCTTTTTTAAGGGGACAAGTGCACTTTGTGGAGTCCGCTATTTCTATCTTGGTCTACTTCTCAAATCCAATATTTATAGTTATAAGGGGGAATAGTTAATGATAATTAAGAAGTTGTTGGTGCATGTGTTGTAATTAGTAGAGATGTGCTTAATTCAGGGGAAGTTTTTGCTACTATGGATATTGGTGAAAACATCGTTACTAATGTTATTGATAGGAAATTAACATATTTACGGGGAGTTAGACCTTCTACTCTTCATTATAGTGCTAATTAGTCTATGAGACTTTTTGATGAAGACGATAAGATAGAGTTTGATTTTGAAGTTGTCGCTACTATACCAAAGAAAAGTGATCTTAACTTCGGGGTTTAATGATCACTTTCCTTAGAGATATTTTACTTGGTGGTAGTTATTTATCTTTGATATTTCTGATTGTTGCATGATTACTTTATGATCATTGATATTTTGAGTTAATACTACAACAAGTTACGGGCAGTTTTTAGATGATTAATCGAGTTTATACTTATAATTTTTATCATATGTGTTTTAACCAAGAAAGACAAAAAGAGGGGAAATCGAAAAGCCTAGTAGGTTTAGGATACATATGTGAGAGATTGATATGTATGGGATACGTGTGAGACTAAAAGAGATTTTATCTCATAGAGTTTATTTTGTCTAAATATTATTTTTGACATTCTTGCCAAATTTCTTAGATATTAATTTTTCAAGGAACGATTTGATATTTATCATATTTCGTATTTATCTTGTATATTATTAGTATTAGATTAGGATATAATTCTCTTTTCTCTAGTATAGAAATCATGTATTGTAAGTTTTTAATATATTTGGACTCTTAGATATTCTCTTGTTTTCTTTATTATTGTGACTTACTTGGAATTTGTGATGTATATCTTATTTTCTTCTTTTCTAGGTCTCTCTTACAAGATAGTGTACCTATATAAAGATGATACTTGATATACAACTTCAACACGGAGATACCACGAATTATAGAGAGAAACGATCAAGAGTTGAAAACATTTTATTTTATTAACACATATTTTGCCCAGAGGCAGGTGTTGCAGTGTGTTTGAAACATCTACACGAACAACATGTTGTTTCCCATCTTTTGCTTTTATTAAGATCCAGTTCTGGTGAATGTGATTCTTAAGATCTTAGAAGAATAGTATTGATTTAGAACTATCTTACTCATAAGGAATTTTTAGTTGTCTTTACTAGTTTCTTATTGAATCGAACTTTAGCACTTACTTTTTATTTTAATAAAAAGCTCGTCCGCAAGAGAATGGAGTGGTTGTAAGTGACAAGTTGACTCGAGTCGAATCTCTCAACGAATGACAATCAGAGTTGAAAGATGTTCGTTAAGACACGAACATTATCTAAACACTCGATCAAATAAGTTGGTTATTTTGTATTGTTTTAAAAACTAAAATTAAATGATCAAAAAAAATACTGAATTAAGCAAGCACACCATCAACAATTCTTAAGTATCAAAAGCTTTCAACAACTGGAGAATTGAAATAACGAGAATGAACCAAATGTGCTCGATCAAATGATAAGAACTAAAGTAGATAAGAAAATTGATTAACCCTCGAATGACAACGAATCAAATGAACAAGAATGCATAAACTAGAAGATCACCAAACAAATTCACAAATTAGAACAAACAAAGACTGCACCAAAACGTATGACCAACAAAATCCAAAGATCAACGCAAGCAATAACATGTAAAACAATCTCTAAAATTCAAGAACAAAATCAAGAATCGAACTAATGAAATTACCCAAGCAAATTGATAATACGAAGTGCGGAAAAGAAAATTAACAAACTATTCACGAGCTGAGTTCTGGGGATCCAAACATCGGATCATTTGAAAGCAAGAATCGAAAGTAGAAAATTCAAAGAAAAATCAAGCTAGGATGAAAAGAGGAATTCAAACATTCAAATACATGGAAACTAGGGTTTCCAAAAGGTAAGTTTCTGGTCCTGGTCGGGTCTAATATCCAGCTGATCGAGAAATTTTTAACACTCTAATTTGAGAAATCGTCTCCGCAATAATACGAAGTCGGTTGTAGAGCGGTAAGTTGAATTCTGAGTCGTGTCTCGAGGATAGATGTTATCAACAATCGGTGTTTCTAGTTAATCTCTTATTAATCTAAATTATAATAATCTATTATAAGAAAGCAATAAGTCATTTGGTTGGGGTTGAGTTTTTTGATGCTAATGCTTGAATTGAAATGAAAACTCAGAAAACACTAACTAAGGCAAAAGTTAATGAAAATTAAAATCTTGCTTGAAAGTAAATAATTTAGGGAAATTAATTAAAATCTAATTAAAACTTATAATTAATTGAAGGCTGCTAAAATAAGAGAAGCTTGCAGTTTCTAAAAGAGAAAATGGAGGGAAGTCAAGCTTTAAAATTTAAAGGAGTCAAAGAGCATTAAATATAAAGAAGTCAAATTAATTAAAGAGGAAAGCCCCATTTGTCTTTCAATGACTAAAGGATTGTTTAGCCAAATGGGGTAAAAAAGATTGAAACCGGTGCTCCAATGGAGATTATGCAAGAAGAATTTAAAAAGCTAGGAGATTAAATTGAGACTTTAAAATGCAATGAAAATTAACATAAACTAAAATCTAATAACGAACACAAAAGAAATTACAACAACACAAGAACAACACACAATAGAAAGGAGAAAGATTACTACCAACTTGACTCCAAACAAAGCTCCAGGGTTTGTTACAATATTCAAGAGATAAAGAAAAACCTCACCACAACAATATATACAAATGAAGGAGATGTCACGTTCTCCATCAACTTGATAAGAAAACCTAACTAAAACTACTCAAAAGATTATGTTCTAGGGTTTAAAAATACAATGGAACAGTAGAAGCTTGGGAGATATTAAGCTAGCTTAAAAATCAGCCAATGAGTGGATAAGGTGGTTGGGGAAAAGTTTGGGGTTTATATAGAGGGTCGCAGGGGCAATGTCGTCAATATGTTAAAAAAATCCCAGAATTTCCTGCGAGGTGTCGATCGGTAGGGTTTTAGTCAATCGACTACCTGTCAATCGGTAGGATGGTAGCCGATCAACTGCCTTGCTGTTCAAATGGACCCAGCCTCTGTCGAGCATTAGATTCGGGCTGTTCGCAGTCAATCGACTGAAATGTTAGTTGATCGGTTGACCTGGCAGTTGATCTGGGTTGCTTCCGACTCGATTTCCTTATTTTCTGCTCCAGAACATCCGTCAGTCGTCGTTTCTTGTTTGTGCTATGTTCCCTTGTATTTCTTCACTTGTCTATTCTATAACGAGTCAATTGGAATGCCAAAAGCATGCGCGGGTCCCGCTTGATCATTCTACGGCCAAAAACATAAAAACGAGTGAAAATTTATGAAAAAGTAATAGAAACCGTGCAAACGCTACAAAACCTAAAACTAAACAAAATAGGCTTAATCGACTCATAACACCCATAAATACAAGCGAAACACATGCAATCGAGACACAAAAATGTAACAAAAACAAGTACAAAAACGTGCAGATCAACCACCCAACATCTAGAATGATTGCTTGTCCTCAAGCAAATTTAGTCTAGAATTACGAAACTACCCCCACATGATCCTAAACAAATGCACAATAACCTAATTCGAGATGTCTCATTGTAATGCTTGTTAGCTTGATCAAAAATGACGACAAATATGTGTTGACAAACAAAGTTCAGATCGACTCCCGGAACCTAAAAGTACTAGATAGCCCTCTAAGTAGGTCCCCTCGTCCTTGCCCTGGCTAAGGTCTATCTACGCTCAAACCATTAATCGGCTCCCTACTAGCCCCAATCGTCTACATCTCTCTTTAACAATCAAAAATCTAAAAAGAAGGAAAAATAAAAAATGTGCACGAGTTGCACGTTTATTAATAATTTCAAGGACTTATATCGTATCCTTGATTTTTTCTTTTTTTTTATATTTTTTTTATTTCTTTTGTTGTTTTTTTTTTTTTTCTCTTTTTTTTAAAGTGTATATACAATACAAGGAGAGTTCAATGACTCCGATCACTTGTTGCTACTACCAACTTAAAATATTTTCGATCGAGCACATGGAGCAATTGACAACTCCAAAACTAGAAGAAAAATTGCAAAACAAAATTCCTATAGAGAGTGTTCGATGATGAGGCTAGTTGAGGTACTAGTTCTAAATTGAGCTCAAGGATAGCACAAAGCTAAAGCCGAACAAAGTTTCCAACAAGTTAAGCTACCTAAGTCCACTACATCCGATCGACAATCTACATTACTTATCCAAATCATCAAAACCGCGTCACTTCGCCAAGGTTCCAAGCAAATATAACACACTCACTGCTGAAATTACCACAAGCAAGCATACAACAACTTAAAGCATAAGACGAACCCTAACCACCCCACACTTAAAACCTAGTAATGTCCTCATTGCAAATTAAACTAGAAAGCGGTAAAAAGTGCAAGGGGTAAAGAAAATTCCCCTATTCTAGAGCTTGTGATGACGCGGGTGTGCATAAGTTCCCTCCGAGAGTCGAGTCAAGCTATCTACAAGACATGAACAAATGGGGGAAAAGTTGCAAAAACAAGCTATGTACAAAAAAGTGAAAATCTTTTTGAGATTTTCGAAATTTCAATTTTGTTTGGGTTTATATATATATATATAATAGAATGGGAAGGAGGAATAAAAGAGAAAGATGAGTCAAAAGCACAATATATATATAAAAGTTTTTTTTATATTTGTTTTGGACTTTCAAGAGTTGATATAGGAAATAAAAGAACATAAACAACAATAAACAAAAGTAAAGATAAAACAAGCAAAAATAAAGCAAAAACTTATTAAAACAAATAAAAATGATATTTATGAGAATTATTGACGTTACCTACGTCGGGGATTGAGGTTGGCTTTCTCGTCTTCTTCTTTGTCCTTATTTTCTTCCTCCTCTTGACGCAACCGACTCTCTATCAACAAGAGGCGGCTTTGGGTTGTGCGATGTGTACGGTCACTCCTCACTTGCCCTGCCCGCATCTCCTCAGTAATCGACCCCAAATTGGCGTCGACCCGATTAAAACGCGCAAACACTTGCCATTAGAACTCGTGCCAACTTATCTCGTGACCCGAGATGGTGCCCGGGCCTCCCTCTTGATGCGGGATTGCCGCTTGGATCGTGCTTGCTCTGAAATGCACGCCCGAACTAGTTTTCGCGGCTTCATCATCCTCAACTCCTTCATTGTGCCTCCGTTTATATACTTCTTCCTCGTCTTCTTCATGGCTTCGGCGGCGGGGGCGTTCTGGGTTTTTCGGGATCTTGGTCATCTTCCAAGCCAACTCCAATAGGTCGATCATTTCTATGTTGGCTACCTCGGGGTGAAAGTTGAAGTGATGTGCAAGTAGGCTGATCATGGGCCCCATCCCGATCAAGGAAACTCCCCCCTTTCTTTCTCCGATTCCCAAGAGTCCCGGCTCGGAGAAAGGGATAAATGGGGACTCGAAACCCGTGGTGCAAACAACAAAGCACGTACACCTCTTCATGCATGAGATTAGTGGACTTGTGCTTGCCCATGAGGACGTATGCGAAGAAATTGTACGCCCCCATCAAAGCGAGGTCGCTTATCGTTGAGGCTTGCGCCCGAGCCGTACCTTGACCGTTCGAGATACTCGCCCAAAATGGCGTCACGACACTCGTTGGGCCGCTCATCCCTCTACTCTTGGCAATCAATCCCAAGGACCTCTTGGAGCACCTCTTGGGTGTTCTGGCACTCACGCCCCCCGATCCGACACGTGAATACCGTGGCCTCGCGACCCCGGTAGGAAGTGAAAAACTCAAGCATAAGCTCTTTGTAAGCTGGGGATGCAAACTTGCGATGGCTTAGGTCATCGATGAATTGGAGAAAACGAGCCCCGAAGCCTTGGTAATCCCCGTTTTCTACCCACTCGTTTAAGCTCTCGAGGCTAACAAAGCGCGGAACGGCGAAGTTTCGTTGGGCGAGGTTCTGGTAAAGCTCCCCCTTCGCCTCCGAATAGATAGGGAAAGGGGCGCTGTAGTCGCCGGCCTAGTTGTGAACGAGAGGATGAGGGTTGATATAGTAGGCCATGAAAATGGAGTGAAGGGTTTACGTTTGAAATGATATTTCAAGAATGTGAAGAGGACATAATGTGAAAAGGAGGGGGTTTTAAGCTAAATAGGTCATTGAGTAATCAGATTTTTGAATCGGGGCACAGGCCAGGTCGGATGTGGGAATCTAGGCTCTTGGATTTGAGGAGTGGGGAAATGCAGGCCTTGATAATATGGCCTCGGCGCTTGAAACTGCGGTTGAAAGTGAGCCTCATTCATGACCGTGTGTTGTTATGGTGGGCCATCAACGATCGGTCCTTGGTATGCGGGCCATAGAATTAGTTTCCTTGTGATGATGGATCCGAGCACGGAGAGACTTGGAGTTTTATATTGGGTGTCGGCACATGAGAATAGGATGGAGAATAGGGGCTGTGAAATTGGTCGTTCGAACTTTGGGGGTCTTAATTTGTAAAACCATTTCCCCCTTGGTTGAGCGGCACTCCGTAAACGGGTTGAGAACCTTGTGGTGGCGGGCCTTGAGGTGATGATGCGGTCCCGGATGATGCTTGCGACATCCCTTGATTGTCGTGTGTGTGGGCGTGCGGTGTCGGATTCTCGAATGATTTAGTCATCATTTGTTCTTCTAGGACCGGGGATAAAGGTGAAAAGGCGGGGCGTTAAACGTGTCTTGAGCTCTCGTGGCTTGTGCGTCTCGTCTCAACCTCTAGAGATTGGGCAAAAGTGGGGTCATCTCTCATCCAAGCGATCGCCTACCTTGCATGCACAACACTCAACAAAGTATTACGAGTATCGAATGTAAAACGATAATCTATTCTAACTACTAACTAAGATAATAAGAAGAGTAATTAAGAATGTCATCAGCCTTAATCTATCTCCATTAATGGCGCCAAAAATTGATCGAAGATTTCTTAACACTCTAATTTGAGAAATCATCTCCGTAATAATACGGAGTCGATTATAGAGCGGTAAGTTGAATCCCGATTCATCTCTCGAGGATAGATGTTATCGACAATAGGTGTTTCTAGTTAATCTCTTGATAATCTAAATTACACTAATCTATTCTAAGAAATCAATTAGTCATTTGGTTGGGGTTGAGTTTTTGATGCTAATGCTTGAATTGAAATCAAAGCTTTGAAAACACTAACTAAGGCAAAAGTTAATAAAAGTTAAAAGCTTGCTTGAAAGTAACTAATTTAAGGAAAATAATTTAAACTTAATTAAAACTTATAACTAATTGAAGGCTACTAAAATAAGAAAAGCTTGCAGTTTCTAAAAGATAAAATGGAGGAAAGTCAAGCTTTAAAACTTAAATGAGTCAAAGAGCATTAAATATGAAGAAGTCAAGTTAATTAAAGAGGATTGTTTAGCCAAATGGGGTAAAAAGCTTCAAAGAGGTGCTCAGATGGAGATTATGCAAGAAGAAGTTTAAAAGGCTAGAAGATTAAGTTGAGAATTTAAAATACAATGAAAAACAACATAAGCTAAAATCTAATAACCAACATAAAAGCAATTACAACAACACAAGAACAACGCACAATAGAAAGGAGAAAGATTACTACCAACTTCACTCCAAACAAAGCTTCAAGGTTTGTTACAATATTCAAAAGATAAAGAACAACTTCACCACAACAATATCCACAAATGAAGGAGATGTCACCTTCTCCAACAACTTGCTAAGAACAACTAACTAAAACTACTTTAAAGATTATGTGTTAGGGTTAAAAAATATAATAGAATAGTAGAAACTTGGGAGATATTGAGCTAGCTAAAAAATCATCCATGGAGTGGATAAGGTGGCTGGGGAAAGGTTGGGGTTTATATAGAGGGTCGCAGGGGCAAAATATTCAAAATGTCAAAAAATCCCAAAATTTCCTGCGAGGTAGTCGATCGGTAGGGTTTCAGTCGATCGACTGCCTGTCGATCGACAGGATGGTAGTCGATCAACTGCCTTGCTATTAAATGGCCCAGCCTCTATCTAGCAGTTGATCGGTAGAGTTCAATCGATTGACTACCTGTCGATGGGTAGGATGGCAGCCGATCGACTGCCTTGCTGTTCAAACGGACCCAGCCTCTGTCGAGCAGTCGATTCGGGTTGTTCGTAGTCAATCGACTGAAATGTCAGTCGATCGGTTGATGTGACAGTCGATCTGGACTGCTTCCGGCTTAGTTTCCTCATTTTCTGCATCAGAATGTTTGTCGTTCATCGTTTCTTGTTCACGCTATGTTCCCTTGCATGTCTTCACTTGTTCATTCTATAGCGAGTCGATTGGAATGACATAAGCGTGCGCGGGTCTCGCTTGGTCATTCTACATCCAAAAACATAAAAATGAGTTAAAATATATGAAAAATGTAATAAAAACTGCGCAAACGCTACAAAACCTAAAACTTACAAAATAGACCTAATCGACTCCTAACACCCATAAATGCAAGCGAAACACATGCAATCGCGATACAAAATCGTAACAAAAATACGTACAAAAATGTGCAAATCACCAGCTAAAGAAAGATGTCATTTATATAGTGTTGGACGAGTAGGGCGTCGTGGTAAAATCGTGTGAAAATTACGACCGTCGATCAACTATCAAGTTGCATCGATCGACGGTGTCTCTGGCATCGAACTCCATCGACGCCGGTTGTCGGTCGACAGAGGTGGGTGGCTCTCGACATGTTGATCGACCAAGGTTGTCGACTACACTAGTGGGTGCCCATCGATGTCGCGTCGATGAGCAGCGTTGATCGACGGAGGCTGTAAAAAATCGGCAAGTCGATCGACAGGTTTTTTTGACATCGGCGTTGATGTTGCATCGACGGGCGGCATCGACGACGCATTGATCGACGGAAGCTCTGCGTCCCTCGTCTTGTTTTCTTAGATCCAAAGCTGAAATAGGCAATTACACGAAATTAGAACGATAACTTACGAAACGTGAGAGAAAAAGTGTTAAACGGGATAGAAATGAAATGACCTACAAAAATACTAAAAAGTAAGAAAAACGAGAAGAACAATGGCCTAAAACCCATTTTAACACGCTAAAGAAAATGCAAAAATAAATGGAAAACACACACAAAAATGTAAAAATCACTTATGTATTCAAGTGTATCATTGGTTCATGTTTTCTAGTAATGATGTTTCGCCATGAGGCACATATAAGAATTTTTTATTATAGTCAAAAGTTTAAAACCTTGTGTCTTATTTTCATTATTACGCTGCTATTTATTTACATACTACACAAAACACACTTTGTTTATTTATTTGTTTGGGGTATTATTTAGTTACAGTTTTAAAATTTAGGGCTTACAGTTATTTTAATATATGTGCGTGTGTGTGTGTTATATTTATGTAAGAATTTGGGGAAGTACCTTGCTCTATCATAATTTTATTATGATCTTTTATTTTTTGTAATTTCTTGTAATTTGTAAGATGAATGATGTAATCCGATGAACAAACTAAAGAGATAGATAAGATGCAGATTGAAGAAAAGGGGGAGGAATTTAGAGAGAGAAATAGATTGTAGGTAGGGAGATTTTAATTTCTTCTTACTCATTCACAAAGTGTGTCATCTCCAATATAATAACTCCTAGGGGGGCCATTACACATTAATATGGGAATAACCCTAAAGTAACACTAATCAAATAACTAAAAAAAAGTAAAAGGCCAATTAATAATAATTAAAGGCTGTAGCCCACTTTATCAATTCGGCCCAGCTAGTGAGAGACCGCCCCATCCGTCTCTTTCTTTGTCTTCTCTCTCTCTCTCTCTCTCTCTCTCTCTCTCTCTCTTTCTCAGAATAATTCACAAAATCCCCTTTTTATCCATCAATTGGTCGTCTTCCCCCCAATCCACTCCAATTCGGCTCACCTCAATCCCCATCAACGCCTGTGCTCATGACAAATTTCTCTTTTCACTGGGGTATAAATGGGTCAATTCAAGCCGAAAGTAATGATGTTCAAACTTATTTGAATATATTTTGAAACTTGGATCATACATTAAATGATTTCTATGAATATATTTTGAGCTTTAAAAACTGTGTTTGAGCTTTTATGATTATTAATTGAATAAAACCCGAATGAGTTTTTGTTGTGTTAAAATTGAATCGAGTTCAAGTATTTCAATATTCTTAAACACATTCGATTTTCATATAACTAAACAAGTTGAGCTCGAACCAAACTTCATTTTTTTTGAATGCAAAATTGCACGGGGTTAAGCTTGATTAGGTATGTTAATGAACAAAAAAAAAATAAGTTTAAGATGGATCTCTAAAGATAGGTCAACCTAGTAAAAAGTATTCAATTTTCATGAAAATTTGTACAAATAGCACAAGGCTAATGCATATACATTATATTCCTACACTTCAAACCCCACAATTATAATAGTGCCAAAAGAAAGTCTAAACAACCTATCCAAAATAATAAAATTGTATCACTTCGCCAAGGTTCCAAGCAAGATCAACACATCACAACTCAAATCATATGAACAAGCAAGCATATGAAAAAAAAATACTAAACAAGGATAAATACCACCCACACTTAAACTATTCAATGCCCTCATTGCTCATAAGGTAAGAGAATATGCGGTAAAATTTAAGGGAGAGAGATAAGCCTCCATAATCGCGCTTGTGATGAAGAGACGAGCATGAGGAAAAATCCACGGGGTGGTCGAGACGAAAGGAGCCTACCAAAATTATAAGTGGGAAGTAACAAACAAAAATGACACAATAAGAATCTAACATAAGAGGACAATGGTGGGCCCGTCGACCAGACATCGATCAAAAGGCCATCGACAGGGAAGATAGGAGGTTTGTGTTGATTGTCCACCGATCGATGGGGCAGTCGATGGTCAGCTCTGCATCGGTCGACAAGCAATCTATAGAGCTCATTTTTACTCCTTTTTTTTTCTGTTTCTTGAGAAAATGTCTTATTCTTTAAAAATGCCCCCGGTGCAAAACGAATCTCTAACCTCAACAAATACTCTAAAGATTTCAAACACGAAAGAAACAAAAAGCAAAAAACTTTGGTTTCTTAACAAGAGCACTTGTTTAATATCTACAGCTCATGACCTATAAAGAATGATGTCATCCAAGATCTAGAAAGAGGTGACGATCATGCAACGCCTTCGTGTATTCCAAAAGGAGAAGTAAGCAATGAAGGCGGACATATAAAGCAATATTTAGGGTAAAAGAAATGAAAGCTCCAATTTGCTTAGGCGGTCGGAAATGAGAATAGTCGATCACCAAGAAAAGGTCGGCACATCGAATTGAATAGTTGAAATGATCAACTATAGGAAGAAGAAAAACATTTGTGAAGCAAAAGAAGTTCTCATCGGGCTGCTCAAATGTCCTGATCAATCTTATTACAATTATGGGGCTCATATGTCGAAATGATAGGCAAAGAAGATTCATGAGCGATACACCTCTTTCAAATGAGCATTCAAGCTCAAATCAAAAACAACCAAGGTGGTCTCCAGCACATTAAAAACTGGCACTTCATCAAAAGTAAGCCATTTCACCTCATCACGGATGCCCACACTATTTCCATTTATGATTTCCACAATAATTGCATCCATTAATTTAGAGTGCTCTTCCCATCGTTAGAAGCCAAGGACACTTATAATATATCATTCATTTCACGAAGAGTCTCTTCAAAACTCGACAGAACTTGAAGAGGTAGATGTGGATGTTCACACTCGATCGAGTAAGGATCATAGTCGAGTGGGACATCAAGGTGGTAGTTAACTTTTTGTTTGTGGTTGGGAGGAGGAGGGATATAAAATTCATAGCTTGGGTAGCAGAGACTCAAGTCCGGTGGAGCATGAGAGTCGTAGTTTAAATAGAAAGAATTTGGGTCGGTGGAGCATACGAGTTATAGCTCGAGTAACAAAAGGTTAGGCAGGAGGAGCATATGAATCATTATTTAGATTGAAGAATTTGAGAGGTAGGCATAAAAATCATTAAGACTCACATGGGAGGAATAATGAGGCAGGGTGTAAGGACAAACTTGGATCATAGTGATCAGGTGGAGCAAAGGGATCGTTGTGGCTTGAATTGTATTATTGATCCTGAGTTATAGATTAAGGGGAGTAGAACGTCCCCATAAACTGATCGTAGACCTCATCCCACGTTTTCAAGGAATTGCGGGTTCTAAATTTATCAACCATGTTCTTGCTCGATCCTTCAATGTGTAGACGAAGAATCACATCATCACTTGATCCATGGTGAGGCCTTGAAGAGGAAAAGTTTGGGTGATGGAATCGTACTCACAAATGAACTTAAGTGGATCCTCGCTTGGTAGCCCATGGAAAATCGAAAGTTTTTCAGAGTAAAAATTGTCAAGATCATACTCTCGCATCGCGGGGCTCAACGAAATGGTTTTTCAAGGGGCACGAGGAGCATAAGAGATGCCATGTGGTAGAGGCGCTTGATAGTTATTTTTTTTTTTGTTTGGTTCATCAAATCTAGGATCTCAAAAATGATGTCATCGATGTACCTTGCACACACAACACTCAATAAATGAGATAAAATGCACCGGCGGGAGACAAGAAAATGAACAAAAAGAAAATAAAGTGTGAACAAGAAACAAAATAAAAATAAGCAAAAACACAAATTAAATTCACGAAGAGGAAACACAACATTAAGACCTTTAGCCTTCCTCGGCAAGGCGCCAAATTTTTGAAGTGATCTCAAACGCACTATGTTTTACAAAGGTTTAAGGATCGCCCACAAGAGAACATGATCGATCGTAGTGCGGGGTGGTGACTCAAGTCGAATCACGAGGAAGACAAATCGGAAGTGATATTGTGTTCAATTCATGAATAAAAAGAAAAGGTTATCCTAAATAGACAATCAATTTTTAGATTTTGAGTTTCTAGCAACTAGTATAATAATTTAAATGACGAGAAATTAAACCAAAAACTTTGAAAAGATTAATAAATCGGGGGTCTACGGTTCTAAACCCATCTCCATGAAGTTTATCGAACACGCAATCTACAAACCGGGTTGTCAATTCCATCCCTGAATTAAACACCCGATAATTACCAATTGGTGGTTCTCAACTCATTTAGATCCTATACCCATAAGTTCTAATCTAAACTCATTAAGAAATATAATAACATAACTTAAGGCAAACTTAAACATAATTAAACTAATAGGGAAATTCATAATCAAGCTATTAAATCATGAACTCGTAAATCAATCAAAAATAATATAAAACAAGGCATGGAAGGAAAATAGCATTCACACTATAACTAGAAAGTCAAAGAAATTACAACAAAGCTTGAACATAAGTCCTATCAAGAACATAGAAAATAATAACCAAATATATGAAAATGACTAACTTGGCAAAACCCATCTACCTTTCACTACCAACTATCTAAAGCATGCCAAAAGAGGTAAAAAGCTTGAAAGCAAGAAAGAAGACAATAATCGTGGAAATAGAAAGGTTCATGAACAACACTAAACAAACTTAAGCATCCAAACTACAAACCATACATAAAAAGGAAAGAGCTTTAAACATTCATAGGAGTTAACAAGAAAATGCAAGAGAACAATAATTAAAAATTACCAAATTAGAAAGTTATTCAAATCTTCAGATTAAAAAGAAGGAAAGTTGCACCAAGTACATAAAGCTTCAGCACGCTACAAAATAAGCTAACTAACTACTAACTATATTTCTATTAATTAAACTAGCTAGGATTTTTTGATTTGAAGGAGAGAAAAAGATATAAAAAGAGTATAAGGTACGCTTGGGACTCCAAAACCTAGAGGGTTCAAAGGCCACTTCGAAATGCAGCTAGGTATTAAGTTTGAATAGGGAAAAGTGGGGGGAAATGGTAATTTCGCTCAAAAATGGATGAAAATGGCCTTCCGTCAATTGACGGTGTCTCTGCTATTCGATGGATGTGTCCATTGACGCAAGCTATCGATGCAGGGAAAATGTTCGTATGCCAATCCCACGTTAATCGGGCATCAATCGATGGTGGCGTGAGAATCTCGTCGAGTCGGTCGTCTCTGTGCGGTCGATGTAGGCGGGAGCGACGCGTTATTCACCATCAGTTGTGTGTCAATTGACGGTTGTGCTTTGTAGGCTCGAGTTGTCTTTATGTCAAATTGAGCTTGTTGTGATTCTCAGGAATACGCTTGGGCTCGCTCGACTATCCTAAAACTAAGAAAAGCAATATAACATGAAAAATCTACACAAAAACGAGAAAAATGTGAAAATGCTAAAAAGAAGACAAAAACTAAGAAAATCAGAAAACAAGGAATAACAAGACAAAACACGACTCAATCATAACTAAAGCACACAAAACAAGTGGCACAAGAACATGAATAAACACTGAAAAAATGCTCTCTATCCGAATCTTTTCCGTCGACGTGGCTGACTTCCCTTCGGGCTCACGGCGTCACCGAGCCTCCCTTTGCCCATAGCTTCAACGGCCATCATTCCATTCAATGCACCATCCCTCTGGTTGCTTCTGTTGTTGTCTTCCGGGTTAGCGGCATCCCCTCCAATGTTGCAGAATATGGCACAGCCACCAGCACAGCCGCGACCGTCGTTCCCGCCCAGATTAGAGTCTTCTTCTCCGGCGATCCAGACGCTGTCGCAGCAGCAATCCCGTCGTTCTCTACAGTGTTGTTCCCATTGCAACCTCAGCAGGTTTCACCCGCCGAGGCTAACCCCAATTCGTTTTCAACGAAATTTGTTCTGTCGATTCTAGTGGATCGCTCGGGCCTGCAACTTCCCCAGTTTTCCGGTTTGACTAACGGTGGCTCCATTCAATAGGCTTCCACCGGTGATCTTAATCCTGTTGTCACCCCGAATCCCCTTTGTTTTAGATTGTTGCCAGAAGGTTGGGTTGTGCTGACGTGGCCCACTTCAAAACTCCCCCCCCCCCCCCCCCTTCTTCCCGGCATTGTTTCAGACTCACCTCCATGCCGTCCCCGCTGATATTTTACATACTTTGATTACTGCTACTTCTCCAAATTCGACGACGCTTGTGCCTAACCTTGCGGCGGCTAGTGTTTTAGACCCTCTAGGGTTTCATACACTTTTCTTACGGCGCAAGCTTCAACTCGGCAGCCTCCGATTATTTCCCATCCCCCCATAGAGTCTTCTTAGAATCCCTACTGGGTCGTCACCTCAGCAGCTGTCCCGCACACCGCTGCTATGCTGTCCATTCATGCCAATCTATTCTCATACAACTTATCTCTTGCGTTCACGGGTTTCTTTTGCCTCTCCTTGGATTTCTCTACAGTGCCTGGACCTTCACCCGTGGCCGTTCCTACGGATATGCAGAGGACCCCATCTCATGGTCCTACCCCTTCCACGATTGGTCCCGTTTACAGGCCCCTGGAATTGTACCAGGCAACGGGTGGTGCCCCTACAGCCCCTTAATATACCTTCTTCCCCAAGAACTTTGGCCCGACTTCACCGGGACCTGTGGCCCAGCCTGATTTCATTCCTGTCCAACCAGACAGGCTTCTCTTTAGGCGCCGCCCCGATCATAAAAGGGGACTTTTTCTAGGTCACCATCGACGAAGCTCGCTACCAAGGTCGTATTTTGAAGTTATGCGACTCTCTCATTGGCCATCTTCTCCACCCAAGGGGTCGAAACCCCTATCAATCGAAGAATGCAAGGTTGCCTTACAAGTTACTTGGAGCACCACTGGTACGTGGAGTTTTGTTCCACTCGGAAAGGGATTCTTTAGCATATCATTTACTTCTGCCAACGATAGGGCGCGCGCGTTTGCTAAAACTGCTTGGAAATTCGTCTCTTCCAATGGACCCTGAAATTCAATCCTTACAAGGTCTCTTTGATCTTGTCACATATTTGGATCCGTATTTATGAATTGCCAATCGAGTACTAGGGTCACTCTTTCATTTTCAATATTGATAGAGTCGTTAGCATGCCTTTGCAAATTGTTGAGCGTTCAATTAATGGTTCAGTAGGCCATTTAGTTCATGTGTTGGGTGGGACTGACCTTGAACATACCTTTCAAGAGATGATTATGATCGAACGAGAAGGATATTGCGGATATATTTCCATTAGGTATGATAACCTGTCGGATTTCTGCTTCTTATGCAAAACGCTTGGGCATCTGGTTGGTTCTTGCCCTTCTTGCAAACCCCGTGATGTTCAGAACATTAATAGGGATGAATGGCGTACAATTAACACCAGAATCCATCGACGTTCGGACTCTAGGGAGTATAAGGCCCGTACCCGTACGGACTTCCGTCCGACAACCGATCCTACCAAGCCCACCTGGATGACTTCCAACGCTTTTAATGCTTTACATTCCGACGTCAAAATGGGGTCTCCGTCTCACCCTTCCTAGGTTTCCCCCTCGGGTCCTGAACCTTCCCACGCTTCCGGAAACCCTAATCTAAAACCTACTTCTGCTCCTGTTTCATCATCCACCCCGGATGAGAAGAGGTAGCATTTATTTTTCCCTTCATCTTCGATACCTCCCGCCACTGGAAGAATTTTTGCCAGGGTTATCGTGCGCGGGCCTCCAGCTACGCACTTATGCCCTGCTCCCATTCTTGGAGCTAACTCCTTGACTAATTCGGCCCTTGCGGCCCCCAGGATCATATGCTCGTGATTTATGATCCTAATATTGCGTCCGAGTCACTCTTGCAAAGTTACAAGGACAAGATCTAAGCGAGTAAACCCTCCCACGAGTTCTCCCTTGATGAGTCAGGGTCCTCTATTCTATATCTGATTATGTCTAGGGCTGTCGGTTTACGGTGGTCTGATCTTGATGACTCTGAAGCTAGATTAGCTTCTTTCAAAGATGAGCTCTCTCACCTTTATCAAACGAATAGGAGGAATCGCCACCCCTCCCCCTTCACATATAATTAATACACTGCCTCTTTTAGAACATTCGGGGGATTGGTCTATGCCTCTCTATTAGTCCTTAAGGGACTCTGTCGGGTTCACCGTCCCGATTTTCTTGCTATTGCGGAACCAATAGTTTCCTTCACTAGTATTCGTGCCTCTTTCTGGTAGTCCCTTGATCTCACTCTTGTTGCCGAGAATTTTTGTAGCAACGGTATTCCAGATATCTTGATCTTCACGAGATCTACTGTTACCTCCACTTCTATCCTCTTCTCCTCAGATCAGATAATCCTTATCTGGGCCACCTTCGAGGACCTCGATTTCCACCTTAGCTTCATTAACTCTCACAATACGACTTTGTAGCGATGCTCCCTTTGGAGAGACATCTTGAGCCTTTCGGTCCTCTGTCTGTTGATCATCGGGGACTTTAATGCTATTTTGGGTGCCCACGAGCGTCATGGGGGCAACCCTCCTGTCTCCTCTTCTTGATATAACTTTCAGAGATTCTTAGATACGGATGGGTTTTTATAGGTCACCACTAACGACAGCTTTTTCACTAGGGTTAGCCGCTACCACTATGAGTTTTGTTTTGCCCAGCTGGATCGCGTGATTCACTCTGCTAACCTGCACCTTGCGAACGGGTGGATCGCTGGTCTTCTTCTCCCCCATAATCCCTCTGATCATCATCCCATCCTCGTCGAGTGTTCCAGGGCTACGAACACCTCCTCGGGCTCTAGAATTTTCCATTTCCAGAACTTCTGGACCTCGCAACCTGGCTTTTGATCCCTCATCACCACTGCTTAGACTCTCCCCCACTAGATTACTAACCCTATTCTTTCCCTCATGGATAAGTTGTATTACCTTCGCGAAGTTCTCCTGGAATGGAACGCCCAGACTATTGGTATGTTCATCAACAGGTTGAGTCGAAGCTTGCCGAGCTCATGAACTTACAGTCTCGTTCCCTGGACATGGGGTACTCGGATGTCAAACTTGAGACTGAGATTGCCCTTCAGGTACACTCCTGTTCTTTGGAAGAAGAGCCGAGCTGAGTGGCTCACCGACGACGATCGTAACTCGGCCTTTTTCCACCGCAGTCTTAAGGCTCGGGTCACTAAATCCACCATCGGCTCCCTGTTGATTGATGGGGTGGTCAGTCATTCCCCTGTTGCGATCCGGGGAAAGATTACTTCTTTCTTTTTGGATCTTCTCTCTACAAGCCACCCTCTTCTGACCCCTGATTGGCTTAATAAGTTCATGCAACTGGCCATTGACACTCACTCTGACATCTTTCTTTCTGCTATACCAAGCGATGAAGAGATTCGTGCTGTTTTTTTTCTCTCACCCCTAGTAGTGCCCCCGGTCCAGACGACATTAACGACCATTTGTTCAGGAGTACTGGGATATTTTTGGATAAGATGTTTGTCTGGCAGTCTGTCACTTCTCTATCTCTTCCTCTCTTCCCACTGGTTTTAATTCCAGTTTCATAATTCTCATCCCGAAGGTTAAGGGGGCGATTCGTGTGGAGGTTTTCCGCCCGATCTCTCTTAGTAACTTCTCCTTTAAGATCATCACTAAGATTATGCTACCCGTCTTGATTTAGTTATTTATAAGGTGATCTCGGATTCTCGGTTCGGATTAATTCTGGGAAAGCAGATTCATGACTGCATTGTAGTTGCCTCTGAGGCTTTTAATTGCCTCACCCTCTCTCACCTTCGGTAAGAACATGATCATGAAAATTGACATCTGTAAAGCCTTTGACACCTTGTATTGGAACTTTCTGATTGCAGTCCTTCGTCGCTTCGGTTTTCCTCACTACCTTGATCGAGTTCATGGTTTCGCATATTTATCGAGAAGGCAATCGCGCTGCTGATGTGCTCTCCAAGTCCGATTCTCCCCATTACTCCTGGTTCACGTCGCCGCCGGCGTTCCTCATAGATCTTGTGAACGATGATATTTTGGGTAAAACGGTGTACCGTTCATCACGATCCTTATTTCAGCCCCCCTTATAGAAGTTTAATCTCGGTTCGGCAGAGGACCTTGGTATTACTGCTTTTAGATCCTTGCTTGTTGTGGCTTATATTTACCTTTAGCCAACTTGTGGCTTTTAGCGTTTTTAATCACTCTGATATGTTTCTTCTACTACTGGCATGGGGAGGATACTCTTTCATTTACAAGTGTTTCTCCCACAAGGGTGGGTTTACCTCGAAAGGTTTTAATGAGGCGCGAACAGATGTCTTAGTCAAGAATTGGATGATCGTGATCTGCGTTTGTATGAACAGTTTTCTCCTTTTTTAATAATAATTTTACACTTTATTAAAAAAAATACAAAAAAAAAAAACACAACTACATGCAAATCAACTTCATTCTCAGATAATATATTATTTAAAACATATATTTGATTTTGTTACAAGTATTCTATTCAATATGATTTTGTATTTAATACATCGTATAAAAAAGGTGGATTCAGCCCCCAGTAATATAAATTTCTGGCTCTGCCTTTGTTTAGTACTCTACTAGTTATACTTAGGGACCAAGATAACTAGTTTGTTAGCTTGAGCCTATTAATTAGGGAATTAGTTAGAGGTGGACGCAGCCACATATATATATACATTATGTTGTTCATTGTTTGATTGAAACTTTTCATTAATAGAATTGCTTCTTTTCTCAATTTTCTGGCCATTCAATAATTTTCAGTATGTAACAAGAAATTAAGAAACAACGAAATACACGGGGTTAGTTTCATGTATCAACAATTAACAAAGGTGATAAGAGACATAATCTAGGGGATAAAACAATTGAACTTGCGTCGACGTCTCTGCTTGATTTGTAAATTGAATCAATAATAATGCATTGCATAAAGATAAAGAATGCCGCAAATTGATACAATTGTCAAATATTTTGTAACTATTTGATATAAATGATTAATGCATTTTCCAAAGATATCGGATGTGGCCTAAATTAAACTTGATTATTGGAGGTAGGGTCAGAGGGCTTTGGCTTTCCACACGTTGGAAAAACTAATATGAATAATCTAACTCGATAAGAATCTAGATTTTTTTTAAGTGATAAGAATCTTGATTGATATCATAATCTATATGTGAGCACGACAAACACTAAACACAAAATCTCAATATTTTGCGATTTTTTTAATTAAAAATCAATTTGCATTGTTGTTAATGTCAATTTTTATTATCACTTCTAATATTTCATTTTATCAAAATCTAAAAGTTGCTAGGGTGCTTTTGATTTTAGAAATTTGTTATAAAATCTAAAAGTTACTAGGATCCTTTTGATTTTAGAAAAATTAATGTTAATAGTTTGTTTGTGATGTTCTTATTCTCAAACTTTTATCATACTCGCCCAGAATACTCCTACGTTTCATACAATATAAGTGCATTGGCAGAGCTATAAGGAGCAATTTAGCACCCACGCATCTCGTTTTCGTTCTCGCAATGTTAAAAAAATAGAAATTAAAAATTAAAAATTAATTGATAAATTGGAGTTATATTATTTTTTAAAGAGATTGCGGGTTAAAAAGTAAAAATAAAAAGTAGTGAAATTATATGAATTTATATTTAAAAATATTTTTGTCAAATACTATGACTAATTATACAAAATGTCGAATAGTCCAACCATAAATATACAATTACAAGGTTACCCCTAATAATAATAATATAATAATAATATCAATAAACAATACACCACACCTCCCGGCCGGCCACCCCCACCGCCGATGCTGTCCGGCCGCCGCATGCCACCGCCGGAAAATTTTCCGACGAGTTTTTTTTTTTTTTGCCCATCAAATATAAAGTTAGAAATCTAACTATAAAGTAAAAAAAATTTAATAAGAAATTTTCTTACTTTTTCATACATAAAATATAAGATTTTCACTATAAAGTAAGATTTTTTCTTTTTTGAACATAAATTAAAAATATATTTAGTTTAGAAAATAAAGTAAGAAATTTCACTATAAAATAATAACTTTTCCTACTTTTTCGAATATAAAATAACAAACTTTCTTACTTTAAAGGATATAAAGTAAGAAACTTTATTAATTTTTTGAACATAAAGTATGAAATTTCACTATAAAATAACATATAGTTGCATTAAATAAGAAATACATAATAATAATTTTATTAAACAAGAACTTTTTTTTTCAATTTTTTTTGACAAAATAAAAGTGTGTAATAAGTAAAGAAAAAAAAAAAGTGTGTAATAAGTAAAAAATACATAACAACATTTGCACATCAAAGCAAGAAACTTTTGCAATCAAATAAAATATTTTTTGTCATCAAGTATGAATTTTTGGATATTAAATAAAAAATCTGTTACATATAGTAAGAAATTCAGATATATAGTAAAAAAATATTTTCGGTGACCGAAATTATTTTTTGGACATTAAGTAAAAAATATTTGGATATATAGTAAGAAATATTTGCGCATATAGTAAGATATACATACATATAGTAAAAAATCCAGACATATAGTAAGTAAAATAACTGGGTTGAAAAAAAAAATTTACTGCATTGACTCCATGGACATGTAGTAAGAAATTCAGGCATACAGTAAGAAATTTTGGGCAGAAAAAAAAAAACGGCGAAAATAAATTTTGGTAGACGAAAAATATTTCGGTGGCCGGAAAATATTTTCAGATAATCAGTAAAAGAAAATATAATCGGAAAAAATTCCGGCGGCCGGCGGCAAACTTTATATTTGCTGGGCCAAAAAGAAAAATCTCGACGGAAAATTTTCCGGCGGCCGACGGCAGGTGGCGACAGAAGGTGGCCCCATTTTATTATTATTATTATTATTATTATTATTGTTATTATTATTATTATTATTAGTTATTTTAATAGTAAGGGTATTGTGGTATATTCATATCACAATTTTGGACTATTTGGCAAAATGTAGGTACTACTTGACTTAAAATTGGATGAAGACTAATTGACAAATGGACCTCCACCTGGGGTACTATTTGACAATTTCCCATTATATTTAAAAACAAAAATAGGGCCCACCCCATTTTACCCTTCTTGCCCCACCGTTGTATACATTGTTTAGTCTTTATATATGCAAACTAATTTGAATCGCATTTTTTTGGCCACACTGTTGCCTAAGTCCATATGCGATTGAATTTGGGGTTTGACCTGTTACCTAAATTCATATGCGATTGAATTTGTGGTTTGACCTGTTACCTAAATCTATATGCAGTTGAATTTGGGGTTTGACCTTTTAGGGCAATACATATTCCATCCTTTTAGAGAATCTTTAACTTTCTCTATATGCTCTCTTCTGACGATGAGATGCAAAATAAAATAGTTGATAATGATAACATAGGGACCATAACGCTTATATACTTGGGTCATCTAAGGTTTACCTATTTTAACCCATCATTAAAATAGATCGCTCATTGAGTGTTTGCACATTAAAGGCTCATATCCTATTAGATACATTAAAGGCCAATATCTTAAATTTTATTTAATCACTTTAACTGGGTTTCCTTATTTGACAGTTCACAATATATAATTATTTCACATATAAGCCCAATATTGGATTAAGGATCCAACATTCTCCCACTTGGGCTATATGTGTAACCTTATAATTATACATCGCAAATATAATCGTACGAGCTCAACTTTGCTGTCATAACCAAAATATATTTATAGGATCAAAACGACCTTCATTACATTTATCGTAACTCGACCCATCAATGGTCAAATATGTCAACACAACTGAATGACATGGATTATGATGTGGATGTGTAGCATGGAAATTTCATGTATTGTGATCGTAACATGCTTATTTCCAACTGGTCCACCTTAAAACCTTAGTGAGATCAACCATATAGTAAAATCAAAGCGTGAATCAACTAAATAACTTTAATTCTGCAGAAAATAAACTCAAAATACCCTTAAACTGAAGTAACTGAAACATATGTTTACAAAAGAGAACATTATAATCACAGAACTCACACTAAAACTAATTATCCTCAAAAAGATTGACACCCATACTAGCAGTATGCTCATGAAATATTTTGGGTGGCAATCCCTTTATAAGCGGATCCGCAATCATGGAGTTTGTACCGATATGTTCAATAGACAACTTTCATTTTGAATTCTCTCCTTAACAACTAAAAACTTGATGTATATATGCCTATACTTCGTTGAGCTCTTATTGTTATTGGAATAAAAGACTACCAATTTATTATCACAAAATAACTTAAGTGGCTTTTCAATACCATCCACTATGCGCAGCCCCGTGACAAAGTTCTGGAGCCATACTCCGTGGTTAGATACCTCATAACATGCTATAAATTCTAATGCCATGGTAGAGGAGGCTATAATAGACTGTTTAGAACTCCTCCAAGATATAGCACCCACAACCAGCAAGAATATATAGCCTGACGTAGATTTCATACTATTTTGGCATTCAGCATGATCGGAGTTAGAATATCAAACGATCTCAATCTGATCTAACCTACGGTATATGAGCATGTAATCTTTTGTTCTTTGTAAGTATCTCAAGACCCATTTGACTGCATTCCAATGGTCTAGTCCTGGCTTACTCAAATATCTACCCAGCATCCCAACAATGAACGCAATATACGGACGCGTACATACTTGAGAATACATTAGACTCCCTACTGCGAAGCATAAGGATTCTTCTGCATTTATTTTTCTTCTAATTTATTCTTAGGGCATTGTTCGAGACTAAATTTGTCTCCCTTAGTCACATGGCTATCTCTTGGTTTATAGTTCTGCATGTCATACCTTTTAAAAACCTTTTCAATATAGCTCTTTTGTGATAATCCCAAATTACCCCAAGAACGATCTCGGTGTATTTCTATACCTAACACAAAAGAGGCATCACCAAGATCCTTCATCTCAAAATTCTTAGCTATAAGTCTCTTGGTGTCGTGCAATAAGCCTATATCATTGTTAGCAAGAAAAATGTCATCGACATACAAAATCAGGAATATGTATTTGCTCCCACAGAACTTATGGTATACACAATTATCGACCAAATTCATCTCAAAACCAAACGAGATGACCACTTGATGAAATTTGAAATACTATTATCAAGATGCTTGCTTGAGCCCATAGATGGATTTGTTAAGTTTGCAAACCATATTCTTTGAATCTCCCGAAACAAGATTTTCAGGTTGCATCATATAAATCGTCTCATAAATGTCTCCATTGAGAAATGCTATTTTTACATCCATCTCAAGCAAATCAAGATCAAAATATGCCACTAATGCCATTATAATCCTGAAAAAGTCTCTCGAGGAAACTGGGGAGAAAGTCTCTTTATAATCGATGCCTTCTTTCTGTGTAAATCTTTTTGCAACAAGACGTGCTTTATATCTTTCCACATTTCTTCTTGAATCCCTCTTGGTCTTAAATATCCATTTCCAACCAATGGGTTTCGCACCTTCAGGCAATGGTACAAGTTCCCACACGTCATTGTTACTCATGAACTTAATCTCCTCATTCATGGCATCTATCCACTTTTGAGAATTTGAGCTTTCAATGGCTTGATGGAAGTTGATAGGATCATCTTCCATCACTCCAATGACAATCTCATTTTCTTGGAGAAATGCAATGTAATCATCTGAAAGTACACTTCTTCTTTCCCTAGTGGATCTCCTTGATTTCATAGGTTCTTGAGGTTGTAGAGTTTGTTGATTTGGAATAATTTTTGGAACGGTAGGTTCTCCGATATTGTCTTGATTTGTGTCTTGAATAGAGTTAGAAATAAAATTTTGATCAATGCCAACAACACCCGTAGGAATATCGACGTATTCCTTTTCAAAGATAAAATCATTAACTCTATCTCCCCCCGCAAACTTAACATCCTCAAAGAACCGGGTATTTCCCGTCTCAAGAATAGTTTTAGTTGTGGGATCATAAAACTTATACCCTATTGATCTTTCAGAATATCCAACAAAATAACAACTAAATGTTCTTGTGTCCAGTTTCTTTTCATTAGGCCTATAAGGATTAGACTCAGCTCGACACCCCCAAACATGAAAATGCTTTAAACTGGGTTTTTTACCCTTCCAAAGTTCATAAGGGGTTTTATCAGTTGCTTTAGTTGGAACTCTGTTAAGGATATATGCTGTAGTCTTAAGTGCTTCTCCCCAGAGTGATTGTGGCAGGTAGAATGACTAATCATACTCCTTTCCATATCCTTAAGCGTTCTATTTCGACTTTCAGCAACACCATTCATAGTGGGTGAAATCGGCATGGTGTATCGTGGGATGATACCGCATTCATCTAGGAATATAGCAAATGGTCCTGGGCGTTGTTCACCTGATCCGTCATATCTACCTTAGTAATCACCACAACGATCAGATCTGACGCTTTTAATCCTTTTATTGAGTTGATTCTCAAATTCAGCCTTAAAGAGTTTGAACACGTACAATGACTGTGACTTTTGATGAATGAGATATATGTATCCATATCTAGAAAAATCGTCTATGAACGTTATAAAATATTGTTGACCATTCCATGCGACTGTAGGAAACGACCAACAAATATCTGTATGTATAAGTTCTAAGACGTATGAAGTCATGTTAGCTACAAATCTCCTTTTATTGGTTTGTTTTCCTTTAATGCAATTAACACAGACATCATAGTTTGTAAAATCTAAAGGATTGAGAATCTCGTTAGACACAAGTCTTTAAATTCTCCATTTGGAGATATAACCCAATCTCTTGTGCCATAACGTAGCTGAATTCTCATTGGTTATTTTTTTTTTCACACCTCGTGTGTGGAGATGCATATATTCATTAATGAAGCAATAATATCTAGTGAATAAAGAATATTGCAGCTTAAGAAAGAACCGGAACCAACCAGTTTTGAATCATGAAACATACTAAATTTTCCACTTCCAAATGAACAAGAATAACCAAGTTTGTCCAAAATAGAAATATAAATCAAATTTTGTCTAAATGACGGAACAACAAATGTCTCATCAAGATCCAAATAATTTTCAGTCTTTAACAATAATCTGAATTTTCCTATTGCTTCACCTATCTTGTCATCACCCAAATAGATGTATCTTTCACCATCACTTAGCTTTCGACAATGGAGGCAACCCTGCATAGGCATACTGATGTGAGTTGTTGCACCAGAATCTATCCACCATGTGTGTTTAAAAACCAAGTGAAATTAACCTCAGAACAAACCAAATTAAGTAGCATACCTTTCTTAGCACGCCAAGCGTGATAGTTGGTACACTCCTTCACCTCCACAAAAGAAACAACTGGTACCAACACCAGAACTAGTACCGTCTTTTGCACTAGATGCCTTTTGTTGTTTCTTTTGTGGTGTTGTGTGTGAAGCTTCCTTATCCTTCTTTCGCTTAAATCCCTTACCCTTAAATTTGGAAGTTGGGGCAATATTAATACTTTCAATCTTTTCTTGCTTCAATCTTTCCTCTTCTTTGACACAGTGTGAGATGAGCTCATTCAGAGACCAAGTCTCTTTCTAAAAATTATAGCTCACCTTAAACTGTCTGAAATGTCCCAGGAGAGATATTAAAACCAAATGTACTAACAAGTCCATAGAGGGTTCAAGTTTAAGTGCTCTCAATTTAGAAGCAATATGAGACATTTACATAATGTATTCCCTGATATTGCCTTTACTTCCATACCTCATTGAGATTAGATTTGTCAAGAGCGTACCAATTTCAACCTTTTCATTCTTGACAAACCTTTTCTCAATATCAGCAAGGAATTCTTTAGCTGTAGTGATTTTCTCAGACATAGTGCCTTTAAATGCTTCTGGAATGGCTTTCTTCATGATCATCATACACATGCGATTCGATTTCTTTCACCTTTCCATATCCCTATTTTCATCCGTAGTACTTTTATCCGTAAGAGGTGGTGGGGAATCAGCCCTTATCGCAAGGTCGAGATCCATGACTCCGAGAGTTATTGAAAGATTCTCTTGCCTTGACTTGAAGTTTGGGCCATTTAGCATATGGATAGAGTTGATGCTCCCAGTAATATTAGATGGAGTAGATATAGCTGAATAAAAGAAAATAAACTTATAATCCTCACATAAAATAAACTTAGAATTACAATAATAAATTCATATAAAAGGTTAATCCACATCTCAAGATATCGACACTCCATCAAAATATCATATTTTGACAAGCTATTAACTTGTAATTGATAACTTGGCGCGGTAATCAAACACTGATAATAAGAACATACCAAACAATGAGTCTTCCTTTTGGCTGATTCATTGCTCCTATGCAAAACCAAATAATCATCACACGTTTACTACCACAATTGCACACATAATTATGATAAATAAGAATCTTCCTTTTGGCCGATGAAAATTTACATAAATTACATGCACACAACCTTTTATATCTTGAAATAAATTAATATCCACAAGAGATGTCACTTTTGTGACTTTGTTGCATCAATTAATATATCTCAAAATATATAAAAGTATACCAATATTTGAATTTAAAATTCAAATTCTAAGACCAAATTAATTTTAGAATTTTATTTATTATTTGAGGTCAATTTGATAAATAAACTTTAACTAAACCTCAAAATTAAATTCTTAAATCCCAAAATTTAGACACCAATACTAAATTAATAATTCTGAAAGTTTTAGGGTCCTTTCTGCAATTTTTAAAATTTTCAATAAATATAAAAATGCCATTTGGGCTTAAAACAGTTTTTAGAAAGTTTCTTGGGGTCAGGACGTACTTTCAGAAAGTCCATGGACAACCTCGCAGTTTTCCAAAACTTAGGACAATTCTGTGATTTCATAAATTTCTAAATTTACAAACAAGACCAAAATTATATCAAAATTTCAAAATTTTACCCAAGCCCAAAATTGAATTTAGGGCTTTCAATTCGGACCCCGTCGATCAACACCACCGCCACCATTCTCTAGCCCGTAAAGAGTCGAAGCTTCCAGCAATAAAGGCTCGTCGGAAAAGCCCACCGGAGCAGCCGAAATTCGGCCCGAAAAGCTCTAAAAGTTGACTGCCTAAAAAGGCCCATGGCCGCCTGTCACGCCCGCCGTCTGGAGTTCGTCCCCGCTCAGCTGGAGTTCTCCACCGCCGACGTCGCCCAATAGGTGTCCCGATCGGTTTGCAGCGTGCTACCAACAGAGAAATTAAAGTAATGCGATTCCGTTTTCTAGTTTCAAGTTTCAGTTTTCCAAAAACTGATTTCAATTTTTTTTAATACTGAATCCATAATATAAAAAATATATATATATATATATATATATATATATATATAATTATCATGGCAGCAAAGTCATTATCATGGCAGAAACTAAATCCATATAATAATTAAAACAAAATACATATCTTAATTCATGATCCCTATGTAATTTCGAACAATAAATATTATAAAATTAATTCCACGCTTCAAAATATAAGCAGTCCAAAAGCAATTAACAATCATCAAAAAATTTGATTCACAATAACTCAATATGATTTAGCTCTAATACCACTTGTTAGATAATAAAATCTTAGCGAAAGTCATCGCTATAATTGAGAAACCATCATATTAAATTATTAAAAATCAAAAGTTAGTATACGGAAGCGTACCTGAATCCATATGCGATTGAATTTGGGGTTTGACCTTCTTGGGCAATACGTATCCAATCCTTTCAGAGAATCCTTTAACTTTCTCTATATGCTCTCTTCTGACGATGGGATGCGGAATAGAATAGTTGATAATGATGATACATATTACCTAGGGACCATAACTCTTATATACTTGAGTCATCTAGGGTGTACCTATTTTAGTCCATCATTAAAACAGATAGCCCATTGAGTATCTACACATTAAAGGCCCACATCTTATTAGATACATTAAAGCCCAATATCTTAAACTTTATTTGATCACTTTAACTGGCTTTCTTATTTGACAGTGCACAATATATAACTATTTCACATATAAGCTCAATGTTGGATTAAGGATTCGAAAAACACTTCAAAATTTATTTTGTTAACTAGTTTTACGTTTATCACAATAAAGCATTTTAGAAGAAAAAATTTTCGACTAACTTAATATTTTTTTTAATTAATATTGTGATTCAATATTTCTCTTATTTTCATATTATAAAAATATAAATAAGTTATATATAATTAATTTAAAAAAAAAAGAGATATATCCTCCTAATGTGTCTGCTTTGCATACTTTGTTTAGCAATAAAAAAATTGATGTGTCGTTTACTTATGTGTCATACAAGCCTAATAACAATCTAATTTAATATTTTTTTATTATATCTTGTCTAATTTAATATTTTTCTTTTATTATATTTTACCTTATTTAAAATTTCTCTTTTATTATATTCCAAATTCAATATTTTCTCTTATTATCCTACTATAAAAATATAAGTAAGTTATCTATAATTAATAAAAGAAAAAAAAAACTTAAATTTGTTAATTGAAATACAAAATACATATGAAATATTTTTAATTAAAAAATTATTATGAAGTTAATTAAATAACTTGAATTTATAATAAAGATGAATAAGATTTTATTTTTGGAACTTCACATATTCTATATAGGTAAACACCATATACGATAATTTTTGGTTAGTTGGAAAGGCAACGAATAAAATTCGATATCGTGCAATATATATCTTTTCGCATTTGACCTAGTAATTCTCAATCCGATTTTTGTTGTTCAATTCAAACAAGAGGTAGAAAAATCAAAATAACGAAAAAAAAAATGGAATGAACGACGTCCATTATCTAATGGATAGGGCAGAGGTCTTCTAAACCTTTGGTATAGGTTCAAATCCTATTGGACGCAATTTATTTRCATCTATTTTTTGATTTCGATTGAAAGAAAGACATTTTTGTATAATTTGAATACAAGCTGCTTGATTACTTTATTATGATAGAAATTAACAATTTATTTATGCTTGTTCCCAAAGTAAAAACATGTTCATTTGTTCCTGAATAACTTTTTATTTGTCTCATTTGATGTATCAACTTTTGAGATGTACATTAATGTCATACCATCCATCACTAAGCACTATAATTAATATGGGTCACACTCTTTTTAGATCGGATTGACGTATCCGTTAATCCAAAATATTATACATAAAATATTATTGTAAAAAAAAAAAAAATCATACATAATAGTACATAATCAATATATCATAATGACGATTTATAAATTTATAACCACTTCAAATTGCTTGTTATGCACTATCATAAAACTCGAATTAGAATGATGATGGTGAAATATATGATTGAAAATGAAAGGAAGTATTCCAAATGTTATGGGCACATTTTTATGGAGTTACAATATCATTTTTCCCATTCTTGAATGCTGTAGTAATTATAATAGTAAAGTGGCAAGTAAAACAAGCATGGACAAATTTTATACATTAATTTGTATTTTCATCAATTTGAAACCTCTCGAAGAATGTGCTTGACCATTATTAAACGTATTGATTAATATTCCACCTTTTTTAAAATACTATACACAATTATTTTAAATGTAGTTTTATGTTTAACACTAAAATACAATAAACAATGTTAAACCAATAAATGCTAGAAACGGGACAAGTGTCTTGATAATGATCATTATCGTCATTTTGTAAATTACATCAGTATTGCAAATAAACGATTAAGATACTCTGCTCGAACAATCCGACCTGAACAAAGAAAATTCAACAATATCCCATATTTTCAAAACTAAATATTATCACATGGCCATATTAACGGCTCCACTATATGAACTTGTCGTTGGTTGATGCATGGTATCACATTCTTTATTCTATAAGTGCTTAATTTTCAAGATTACTATTTGTTTTGTTGGGTGAGCAGCCGGTATATATATTCTACGTACTGACCTATTGATATAGCATTGATTATGGCAATCGAGTTTCTCTTCGCTCCAGTTTGTCGAATATTTAATCAAACGTTGGGTTTATATCGGAAATAATTATATAATGTGAACTATCATATAAGGAAGTTCAGTCAAAAATGATTAAATAAAGTTTAATGTATTGAGCTTTAATATATCTAATAGAATGTGAGTCTTTAATGTATAAATATTCAACGTGTTATTTATTTTAATGATGGATTTAGAATAGGTAAATGACTCAAGTATATAAGGGTTATGGTCCCTAAGTCATACGTATTATTATCGCCATTCTATTCCGCATCCCATCGTCAAAAGGTAGCGTAAAGAGAAAGTTAAAGTGTTCTCTTAAAGAATTGAATACGTGTTATCTTAAAAGGTCAAACCCCAAATTCAATCAATTATGGATTCAAGTACGCTTGCTTAAACTAACTCATGATTTTTAATAATTTAATATAATTGTTCCTCGATTATAGCGATGATTTTCACTAAGATTATTATCTAACAAGTGGTATCATAGGCGAATCATATTGAGTTATTAGGAATCAAATTTATTTTGATATTATATTAATGATTGTTAATTTGCTCTCGAACTATGCTTATATTATGAGGCATGGAGATAAGGATTATGTTATATTAATGTTTAAAGTTGCATGATATTTAGGGTTTAATTAAATAAAAATATAAATTTAAATAATAATTAAAAAAATATGTTACTTTCAAAAAAATTTAAAATAATCGGACGGGACGCTATTGCCAAAAGCGTCCCGGACAAAAATTTGTACCCCTTAAGTTTTTGGGGCC
>BMAC01000190.1:915143-944124 GCA_014905375.1 Phtheirospermum japonicum
GAAGCGACGTCGCAGGCGATGCTGAGTTTACTGCTGCATATCTAAAACATGGAGAACCTTTATTCGATTTGATGGATCGGGTATTCAATAAAAATTATTTGAATTGCATTTGTCAATACCACAATCTCATTGGAAACCCGCCATTACGAATGTGATCGCATCCGTGTAATATCAAATTACGGTAATTTTTTATTTAATCTTCGTTGTTGTTGTATCTTAATTTTATTGTATTTTTAATTTGAAATTAAAATTTCTTGTCATTTGGTTATTTATATTATTTTATTGTATTTTTTTTCAAATAAACTTCTTGTAATTTCAAGACATTATTATGATATGTTTATTTATTTTAATTAATAAATTTTTAAATAAATTATAAATATAAAAAACCTAAAAACTAGATAATATAATAAATAAATAAATAAATAATATGTGTTTAGGGTTAGGGTTAGGGTTTGGTTATATGGGCGATTTTATTTTTTTTTTGAAAAAACGCCCCAGGACGCCATTCCCAAAGGCGTCCCGACCCCGCCTTTTTTTTTTTTTTTGCAAAACCTACCGGGACGCTATTGCCAAAAGCGTCCCGACCCCCAAATAATTTTTTTTTCATTTCGGCCCCAAAAACTTAAGGGGTACAAGTTTTAGTCCGGACGCTTTTGCGAATAGCGTCCCGGTGGGTGGGACGCTTTTGGCAATAGCATTCAGTCCGATTTTTTTAAAGTTTTTTGAAAGTAACATATTTTTTTAATTGTTATTTAAATTTATATTATTTATTTAATTATACCGATATTTAGTCATGATGTTCAGACTTCTAGATATTTCGTACTTATCAATTTTTGATTATGCATGCCCCTGCTTTTTGGTTTATGGATTCAGACTTCAAAACTTATTATTATTTTCTTTTGGGTGGTCATGATGTGGATTCAGGTGTAATTATTATTTTTGGTAATTAATACTTCAATTATTTTGACTTTATGGATCAAAGATTAGTATTGGGGTTCCATTTGTGATCTATTAAAATTTATGATTTTATTTAAATATAATAATAATAATAATAATATTATTATTATTATTATTATTATTATTATTAAGTTTAATTAAGGTTTATTTATTAAATTAACCTCGAATGATAAATAAATTTCTAAATTTAATTTGGTCTTAAAGTTTAAATTTTAAATTCAAATATTGGTATGAGATATACTAATTTAAGAAACAATGTCACAAAAGTGATCTCTTGTTGAAATTAGTTCATTTCAAAATATAAAAGGTAGTGTGCATGTAATTTATGTGAATATTCGCCAAAAGGAAGAGTCATATTTATCATAATTACACGTGCAATTGCGGTTGTAAGCGTGTGATGATTATTCAGTTTTGCATATGAGCAATGAATCGGCCAAAAGAAGACTCATTGTTTGATATGTTCTTATTATTTGTGTTCAGTTACTGCTCCAAGATGTCAATTACAAGTTAATATCTTGTCAAAAGATAACGTTTTGATGGAGTGTCAATATCTTGAGATGATATTTACCTTTTATTTGAATTTATTATTATAATTCTAAGTTTATTTTATGTGAGCATGATAAGTTTATTTTCTTTAATTAAGCTATATCTACTCCTGCTAATATTACTGGGAGCATCAACTCTATCCCTATGCTAAATGGCACAAACTTCAAGTCATGGCAAGAGAATCTTTTAATAGTTCTCGAGTCATGGATCTTGACCTTTGAGATAAGGACTGATTCCCCACCACCTCTTACGGCTAAAAGTACTACGAATGGAAAGAACGATATGGAAAGGTGGGAGAAATCAAATTGCATGTGTATGATGATCATGGAGAAAGTCATTCAAGAAGCATTTAGGGGCACTATGTCTAAGAAAATCACTACAACTAAAGAGTTCCTTGCTGATATTGAGAAAAGGTTTGTCAAGAACGAAAAGGCTGAAATTGGTACGATCTTGAAAAATCTAACCTCAATGAGGTATGAAAGTAAAGGCAATATTAGGGAATACATTATGGAAATGTCTCATATTGCTTCAAAATTGAGAGCACTTAAGCTTGAACTCTCTGAGGACTTGCTAGTGCATTTGCTTTTAATATCTCTTCCAGGACATTTTAATCAATTTAAGGTGAGGTATAATTTTCAAAAAGAAACTTGGTCTCCGAATGAGCTCATCTCGCACTGTGTCCAGGAAGATGAGAGGTTGAAGTAATACAAGACTGAAAGTGATAATATTGTCTCAAATTCTAAATTTAAGGGCAAGAAATTAAGCGAAAGAAGGATAAGGAAGTTGAACACACACCACAAAAGAAACAACAAAAGGCACCTAGTGCAATAGACGGTACCGGTTCTGGTATTGGTACGGGTTGTTTCTTCTGTGGAGGTAAAGGGCATAAGAAGAAAGAGTGTACCAACTATCACTCTTGGCGTGCTAAGAAAGGTATGCTGCTTAATTTGGTTTGTTCTGAAGTTAATTTAACTTCGGTTCCTAGACACACATGGTGGATATATTCCGGTGTAACAACTCACATCAGTGTGTCTACGCAAGGTTGCCTCCATTGTCAAAAGCCAAGTGATGGTGAAAGATACATCTATGTGGATGATTTCAAGATAGTTGAAGTTGAAGCAATAGGAAAATCTAGATTATTGTTAAAGGCTGGATATTATTTGGATCTTGATGAGACATTTGTTGTTCCGTCATTTGGAGGAAATTTGATTTCTATTTCTGTTTTGGACAAATTTGGTTATTCTTGTTCATTTGGAAGTGGAAAACTTAGTATGTTTGATGATTCAAAACTGGTTGGTTCCGGTTCTTTATCAAGCTGCGATAATCTTTATTCACTAGATATTATTGCTTCATTTAATGAATATCTGCAACTACACACACGAGGTGTGAAAAGAAAATTAACCAATGAGAATTCAGCTACGTTATGGCACAAGAGATTGGGTCATATCTCTAAACGGAGAATTTAAAGACTTGTGTCTAATAAAATTCTCGATCCTTTAGATTATATAAATTATGAGATTTGTGTTAATTGTATTAAGGGAAAACAAACCAATAAGAGGAGATTTGTAGCCAAAGGACTTCAGACGTCTTAGAACTTATACATACGGATATTTTTGGGCCGTTTCCTACAGCTGCATGGAATGGTCAATAATGTTTTATAACATTCATAAACGATCTTTCTAGATATGGATACATATATCTCATTCATGAAAGTCACAGTCATTGGATGTGTTCAAATCCTTTAAGGCTGAAGTTGAGAATCAACTCAATAAAATGATTAAAAGCGTCAGATATGATCGTGGTGGTGAGTATTATGGTAGATATGACGGATCAGGTGAACAACGTCCAGGACCATTTTCTAAATTCCTAGATGAATGCGGTATCGTCCCACAGTACACCATGTCGGGTTCGCCCATTATGAATGATGTTACTGAAAGACGAAATAGAACGCTTAAGGATATAATAAGGAGTATGAATAGTCATTCTACCTTACCACAATCACTCTGGGGAGAGCACTTAAGACTGCAGCATATATTTTTAACAGATTATAAAACTTTTTATGAACATTGGACGGGTAAAAAGCCCAGTCTAAAGAATATGCATATTTGGGGTTGTCCAGCTGAGCCTAGGCCTTAATGGCCTAATGAAAAGAAGTTGGACATAAGAACAGTTAGTTGTTATTTTATTGGATATTCTGAAAGATCCAGAGAATACAAGTTTTGTGATCCCACAACTAAAACTATTTTTGAGATACGAAATGTTCGGTTCTATGAGGATGTTGAATTTTGTGGAGAGAGGGGGGGGGGGGGGGGGAGGGGGGATAGAGTTAATGAATTTTTCTTTGAAGAGGAATATGTGGATATTTCCACGGGTGTTGTTAGCATTGATTAAGATTTTATTCTTGACTCTGTTCAAGACATAAATTAAGACAATGTCGGAAAACCTCCCGTTCCACAAATTATTTCAAATCAACAAACTCTACAACCTCAAGAACATATGCCATTAAGGAGATCCACTAAGGAAAGATGAAGTGCAATTTCAGATGATTACATTGCATTTGTTCAAGAAAATGAGACTAAAATTGGAGTGATAGAAGATGACCTATCAACTTCCATCAAGCCATTGAAAGCTTTAATTCTTAAATGTGGATAGATGCCATGAATGCAGAGATTAAGTCCATGAGTAACAATGGCATTTTGGAACTTTTCCCATTGCCAGAAGGTGCAAAACCCATTGATTGAAAATGGTTATTTAAAACCAAGAGGGATTAAAGAGGTAATGTGGAAAGATACAAAGCACGTCTTGTTGCAAAAGGATTTACATAAAAGGAAGGCATCGAATATAAAGAGACTTTGTCTCCAGTTTATTCGAAAGACTCATTCAGGATTATAATGGCATTAGTGGCACATTTTGATCTTGATGGATGTAAAGATAGTGTTCCTCAATGGCGTTATTGATGAAACGATTATATGTTGCAACCTAAGACTTTGTTTCGGGAAATTCAAAGAAAATGGTTTGCAAACTTAAGAAGTTCATCTATGGGCTCAAGCAGGCATCTAGACAATGGTATTTCAAGTTTCATCAAGTAATCATCTAGTTTGGTTTTGATATAATTTTTGTCGATTTTGTTTATACCATAAGTTCTATGAGAGCAAATACATATGTCTTGTTTTGTATGTCGATGACATTTTGCTTGCCAACAATGATATAGGATTATTGCACGATAGCAAGAGATTTATAGCTAACAATTTTGAGATGAAGGATCTTGGTTACGCCTCTTTTGTGTTAGGTATAGAAATACACTGAGATCGTTCTCGGGGTACTTTGGGATTATCACAAAAGAGCTATATTGAAAAGGTTCTTAAATGGTATGGCATGCAGGACTATAAATCAGGAGATAACCATGTGACTAAGGGAGACAAACTTACTCTCGAACAGTGCCCAAAAAATAAATTAAAGGAAAAAGAAATGCAGAAGATTCCTTATGCTTCAACAGTAAGGAGTCTGATGTATGCTCAGGTATGTACGTGTCTGGATATTGCGTTCATTGTTGGGATGCTGGGCAGATATATGAGCAAGCCAGGACTACCATTGGAAGGCAGCCAAATGGGTCTTGAGGTACTTACAAAGAATAAAAGATTACATGCTCACATATCGGAGGTCAGATTGGATTGATATCATTGGATAATTCTGACTCCGATCATGCTAGATGTCAAGATAGTATGAAATCTTCTTCAGGATATGTATTCTTGCTTGATGGGGGTGCTATATCTTGGAGGAGTGCTAAATAGTCTATTATAACCTCCTCTACCATGGCAGCATTTATAGCATGTTACGAGGCATCTAACCACGAAGCATGGCTCCGAAAGTTTGTCACGGAGATGCACATAATGGATGCTATTGAAAAGTCACTTAAATTATTTTGTGACAATAAATAAGTAGTCATAAATTCCAATAACAATAGGAGATCGACGAACTCTAGGCATATAGACATCACTTTTCTAGTTATTAAAGAGAGAATTCAAAGTGAACAGTTGTTTACTGAACATATCAGTACAAACTCCATGACTAAAGATCATCTTACAAATGGATAACCACCCAAAACATTTTATGAGCATACTGCTAGTATGGGTGTCAAACTTTTTGAGGATATCTAGTTTTAGTGGGAGTTGTGTGATTATAATGTTCTCTTTTGTAGACATATTTTTTCAGTTACTTCAGTTTAAAGATATTTTGAGTTTGTTTTCCGTAGAAATTAAATTTATTTGGTTGATCCACACTTTTATTTTAGTATATCGTTGATCTCACTAAGGTTTTAAGGTGGAATAGTTGGAAATAATCATGTTACGATTACAATACATAAATTTCCATGCTACACATCCACATCATGATCCATTTTTATTAACATACGTGACCATTGATGGGTCAAGTTACGATAAACGTAATGAAGGTCTCTTTGATCCTATGTTGATATGGATGATGGATCGGATTTGATATGAATACATTTTAGTTATGACTGCAAATCTGAGCTCATACGGTTATATTCTTGCAATGTATAATTATAAGGTTACACATATAGCCCAAGTGGGAGATTGTTGGATCCTTAATCTAACATTGGGCTTATATATGAAATAATTATATATTATGGACTATCAAATAAGGAAGCCCAGTTAGAAGTGATCGAATAAAGTTTAAGGTATTGGGCTTTAATGTATCTAATAGGATGTGAGCCTTTAATGTGTGTATACTCAATGAGTTATCTATTTTAATGATGGGATAAAATAGGTATACCCTAGATGACTCAAGTATATAAGATTTATGGTCCCTAGGTCATACGTATCATTATCACCATTCTATTCTGCATCCCATTGTCAGAAGAGAGCGTATAGAGAAAGGTAAAGGGTTCTCTGAAAGGATTGGATACGTGTTGCCCTAGAAGGTCAAACCCTAAATTCTAACACTTATGGATTCAGGTACGCTTGCTTAAACTAACTTATGATTCTTAATAATTCAATATAATGGTTTCTCGATTATAGCGATAACTTTCGCTAAGATTATTATCTAACAGAGTCAACTTGAAATCAGTCAGACCTAAGTACATAGACTTAGTATCTCACTCGTTTTAATTGCATACTCAATATACAGTTATCTTGACCATAGAGTACTGTTATAAACCGTCTTGACTAAGGATAATATGAGTTTGGATTTTTATTAATTAATAATGAAACAAAAAAATAAATTTGATAATAGCTTTTTAGATATTTCAAAAGCAAAGAAACTTGTAATTTGAAACAGTTGAAATTGAACATTAAAAATGAAAAGGTAACTATAAAAACAATCGTTTGATACGCCAAAATAACAATTTTTTCTAGTTTTTGAGACGGGAATAAATATTTTTGATGTTTAGGCTTTCACATGATTGCACCACGCACAACGGATACATAGGACAGAGAAAACGTGTGAGAGGCATAGCCTAAACCGAGTGCCTTGTGTGGCCCAACGTTAATTTGAACTCGCTCAACAGTTAAATTTAACAATTAGTTATTTAGTTTTAGGTCCCTAAAATACGCACCCGAAAATAGTATTAGTTGACACCAATTGATAAGAACACCCCAAAAAAATTTAAAATATATTTATTTTTATTAAATCAACACCACAAACACCCCATTTTATCCACATGTAATATAATAAATAATATAATAATAAAAATAGAGAAAAGGAGCCATAAGTGCAGGCATCTTCACGCCGGAAAATGATTGACACCGAATGACTCATTAGCTGGCCCAAAAATGTAAAACTGGACAAATGGAGTTATAAAGAAAAATAAAATAAAAAACACAGACAGGATCATGATTGAGAAGGATCGGGTAAAAAGGCTGTGATGATTGATTGTAAGAATTCAGTGATGAAGAAAAAGAAAAAAAGTAGAAAAAACTAACATCAGAAATTTTATAGAGTAGATTATTTGATCACGTCGTTCTCTAGAGACAATCCGAAATGATTTATACTGGCTCTTCTTTCAAGTGGGTTTATTGGGGCAAGCTTTATCATCAAGAAGAAAGTCCTTCGACGAGTTGCCGAAAAATGGAAGTTGAATCCGAACTTGATCCCCGAACGTTGTCGACGTCGTACGGAACCACCTGAGTGGATGCATCTCTCTTCGCCGGAGAATCAGCTAGAAGATTCTCCAGCGACATCTCGTCGGAAAATTCCCCCTCTTCACCCTGAAGAAGAACCTGAGTGCAATCGGAGCAAATCGAATGCCTCCATCGTTCGAGCTTAATTTCGTGCCTCCAACCTCGATCGCTTTGGCCCAGTGATGAAAAACCCGCCCACGAAACCCTCTTGGATTCAACAAGGAGCCCGAGCCCGAAGGCCCGAACGTTTTTTGGTGCAGTTCGTTTGCTTCTTCTGTTCCATAAGCGTTTTGTTTTTTGGGCCCGATTTCGTGCCTCCACTCCGCCCGATTTCGTGAAGTTCGTCGGAGTGCGGCGAATCTCTGCCCATAAGCGCCAATTTTAGTCATGGAAGATCCTTTGAAGAACTTTTCTTCCGTAACTCTCGAAGCCATTGGCAAAATGGAGCTGCTCTTTGAAGTTTTTTACACGGTTATATTATTATTATTATTATTATTATTATTATTATTATTATTATTATTATTATTATTATTATTTTCTTTTTCTTCTTATTAATTAATGTGCAGGAAATCAGTATTATTGTAAGGATATTTTAGTCTTTTCATTTATGACTATTTTGTATAAAATATTTTGGGGTCAACTAATAATATTTTGGGGTGCGTATATCCGCCCCTTAGTTTTATTGAAACATATTGCAGATTTGACCCTTAATTATCGTATAACAAATAAACATGAAATAACACCAATACAAACTTGCCAACAACGAAGAAATATATTATGGAAAAAATGTCCTCTCTAATACCTAAATAAGTGTCATTTTGGGAATCTAATATTGTGGCTACTATTTCTCATTTTGGATACTTTTTAACCTCTTTTTTTGAACTTTATGTTTATCACAGTCACATTAAAATTCTAAAATCTATTTGAGGGAAGATAAGTAATTAATTAAAAGGGAAAAAGATTGTAACCATCCTGTACTATACACGTTTTTTGGGTTTGCATCCTAACATTTTTTTTATAATTTAATGCATCCTGTACTATACAAAATTTTGAAAGTGCATCCCGTACTATACAAATTTAGAAAAAACTAGTTTTATTAAATAAAAACTAGAATTTATTAAATAAATATGCAAACCATATTTTATCCTAACGTTTACCAGAACTAGTTTTATTAAATAAGTAAAATTTATAATTTATTAAATAATAAATTCGGTGAGTTTGCATATTTAATAAAATATTTAATAAAATATACCGTAACTAGTTTTAAATAAATAATAAATTCACCAGAACTCACCTAAAGTATACGGGTTTGAAAATATGCAATGTCACTCGCGAGATTAGGTGAGTTTCGGCGAGTTGAGGCGAGTTGGCTTGTCGGAGGATGCACTTTCAGATTTTTTTTGAAGTACAGGATGCATTAAATTAAAAAACAAAAAAAACGTTAGGATGCAAACTCAAAAAATGTGTATAGTACAGGATGGTTACAATCTTTTTCCCTAATTAAAAAATTACATTTATTGATATACAGTAACTTTTAATTTTGGATACGAAATTTAAAACGATATTTGTACAAAATTGTATGTGTAATAACCAACAAACACGCTAACGTGTGAGGAAGGTTCAAAAAGGCGTGAAGTGTGACAAGACGACAATGTCAAATCTCAAACTTTACTTTAGGCGTGAAATGGTGTTTTCAAATATTTTTATTATTTTATTTATTATATTTTTATAATAATTAAAAATGTATGTTTAACAAATTTGTCTACATATTTTCAATATATTCAGCAAAATAATAATCATCTATACAAAATGAACATACTATTCACGGTCTCATGTAAGATAATCATACTTTTCAAATTAGAAAATATACTTTTAATGTATAAAATCACACTTTTCAAAACAACTATTCACATTTTTTTTAAAGTATGAGTTTTATAATAAAAACATGATATTTCAGTGTAAAAGTATGATCGTCTAAAGAAACAGTATCCATAAGACGCTCGTGCAATAGTTTTGTGAAATATTAACTATTTGATCCTTTTTAGGTGTCATTATAGATTTTGTAATATTTGATTAAATTAAAAAAATCAAATTAGGTGCCTGGACAATCAACAAAATAGATTGATAGACTTTTTACACGTCTATTCACTAAATGAGATGTTTTTCTCGCGTTTCACGCCTACAAATACATATACGCCGCCTTTTATGGCATTTTAAAACACTGAGTGGAAGTGTTAAAGAAAACTCATTATTGTCTAAATAAGCCTAAACTAATGTTGGGCTTAGTAGAAATGTCATTTTAATTTCCCAAAATAAAATAATCTTTAATATGGTGCTCTTTCGTTTCTCATTTACTAAATGTAACCGATTAATAATATATGTCAAGCACTTGTGTTAGTCCAGATTAACGGGTCATGACCCGTTAGGCCATCTGACCCGATATAATGTATTAGTTTTTGTACTATGATGTATTAGTTTTTGTACTGTAAAGTATTAGTTTTTCATAACTCTTTGACCCGTGCTATGATGTGTTGGTTTTTTTACTGTAATATTTTTGTACTATGATGTATTGGTTTTCTATTATAATGTATTGTTTTTTGAATTATAATGTACTGATGTGAAATTTTGGCCTAACGGATGATCCGTTAGCCCGGCCTAACAAGAGTGTTGCCCATAATTTATTGATTGTTTGTTTTACTTACATTTACCACATTTTGTACCAATACTACCTTTAAATTAAAATATAAAATAAAAACATTCGAGCCGTGGTTTTAGAAGAAGACAGATTATCCAATGTGTTTTACACAAACATACCATAATTAAGTATATCATGATCACATATATTGATTATACATTGATTCGAGCAAAAAGTCTTGCTCACTAAAAAAGAGATCGCGGATTCTCAAACCTAAGCCGGACAGCAACGGCGTATGCCCTCCGATGCCTAAAGCAGATCTGTATAAAAGTGATAGATCAAGAGCTATTATATAAAATGTTGCATAGATGCAAAATTAAAATTGAGGTTCGAGTCTTCTATTTATAAATAAGAGATAACGAGATACGTGCCCTCCAATATTTGCATATTAAACCACCCCCTCGTAATTAAAGTTCTGCATTTTGTTAAGTTACCATAAAACGTAGAACTCATCCTTTTTTTGTTAATTTTACCATAAACTAAGAACCTCTCCCATACTATCAGCCCGTCGGGGCGCATTAACGATCACCATGTCATCCTGATGGGGCACATTAACCATATTCATCTCACTATAGGCATATAAAAGCCTATCTTCCTTTAACCGACCTGATTAAGAACATTTCCAACACTTGGGGCTTATAAGAGCTTGACAACTCATTCAAAGAGACCCCTCCCCTTATTTTACCGACCTAATTCGACGCGCATGCCAACCTTCATATTTTGCCTGATTGGGGTGAAAAATCAGACATAATATATACCCAAGTTTTAAAGAACAATCTAGATGTGGGACAGATTTTCTGGGAAGAAGCGTTGTTGTTAGAGATATACCAAATGTTGCCCATTAAATGCAAACTACCGTTATGTAAAATAGGTGCCACCTCCTTTGCTTCTTGGATAAAATAACCCTTGGGGGCCAAAAATGAAAGTCTCACATTTACTCTGCTTATATAAAGTCATCGTATTTCCCCATTTAACCTTTACCCCTCTAAAAAACTTTCACCAGTGCCTAAAATTTACAGTACTCGGTGTCCTCCATTAATTATCCAAGCTCCCACCTAAATTATTTATTTCTTATCCGTTAGTAAATCAACTCTGTAATACCATCAAATTCTCATATCATGGGTAAGTCCCCTAAATTTTGCTTATTTCTGTCGAATCTTCCCTTTCCAAATTTATTATGCATTATTCTGATTGTATATTTATTTTCTTCCCTTCTTTTTCCCTGTAAAGCCTTCAGCATCCTTAGATAGGATAAGATCTTACAAAATAGCATCGGAGTTGTTCAAAGAGCTAATAGCTGGAAACTTGTATTATTCTTGGTGTCGATGATAATGAGACATGTACACCAGTTTCAAGACAAGAAAGAGTTAGAGCTATCTTAACATTAGCCATAAATCAATTTTCTTCCCTATGAGTTTGAGTTCAAGTCTGAATAAGAATGTTATTTATTATTGTTCATATATTATGATATGACCAATCCGTTATGTATAGATGATGTAATTCCATTGATACAGAGCGAATTCCAATAAACTTCTTGGAGGGTCCCATCGGCGTGCATCCAAATTTATCCCTTGTAGCTGTTACCCAAATTCGCAACTTATATCATATCAGTTCAATCTTCTCATAAACTTGAATCATTTGCTGAAGCATCCCAAGTACTAATTTTCCTATGGGACTCTCCCATAACTCCGACCCCATTTCTGAAACTGAATTTGTAGAAATTTCACTTAATAGGAGGAACAGCAAGAAAGACCTTGTCCTCTCTAAAACCGGCCAAATAGATGAGCCCGCAGGTGAATCGAGTTAGACCAAGATAGAAAATTAAACCCTAATGCCAACCCAAAAAACTTCAACATCTATCCCTTTAATAACCACACAATCCTCTCTCCGGCCTCGATTTCTATCACCCCAATCATATTACCATAGTCCCTTTTTTCTCATATACTAATCTCTCACCTTTGCAACAAGGTTTTAGAATCACTATAGAGATTCCTCGGCTCCTGCATGACTGTGAACTACACTCCGCCTTCATATGAACCTCCATCTCTCTAAACACATGGATCTAATCCTTCCAGAGGCTGACAATAATAGTGCCAAAAATCTCCCAGTTGGGCACATCACTATCTTTGAGGATCATATTTCAACTTGGGTTAGGTTCAGTGAAGTATAAGGTGTCTCTACATAAACTTACTCCCAACTCCATCCGCTTTATTACTAGTTACCTGATCCTATGTCGGTACTATGAGATGGATCCTGATATAAATTTCTTCTTCTACTATCATCTAGAAAAAGTGATTTTTCTACCTCTCAGCCCGTATCCAAACCCAATTTCTCTTCAAACCCTCCTCCAAGGTGATAGACTGGCGTGCGAAAAATTTCTTTCTTCGCTCCTCCGAACCTTGGCCATTCCTAACCCAATGGCAAGTGGAAGCTCCCACTCAAGATCCAATAAACATAGAGAAACCTCCATCCACGACCCATAAGATATACAAAGATTGGGTCGGAGAGTGGAACATGCGTCCCTTTGATGTGGTGAAACTTACTAAGTCTGAACGCGTGTACTTCTTTCTCGGACTCATCAATCGAACTCTCTCTTTGATGTCTAAATTAGAGTTTGGTATGCCAATACTCATTAGGTCTTCAGTTTTACTTTTATTTATAATGTGATCTCCTACCTCTTAGACTAACTTCTTTATTAATGATTTTCAAAGAGATTTGTCTTCAACTATGCCTATAACCCTGAGGATACCCCTACTAGCCCTCAATTAAATCTTCTTCCGTATAAGGCACATGTGAACCAAGATGTTGAGCAAGTGGTCAAGATCGTCAGATCATCTACCAAATAAATTCCCAAGGAGTTTGACTTGGTTCAAAGGAAAAAACAAAAGGAAAAGAACATGTGACCAGTCCTTACCTCAACTTTCTCCTCAGCTTTCTGCTGTCGACCAAGGTATCACGAGCACTTACCTCCAACCTGCATCTCCCTCCAGACCCAAGCACCATCGCTCTTAGGAGCCATCGAGCTCGGCCTTGCCATCTTTGTCCGACGGCCTCTTAAAATGTGAGGATGTCAACCAGTTCCAACCGTTCTTGCAGGATCAAATATTAATGCCTGACAAGAAGTACCTGGTGACCCTCAGCATTCCTGACCTGGTGGCCCTGGTATCCCAGTACTTCATACGGGTAGATCTGTGACCTTATCCCTTTCAAATATTAATGTATTCTTCTCACCATCTTATGCCTTTAATTAAGTTTGAGCCTCTTCTTGCCTCTCTATTCGGCTACCTTCTGGATACCAATCATGAAGAGACGTCTCTAGAAAATGGAAAAGAGTAGCTAGTGACCTGGCACAACAAATTATCAAACATACAGAACAACTCCCATTGACACAGGGCAAACTGCATGAGGATCGGCGTCAACTAAAAGCTCGCGAGGAAGAGCTAGATGATGTTTGAAGCCAATTAAGGATCTTCAAGTAGATCTGGATGCGACACACTTGAAAGAAATCCTTACTGAAGCTCCATAATTTCAAGGAGTGCCACCTGGCTGAGATAGCAGACAGTTACAAGAAACATCTGGCCGACCACTAAAAGAAAGAAGCTCATACCGGAGGAGTGGAAGAAGGTCGCCCTACCTTTTTAGGGAGTGTAGTTGGTCGGTGATATCTTGAATCATGTCGAGTTATTTTGGTGTCAACCTATTTTCACACCACTGCCTTCCATTAGAAAGTAAGCAAGGGTACCCGATTATATTTTAAGACTTCCATTAATAGGGTCAACCAGCAGATCTAAGCATCTAGTTTGAATTTCCAAGTGGACCTCGAGAAGGCTCAGGAGAATACTCCCCCCTTTGACTTTCAGAAAGGTTATTTGGGGTAGCTCCTTGATGCGACATGGTGGAATAGGTGTACCGCACACGTTATTGGCTCGGGCAACCTAAGCTCTGAGCTAGATACCCCTTTTGATGAATTTATTCCTCAAGTTCTCCCCCCACCCCACCCCCCAAGTTGCTCCATCTACTCTTTGATTACCTTATCTTTTACTGAGTTTTTTGAACTTTGTAACATTATGTTTCCAAATATATATTTATGAGATGTGTTGAATCTATTCACCTTTCATTATACCTGGATATACTTATAGATTAAATACTTGGCCAGACCCTAATCAAAGATCATCGATTTGCTATGAGAACGACAAACCATAACCCTATATTTATGGGTGTCGTTAAATAAACTAATCCATGAACAACCCATAAAACCCAAATGACACATTATACAAGGTTATAAAAAACCAAACCAAATAAACCACCGAAATCAGAAAAGCCTGCTTGGCAGGAGTAAACCTCCCTTCCTACCTTACAAGATCCTGCATATAGAACTGTTGGACATGATACCCATAAAACCTTTGAATTTTCCTTTGACCCAAACGGGTTTAAACAAATGCAAGTCAATATTATATACCCAAACACGCGTATTTCAACCACTCGTTAATTTAAAGCAGTTCAGGTAAACACCTAAACCAAGTAATAACCATAAACCACATATTTGCGTAAGCCCTACATTTAAATCATATCGGATTATAACATACCATAAGCATCGGGTGAATATCATAGCCACATAGAATTGTAAAACCATATATATCCATAAAACTATCTCTGACCTAGACAAGCATCGGTCCATACCATAACCATTCTAAAAACTATAAAATCCATAACTATTCCATAATTCATGAAAACCATCTCTAACCTAAACAAGCATCGGGCCATACCATAATCATTCCATAAAAATCAAAAATTCATAACCATAACCATTCCAGATCCATAAAAACCATCTCCGACCTAAACAAGCATCGGGCTACCATAATCATTCCATAAAAATTATAAAATCCATAACCACAACCATTCCATATCCATAAAAACCATCTCCGACCTAAACAAGCGTCGGGCCATACCATAAAAAGAAAAAAGTAAAAGTAAAATATTACCATATACATTCCTCATGCTAGGCTTAACTTCCCTCATGTGGCAAGTATCCCCAGTGCTTTAGATTATGAGATGTTCTCATCCTTTGTCTCACACCCCTGTTCATCTTATTTTAATTCAATCTCCAGAAGCTCTCCACTAGGTTGCCTAGACATATCTTATTCCTTAAACCTTTTAGCCCTACCTATTTCCTCTAAAGCCTCTCCATTTCATCCCTTTTTCTCTTCACTTATCCACTTTCTTACCATCATCTGGTAACAAGATCGTGCGGCCTTCTGGTCCACAAACACTTCACCAACATTGTTCCCAATAGGATATTTTATGCTTATGTGATAAGTGGATGTGACCACCTGAAGCTTGTTAAGAGCAGTCCATCCTAATATGATATTGTAGGATTAGGTGGATTGACCACCAAGAACTTCAACCTTTTACTCTACTCGCAGTGCTCTGCCCCCAGGACTAATGGCAGGATGATCTCTCTCTCTGTAATAACCTATGTTTCGTTGAAGGTGTATAATGGTGTCTGTACTGGTTTTGCCTCTATCTTGAGGTTCATCTGCCCTAAGCAGTCATGATAAATAGTGTTGACCGATCTTCTATTGTTCATAAATACCTTTCATACGTCGTATCTAACCACCTCTACACGAATTACCAATGCATCATTATGATCAACCTGCAATACATGGCTCTCCATTTGTTTAAAGCAAATGACTGGCCCAGTGGGCGAATGATGTATATTTACAGCGGTGACCTCAAAAGGTCCAGGTTGAGCTGCCTTCATATGTTGTTTCCTTACTCTATTTGAATACCCATCTATTGTTTCCCCTGAGATCATGTTCATCTATCTCCATGGGATACTGACGTTCCCATTGTTTCCTTGCCTTACTTGTTCTTCCATCCCCATTTGTCCTACCTGCATAGATGGAGGACCTCCTGAGGGTGGTCCCGGCAATGTTAGACTCTGTGCCTGGGATGCTCAGTCTCGATTAGCAAATTCTTTCAAGTGTCCTGCTTTGATTTGACTTTCTTTCCCCTCCTTCAAATGCCGAAACTTCTCTATGCAGAGTCCATAGTTGTTATGTGACCTACAGAGGAACGGTATTCCGTGATTAGTAGGTATCTCCGTATAATCTTCAGACCACTTAATGGCATTGGGCATTTATTTTCCAAAATCGCAAAGACCCTAGCTCACAATATTGTTAAAGCATGAAGTTGTCCAGGTCCCCCCCCCCCCCCCCCCCCCTGTCCCTTTTGAAACCATCGCCTCGATAATTCCCCTTTCTTTAACTGGTGCCGCAACCAACCTTGGTTGTCATCGTAATTCTCTCCTTAGTTCAGGTCTCCTTGCTGGCAACTTTTCTAAGTATTCATATTCTTAATCAAAATCCATTCTCCCTTCCTCTTATTCCTCTTCTACATGGATGTATTTTGTTACGATCTAGCACCTGCTTATAAGTAAAAGTAGGTCGCTCGGCTAGTGAGGTTCTTAGTTCCCCTAATCATAGTCTCCGTGTCAACACACTAGCCTTCGCCTCATCTGTCGTTGTAGGCACCTCCAGACTAGCTCATGTAAACCTGGTCACATACTCCTTTAGAGATTCTCCAGGTTGTTTCAGTACTACAAAAAGTGACGTAAATGTCTTCGTATGCGTTCTAGCACTAGCAAAGTGTGTTAGAAAAGCTGACTTTAACATCCCGAAGTTGGCAATCCTCCCTGGGGTAACCTGATGAACCTATAATGCGCAGGCCCCCGTGGAGTGGATAAAAATTCCCTGCATGCTACAACATATGTGTATTTTCTTAACATCGCCTCATTCTAAGAACTTTGGATATGCCGAGTTGGGTCTGATAACCTATCAAAGTGGGAATCCAGTCCTTTATACCCTTGCGATAGGTATGCTCTCAATATCTTCATTGAGAATAGAAGTCCCCCATTTTCCTGGTATCATGTGCCCGTAACCTGTTGTTGTAGGTCCCTCAGTGCTTCTTGCATATCACGCATCGCACTTGAGGTCGGTGGTGCATCATCATGCTCTACTCCACCTCTCCTTTGTCCTATGTTATACCCGATCATCCCTCCTCTCAGCTTCTTGGGTATTTATACCAACTTATCCTCATCTAATTAATCATCTGATGATGAGGGCTTTCTATAGGCGTGCACTGTTTTCGCTGCTCACATCTGCTCAGACCTCCGTAACTCTTCTTCCATAATTCTTTTCCTTTGGGCGGGCGTCAGCTATTCTGGTATGTATTCTTTATCCATAATTCATTTTGGTACTAGCTGCCCTTTTTCTTCATCACTAATCATACACTTGTTCATAATTTTCTCCATACTGTCCATTGGTACTGCGTTGGTGAGTTTTTTAAATAACCCTTTTTAATTTTGCTGGAGTGGCGTCCAGGAAACTCATCCCTCTCCTTAGTGCCCAAATTAAACTTTCTTTGTCACACCTCCCTTGGGGAGTCGTCTTTACCTTAAATTCCCATGCTCCTCTTGCCTTCTTTCTCCAGTCTTAGTATTTTTTTGACCACCTAATCTTTCTCCAGCTTTTAAGTTTTCCCAGCCCCTGATCATCAATTGATTTGGTGGTATTTATACACCTACAGGAGGCATCATTTTTTTCTAAATCACTATCTTCCTCCGACTCTATGAAATCTAGAACGTGTGGTGTTACGTTTCTTCCCTTCATGATTATTTTCTTAGGAATCTCATGTCTTTTGCTTAAGGACTCGATGCCCCTCATATTCCCACAGACGACGCCACTTGATGCGATCGAAATTTTAGATCACCAAGAAAGAGGTCGCGACTTCTTGAACTTCGAGCGACCTGCAAACAAAACTTAGGCACGACGTAGGCCCTCCAATACTTAGGTCAGTATCCATATAAAAGTGATTAGCGAGAGCTCTTATGTGAGAAATATGCATAGAAGCAAGTTAATTAGAATTAAGACCTAGGTCCTCTATTTATACATAAGAGATAGTAAAAGAACTTCCCCCAATCTAGGGTTTCAGTCTCTTACTTACCCTTTACTTCCATAATAGACCATTGCTTCAAAATTAGGATTATGACTAAGTTACCATAAGAATTAGGACTCATCCTCTTTTGTTAATGTTACCATAAACCATGAACCTCTCCCATACTATCAGCCCACCAGGGCTAATTAACCATTAACATATTAGTCCACTAGGGCCCATTAACCATATTCATCTCATTGTAGGCATATAAAAGCATATCTCCCTTTAAAAGATCTGATTTAAGAACATTGCCAACACTTGGAGCTTATAAGAGCTCAAAAACTCCTTCAAAAAGGTCGCCCCCCTTATTTTATCAACCTAAATTGACGTGCATGCCGACCTAAATATTTGATGTCATATCATACACAAATTCAATGTGGCGCACCTCGAGAGGGTGCGGGTTGTATTTGTATTTATAGAAATTTTTAATACTGTTGTTGAGATCTGATTTTCATGACGAATAAGAGTAAAGATTGTTGATAAGTAGTGGAGTAAATGAGAAGTTATAGATTTGTCGATGTTTCGCCCTGGAAATTACGCCTAGAACACTTGCTTCTTTCTCTGAGAATATCCCGACCTGCTCCAACAAAAACACGTTAGAAAGGACCACTGGGGGTTTTCCGGTGGAAACCTCTCCGATGCTTAAGTCAGTTAAGCGTTTTAGATTGGAATAAGCAAAATCAGGAGAAGAATGCTTAGAATATCTTACCTTTCTCAGCCTTGGGGATGAGATATTTATAGTTTTAGCCAAGTGGGGCCTTTCCGGGATCTCAGAAACATAAAACCCGCAAATATCGGTCTGTTATTCAAGACAACCTGACCTGGAAACTTCCTTCCAGAGGACAGATCAGCTCAATGGTTAAGTTCTCCCAATTCCTGAACTGATCTCTTGAAACTTTATCCAAGGCTCCAAATGAGGTCAGGACAGTCTTTATCAATCTATAGGCTCGTATTCTACCTCATCTTTCCTCCCTCTAAGGTCACCAGTTCAGCTCGTCCCAACCAGGTTTGTCCAAGCTTGTCCAATATGTTTAACAGCCTATCATCAGATCAGATCGCACCAATCAGTCCCCCCCCCCCCCCCCCCCCCCCTTATTGGTTGGGTATGAGATGAAAAACTTTGTATTCTAATCGCGACGATTGAGATCCACATGTCTCTTCAGATATCCCATTCTGACATGCATTAATTGCACAGATCCCGCAAAATCCTCTTTCAAAATAAGTCACGCCTTTAGGGAAGGGCTGCGACGCCTCATATTCCACCTCAGCTGTTACAACCCACGATGTGTCCTTTCGAGTACTGTGCTCTGACACGCCTTAAATGGACAAATCCCGCCGAATCCCTCTTTTTCTAAACACTCGTTTTTCAAACTCATCCCCTTCCTTATTTTCACCATTCTACCTCATTTCCTTTAGTTCTTATCCTTCTTCTTCTTCAAGAATTTTAAGATTTCTTCTTCCCTAGTCAAGGCTTTCCTTCCCTTAAGAACCAGGTATTTCTTCATTTTCCTGTAACTTTCAATTATGTCCGCTTCTACTTGTTCGGCTTCCTCTTCTTCCCTCGGCATATCATCTTTCTCCACATCTTCAGCAGCCACTCCCGATGACCGATGACCTCCTCCTCCTCCCGACGATGGTCATGACAACATCGCGTCCATTGTCAGTGATCACACGCTTCAAGAGATACAGTCCAAATTCCATATCTCCGATGACTTCTTCTTTACAAACCCAGCCTCCGACGAGAGGGCTTCTCAACCCCCCTGGACCACCTGAATTTTTTTATCTATCAGTTTCAGGCAGGGTTGAGCCTTCCTGCTCACCCCTTCGTCTTAGCAGTATCTCGGCTGTACCGAATTCCGATACACCAAATCGTACCTAATGCGTTTAGAATCATGATAGGGTTTCATCTGGCGACCCAGTTTTTCGGGATTGTGCCTACAACACAGCTGTTTTTCTCCCCATTTCAGGCAAAGAATTCATCTTCTGGATTTTTTTATCTCACTGCCCGGGCCGGTGTACAATTCTTGACTGGCAAGCTTTACTCCAACAAAGCCTGGAGGAAAAAAAAATTCTTTGTTCGATGCTCAGGTGATTGGGGATTTCCCCCCTAACCATTGACACACTCCCAACTCAGTCCCAATTATCCAAAGGAGATTGGCCTCCATACCTTGGAAAAAACCATCCATACCTTAAATCAACACGTATTCCATCTGACCAAGCTCCTCACCCCCAAAGTCCTGAGCTTCTTCAACTCCCAACAGGGGAACGACCCTCTGCCCTCCGAGATCGAGATCGGTATACTTGTGGAGCTAATACAGCTCCATCTCCTTTCTCTGTGTTTACCAGATTTGAAAATTCCTTGTCATTTTATTTATTATTTTCTCTTTATTTTTTTTGTATATTTATTTCGCTGGTTATTCCTCCTTGCAGCCACGATGATGAAGAATAAGATGGCAGCGCTTCTTCAGGTTGCTACTTCCAATATCGGGAAGAGCCCCCTTTGTGAACCGGCTAGGGCTGCTACTTCCGAGGAACCTGCACTTTCAGGAAGACTAGAGGCAGGGGCCGAGCCTCAAGCAGCTGCCAAGATGGAAAGAGTTGTCCAACCAGAAAGGGCGGCCGCTCGGGCAGCCAACCTGACCTCACCTTTCGACTCTGAAGAGGAGCAAGTGATGGCTACTCAGAAGTGGGCCCGTTCTGGTAAGGGGGCAGTCCCCACGGGGTCCAGGATAGTCACCCTCCAACCAGAGCTTCTTCATTGGCTCATCTGTCCTGGATTGCTCGGGAGATGTAGCAGCCCACTTTGTCAAAGGGCATTTCCCTTCTGCTAACCGGCGAGTCTTAGACAAGTGGACGGACACTGAGTTAATCGAGTCCTACTATTTAGACGAGGCCAGGGTTAGCTCCTAACTTGTTACACTTCTATTCTTTTTCAGGTATCATCTCACTCCCTGCTCCTTCCTTCTCCTCTCCTTTATTTTAGGCTTCAGTTAAGAGGGTTGTTCTGGTAGCCCGAGCTGAAGGCTCCATGATAAACGCCAACCTGGCTAAGGACCACGCGGCTCTGAATGAGAGGGAGCAGAGGCTGATGGCTCGCTTGAAGGAGAGAAATGTCGAACTAAAAGAGGCCCAAATGGAGTTGAAGACGGCTCAGACTGAGCTGCTGGTAGTCCAGGCCGAGCTGTAACAGTCCCAAGAATAGGTGGGACGAGCCCGAGCAGAAGCAACCATCCAGATGATGCTGGGCAAGGAGATGGCCATGGAGGCTCAAGCTGTGGGTCGAGCTGAGGGTGAATCCAAGGTATAAGCCAACTTCTTGAACTCGGAGGAAGGGCAAAGGCTAATCCAAGTGACCAGGGAGATGACCCGGAAAGCTTTCATTGGTTCCATGAGGCTGTATGACATCCTCCTCCCGAAATCCTAGGTCTATTACCACCTTGGCCTGGACGCCCAGGAGAAGTGGTCTGCCGAGAACCCTACTGCTCCTATCAATCGCCTCACCCCTCTGAAGAGTCCTCCAGAGCCTACAAGCTTCACGTATGTTATGGAGGATGACCAACTCCACCAGCTCGAGGCTCAGGAGTTTGCTGCCCGCGTTCGTCAGACCTTCCCCTCCCCCCTCCCCACCCCCCCACCCCCCCCCCCACCCCCCACACACAGTCGCGGACCTTGGCTTTATCAGCCGACCGTGGCCTTGTCCTACATTTGCCGATTTGGATAAGCTTCAAGGCAACACCCAATTTAAGCGAGATTTTGGAGAGGTCACCAGGACGACCGAACAAGTTGGGGGAGAGCTGAATACCAAAGATTATGGGGCTTAGGGCCTTCCTCTGCTAAGGATTATATTTAACTTCTATTAATTCATGGTCTGTACTTTTGAACAATATTTTGCTTTTATTCTCATTTGTCTGTTTGCATATAGGGTTTCCATGAATTCAAGAAACCCCTAATACCCTCTGTACTTTTCCTATCAATAAAATTCATTCTCTCCGAAGAAATTGATAATTTGAAAAAGAAAAACCGTGCTTTCTTTAATGAAAATTTATATCTTTCCGAAGAGAATGCCCAACTTCGTGAAAAATTTTCCCAACTGCACAAACTTCTGGAGAGAAAAAGGCAAAAGAAGTGTCGTTACAAGCGTGAGTGGGCGGAGCTTTGCCAGCTCAACCGTCAACTCCAGGAGTAAAAATCTAAATTGCTTAAGTCAGTATGTCGACTGACCACCGCCGCCGACGAGGCTCACTCTACCACTGAACGAGCGGACAGGTATCGTCAACGTCTTCACGAAATTGAGCATGAGTTGTGGCGTATTCGTCGGGTTTGGCTTATGATAGGAGAGATTCTTCATCTCATCAATGATGTTTGCATGACTTTGGCCTGGTGTATTTCTGCAATTTCTGAAAGTATTTTCCTTTTCATATGTAGTTGTAATCAAATATAATGAGTTAATGAAATTCTGTTGTGTTTTCGAATATTTTGTTCTTGACTGCTCTTGTAATACGCGATTCTTTTGGCCCAACCAGGCTCGAATACTTCTCTTGATATCTTTTTTTGATGTTCTTAGGGTGTGTAATTGTAAAGGCTCACGTCCTTTATTGACGATCAGGCTAGGTTTGGGGCTCATGCCCTTAATTGATAACCAGGTCAGGTCAAGAGTGTTCATCCCTTATCCCATCAGGTTTTAGCGATTTCCATTTAGGTCGGGATCTCATGACATCCGCCCTTAGCCCATCTAGGCTGAGAAGTTTCTCTAACAATCAGGTCAAGAATTTTGGGGCATCCACCCTTAGCTAATCTGAAAAACATTTTTCTGACAATCAGTTCAAGAATTCTGAGGCATCCGCCCTTAGTCAATCTGGGCTAAACATTTTTCTGACAATCAGGTCAAGGATTTCGGGGCATCCGCCCTTAGTCAATATGAGCTAAACATTATTCTGAAAATCAGGTCAGGAATTGTTGGGGCATCCGCCTTTAGCAAATCAGGGCTAAACATTATTCTGACAATCAGGTCAAAAATTTTTGGGGCATCCGCCTCTAGCCAATCTGGGCTAAACATTATTCTGATAATCAGGTCAGGAATTTTTGGGGCATCCGCCCTTAGCCAATCAGGGCAAACATTTGTACTGACAATCAGGTCAGGTTTTTGGGGCATCCGCCCTTTGCAAATTAGGGCTAAAAGAATTCTCTGACAATCAAGTCAGCTTTTAAATGAAACATAGATAAATTCAAACCACTATATTATATAAATAAGTTTCATGAAATAACCTTACACATAATACTTTCATAATTTAATTACATTCCATGCTCGGGGTACTATGAATCCATCCATCTGTTCCAATACGTAAGCCCCCCCTGTAATAACTTTTGTGACCTAATATGGTTCTTACCAAATGGTATCTAGCTTCCCCTTGGTCTTCCCCAAGTCAGCTCTGCGCAAGACCAGGTCCCCTATCTGGAAGTGCCTCTTCACTACTTATTTATTATAGCACTAGTGCAAAAAAGTCAATTAGAGGCGGTGCATAAGTGACGGTTCAACGAGAAACTACTGCAAAAAGTGCAAAGGTAGCGCTTATTAGCAAAGAACCGTCACTTATGAAAAAAATTGCATCCGGGTGGAGGTTATTGAATTCCAACCATAACCAATTATATTATAAGACGTCGTTGCTTTTGAAACCGACACTAAAAAAAACAATCGGGCGGCGGTCTAAGGGGGAAGCGTCACCAAAAACACACTGGGTGGCAGTTCTTTAAGAAACCGCCACTTATAAAGTGCCACCAATACTGGGTTCGGGTGGCGCTTATTTGGAGAAGCGTCACCATTAAGTTCGGCCTATTTCGGTGTCTGTTCTTATTAGAAATGCCGCCCAATGTTTACTTTTAGACATGCTTTCAAATTAGAACCGTCGCTTATAAGTAACTATTAGACGTGCTTTCGATTCCAACCGTCGTTTATAATCAAAGAAGATCAAAATTAGTGGCCCCAAAATTAGACCTTAAAAAATTAGTCGGGAAATCTATATTACTTGTCAAAAAGTTTCCAAAATTTCGTTTCACTTCTCCCTTGAAATTAATTACTTATCCCTTGAAATCGAAGATGGAATTTATACCTACAATTACAGCGCTTCAATATGGAGTTTTAGTCGAATGTGTGTGCAGATTGTATTTCAAGTTTGAGCTCTGGATTTAACTATTTCTCCAAACCCTAGGTCCTGTATTTACAGACTTTGAGCTTTTTATTTCTTCATATACACATTTTTATATTTGGGTATTGCTGTTTAAGATGAAAATGGTGGTCATCAAGTGTAAGGAACCTAAAAACGAACATCTATGTTGCTGGATTAAGTGTGTATACTTTCTGTATTTCATGAATTGGTGTACTTTCTGTATAGCTTCCGGCTATTGTGTATTCTGAGATTTGAAGATTATGCTTCATGTGTTTTGTTTTAGTTTTTGTGAAAGTATATAGGATTGTAAAATGCAATGTCGAGGCCAGTGTTGCTCTATTTTTTCATTCAGTGTTAGAGAATACGAAAAATATCTACTGTATTTGCGGTATATAATAATCTTATGAGCATCATGTTTGCTCACAGAAGGACAACTTAATGCCTCTCTTGTCGAAAAAGACTCCATTTAACATTATATAAATAATATATTTTTTTAGCACATATCCAGAGGTCCAGATACTCTTTGGTAGTTGAGAACAGAAATGCAAATTTATCCATACACGATCTTGTGCGAGGTTTTTCTATTTTTGCTTTCATAATGTTGTTGAGAACTAATAGAAACTCTAGAAATTACATTTCTTGAACTTGATTCAGCTGACATTGGGAAAAATGTCTATTTAAATTTGCAGTTATTAGTCTCCTCTCTATATAGCTTAAGAATCTGACTATTTTAAAATTTTCTCATGCATTTAATGTAAACGTGTGTTTTAATTCATGAAATACCAATTTAGTTCAATTAAAATAACTTTCATTATCCAGCCTTACACTATATGAAATCTGGTTTCTTCATCAATTCGAAATTATTCTGATTAGTGTGGAAACACTTGCTGGAAAATGGTTTCTATATATTGATCTCATGAAGCATCTATTAAGAATCAGGCATATTCTATTGAGTCAAGTCATAAATAATAAATCTTATGTGCACCTTAATGATTTGTTCCTTATAAATTTGCGGTTGTATTGGATTCCAAATTGAAATTTTGTGAGTAATGATGAATCACACAATTAGTTTGCATTTTAGGCCTTTTCACTCATCCTTTTTGGATTTTATCAATTGGCAACTATATAGAATCAGACTTCGTATACATGTTTGTTTATGCTCGCTCTTTTATCATTTTTAAGGTTGTTGGGGATCGTAACGGCGTTGTATTTGGAGGCTTAGTTGAGGCACCTTTGAGACCAACAAGTAAGAGAAGATATATGGTAATGTTTTATGAATAGCTCTCTACTTTAGGCTGTAAAATAATGTTCTTTCACAGGCTCTCGACTATTAAAGCCGAACTGTTACAGGGATCGAATAATTTATTTGTTTTCACGAACGTCTCTGGACATCCTCTTATATTTCATCCTACAGGTATCAATTTGTTCATTTGTTCTTTTTTTTTCTGTAGTGATGTGATCTTTATAATGTTCTTGCGACACGTGGATGTTTTTTGAAATTTTGGCGTAGCTGTTGTGAGATGGCACTTTGTTTTTCAGTTGAAAGTGATGAGATTATATTGAATATGTTTATAAAGGTGTGGATTATATAGGTTTGTTTGTGAGTTGTGGTGCTGCTCATGTATTCTAAGTTTGTAGGTTGCAATTTATGTGAGTTTCTTGTGAACGTGACGAAATTGTGCTTCTTGTTCTTGTTGGGGACAATTATCGGATAGTATTATTCGGCTTTGATCTCTATATCAGCCTACATTCGCGATTAAATTTATATTTCTATTTTTAAATTTTGATAATTATAATTCACCAATACTTAATACTATTTATGAAGGATGGTTGTGTACATAGGTTAGTTAGGAATTGTTGTCCTGTTTTAGCATTGGGGTGAAATTTGTTGATATTGGTAATTGCTTGATATAATAAGTAGTTTTGCTTTAATGCCAAAATGTGAGTGTTTGTAATACATGTCAAGAAAAATACTAAATTCTATTTTCTTCTACAATAAATTATCTTGCCTGCTTCAAAAAGTATCATCCTTAATTGTTAGTTAAATAAACTGTTATTTAGCAATTAGTTAAACTAGGCATTTCCTCTCCCTGTTAATTTTGGACTAAACTATTTTTTTTTCTCTAGGTTGACTTTGACTCACTCCTTGTGACTTAGAATTAACATTGAAAAATACTAAACAAAGGCAAACACTTGTGTTAGGCCAGATTAATGGGTCATGACCCGTTAGGCCATTTGACCCGATACTGTAATGTATTGATTTTTGTACTGTGGTGTATTGGTTTTTTTTACTGTAAAGTATTAGTTTTTCATAAATCTCTGACCCGTGTTATGATATATTTATTTTTGTACTATAATGTTTTTTACTATGATGTATTGGTTTTTTATAATAATGTATTGGTTTTTGCACTATAATGTATTGATATGAAATTTTGGCCTAACGGATGATCCGTTAGTCCGGCCTAACAAGAGTGTTGCCCCTAAACAAATCTTCATTACTATAATCTCCAGAGCCTTCACACGAATTAAGAGTTCAACAAAATGACTGACCTAGATGTGCCTTGAATTCCTAAAATGATAATTATTTTGGGACAAAACATATGCGATAAAATGACAATTAAAGAATAACCATTCCAAATTATAAAGGTAAAATTGTAATCCCACTGATAATAATCTAGATGGGAAATGATGACAAAAGGGCAACTATACATAAAATTAAAATTTAAAAAAAAAAGAAAAGAAATTAAGTGCGCAGGTTAGCATGGGCCACTCAATAATGACACTTTTATTATAAGGGTCAGTTTTGCAATCTGCACCATACTCCAATAATTACTTGTATCCATCAGCTTAATATAGCAAGGATTATGTTCATCCAGATTTAAAGTAATAATAATAATAATAATAATAATAATAATAATCTCCAAAGCCTTCACATGAGTTACTCTTAGTGTCGTAGTGGCTGTAGCCGTGCCGGAGGTGGCAAGGTTAGTTTCGGTATCACTCTTAGTGGGAGAGTTACTCTCTGAGGGCATGAGTTTCTTTTTCAGCGTTGTGTTCCAATAGTCTTTCACATCATTATCTGTTCTTCCTACCATATATGATTCAAAATAAATAAAAATAAAAATGGGATAAGCAATTAATAAAAATGGATAAATACAAAAGCTACACACATTACATTTTCTTAACTAATCGAGGGTGCAATTTATAAAATTAAAATAAATATTGAGAAATTTTCGAAAATAGTTGGACTTTTTTGTAATTTAATCAAACCTATTTTTTTGAAATTGACCCCTAACATTAAATCTTAGAATCATCATGAGAAACCTAATGTATTACCAGTAGGTGAAAATCATTCAAATCACCATTGTAATCAATATAAATAACTTGAATACATCTAATTTAAGAAAACAATCCTAATAAATTCATACTATATTGTCCACCTACATCTAGCAACGCCCACTTCCCAGCTCCACTTCTCATTTCTCCCTTTCTTACTTGTCCACACATCAATCCTCTAAGACTCAAAATCTTGTTTAGGGATGGATCGAAGTTGGATGTACGGGGTCCGGAACACTACCACATATTTGGCGGGAGTGTAGGAATTCATTGCAAAAGCCGTTGCGTATCAAAAACAAAGAGAAGATGATAGAATTTTGTACCCTTGTTCAGTTTGTCGCAACATGAGTAAGGAAACCGATGTGTACAAAATTTCTGCACATTTGTTCGAATGAGGATTCAGAGATAATTATTATGTTTGGACATTTCATGGAGAGATTTCTGTAGAAGGCGATGCTAATGCTTCTCAACAAGCTTATTCTGTAAATTTGAAGAGGAAGGCAAATGAAACTGTGAACATTAGTAGTATTGGTGCTCATAATGAAGATGCTTCGAACTATGCAGATGACAGTGAAAGCAAAAAATTTGAAGATGATCAAACCAATGATTTGTTGACCGATGTTCAAGAAAATCTTGACTATCAACCGAAAGCATATGAAAGTTTGATGGCTGCGCCTAAGCTTCCCTTATGTCCATATTCAACATTCTCCAAGTTATCTGCCATATTGAAATTATTTCACATGAAGGTGAGTCATGGATGGACTAATGCGAGTTTCACATAATTATTGGAAGGTCTTCAAGAAATGTTTCCTGAGAACACACTTCCTTCAAAGAACTATGAAGCTAGAAGATTATTTTGCCCTATGGGAACAGAAATTCTGAAAATCCATTGTAACGCCCCAATTTCACTTTAATCAAAGTAGGATTTATATTTACGGAAAATATGACGAAACCTTGGCGTCACAATAAATGTCAAGACTTTCAAACTTTACGCAGCGGAAATAAACATAATATGAATGACCAAATCATCGTCAAAGGATATTTATAATTTAAAACCACGTTTTTACGTCTAGTTCAACGTTCAATTAACACATCGAAACCAGTTTAAAGAAAAGCAGAACCAACATTAACATTTTCATTCCTCTACTCGT
>BMAC01000190.1:966876-1022444 GCA_014905375.1 Phtheirospermum japonicum
ATTAGGGTTTCTTATGCGCCAAGTCATGCAAAATCTATATAAACCCTCATTATTTCGGATTTTAAGAAGAACACACGACCTCTTAGGGTACTTTAGCTTATACTAACAATAATCCCACATCTCATAACGAGATTTGAAGACGGAGATCAAGGATCGAAGAACAACGCGTCCAAAACATCGAATTCGAGTTCGGGATTCAATCTTCGCCCAAGATCAACGTTCAAACTCCGGAATAGCTGGAGCTTTTTACTGCTTTTAGTAGTTCGAATAAGTACTCTAAACTCTTAGTTGATTTAGTAGTTAATTTCTAGTCTAATTGTTAGTTTAATTGTTAGTTTAATTATTAGTTAATGCTAGAACTAGTTTAATTAGCTTAATCGTTTATGCTTGTTATTGGATATTGGTTAATTTAGTTGATTTATGCGAGTGATTTATGCTTAGTTATTCGTTAATCTTAGATTCATATGATACATTGCTTAGTGATAATTTATTATATTCATGTTGTTAGATTAGTTGCTATTAATTCTTAGTTCTTGAGTTCAAGTAGTTTAATTATTGCTCGTAGTTGATAATTTAGTTAGAGTAATTAGTTTAAATAGATTTAGTTTAATTATTGCTTTAGTTATAATGATCAATTCAAAATCTTTTAAAACCCCAAATGTATTTATATTTTATTTTAGTTCGTAAATTGAGAAAAACATCCGAAAGATCGAACATTTGTTTCCTCGAGAGATACGACTCGAGTCAAACTCATCACCCTACAGTTACCTCGTACACTTGCGAGCAAACTGACGTGTTTTAAATTAATTTATTAAAAAGGGGTGCACAAAAGTTTGAGTCATTGGTCGACGTTCGTTCAAATTAGCAATACTACTGAGTTTTTTGTAAGTAACTTCATTTAGCTTTATGGTAATATTTGGTAGTGTTTTTTGTTGTAATTAACTTTGTAATTTTTTTTCAGGAATTAAGAACTAAAAATTCGGAGAGTGCATCAATGAATAAGTATCCGCACTACATGGGGCACAAGGGATATATCAATAGCATACCAGAATAGGAGAAAATATGTTTAGTTCGACATTTCTTATCTAGCACCGAGAATGAATCTGTACATTCTTGTGCGACTCAATCATCTGAGGGGGATAGTGCGGAATATCCACGACATGTTTATTGGTTTTGCGCGAGGACTGCGTTGAGTAGCAGCAATGAAATACAATTTCCGAATAAAGAGATTTTGGAAGCAAAAAAGAAATTGGTAAGTATATTTAATTAAATTCACAAAATTAGTAATAGTGATAATAATAATAATTATTATTATTATTATTTTTATTATATTGATAAATGAATAAATAGATATTATATGTGTTTTCTTTTTTAGTGACGATATATAAAACTATTGATATTTTTTTTATTTGTTCTTTGACTAGAATGAAGTTAATGGTGATGTTTCTAAGGGGAAGTTGGTTCCTGAAGGGACCAATGATGTATTGACTGTTATCGTTGGTAAGGCGGACCACCCTGGGAGTGCTAGAAGTTTCGGTGGAGAGCATGGATTCACCCACTTTTTTGGGAAGAATAAAAGACAAGCAAGTCGATGAGCGGTCTTAAGTGAAGAGCAATTAGATAAAGTCAAATGTGATCTTCAAGGAAATATGAGTCACGAATTGAATCATTGAAGGATGAAATGACTAGGAAGTTGAATGAAGCTTTAGCCCGAGTTGGAATTCATGGCCCCAATAAGCTAGCCGATGCATCATCACCGGTCGTTTCCCGTGGATATCGAGAGAGTAGATATTCCCACATTCCTGAACCAACGTTCAATTTTGTTGTAAGTCTAACCTATAAGTTACCATATAATCTTCTATTTTCATAAAATTAGCATTTTTTACTTTTTTTCATTGCTGCCTGCCTCTGCACGATTAATATAAGTTACCATATAATCTTCTATTTTTATAAAATTAACATTTTTGAATTTGTTCATTGCTTCCTGCCTCTGCACGATTAACTTGTTCATGGCACGATTTAATTTCTAATTTTATTATTATTGATGGTTGATTGAATGTAAAAAAAATAGAGAATTTCTCAATCTAAGTGTATTAAATTTAATAATATTGTTTTATAGGATGGTGCTAAATGTCGTCTTGGTTTGAGGATAACTTCTACAAATGGAGATAATATGGTGGCTATCGTCGCCCTTGCCGAAGTGTACAACACCAGCCCTAGTCAAATGTTACATAGTATTCCGATGCTTGCTAATCATGTGAAGGTGAATATTACAATGGTCGTGGATGGTTTTGAAAAGCAGCAATTGCTGGTCAGTGTTGATAGTGGTGATTTGTTCGTATTGTCACAAGCAGTGGGCACATTTGTCCAATGGCCCAGAGAATTAGTACTTCCTGAAGACAAGGTAATTTATTGTTTCTTTCATTCAAGAATAATGTCTATAATCGATGAAAACACAATTATCGAGATTTGCATAGATAAAAACACGGTAGATAAATAATGTTGCTTATTTCTTTGTTGCACAACAATTTCCAAATAGGAACAAGAATCATTTCATCATAACAAAACAATTTTTGATAAGGGTAAGCAAAAGTCTTTTGGAAAAGTCTCCACGAGAGGAACATAGTCTTCCTAAGTTTCCTTTGGTCAGCACGGATATCTTAGAGGAGCTTCATGGTGATGTGCTTGAGTTACATGTGATTTTGGAGTAATTTCAGCCAAATTGTTGTGAGTTCTCCATCCCTCTACCAAAAGAATTGTTCAATTACACGAATGATGGCTTTGCTGCCATTATTACTCAAGCAGATTTGGTTCAGTTTTGCAATTGTGATTCGCTCAACATTTCCGTTATACAAGGTTTTTTGTTGTAAGTAATTTACAACATGTGCTATACTTGATTCATAACATTATATAACTTATCTTATTCATTTGAGAAAAAATATTATTATATTTTGCAAGTTTTTTTTCTTGTTTATAGGTATATATCAAGTAGAACGGAAGAAATTGGATTTAATGATATTGGATTCTTGTGTCCGAAAATTTGTTCTGAAGCACACTACAAAAATGACAGACAGGATATAAGAGATTATTTGGCACGAGCTATGGGGGAAATCTTCAATAAAAAATTAATTTTTCTGTCGTACAATAACTCGTACGGCTATTTCATTAGATATGTTTGTCATTTCATAATATTTACCGTATATAATTTTCTTTATCTTGTTAATTGCAGGCATCATTGGATATTGATTGTTATATGCCCAGAGGTACGAAAAGGTTACTTGTTCGATCTAGCTTTCACACGGGACCCCGAAATATAGAAATAATTGAATTTGTAAGTTAAATTAATTCTTTTTTTTTAGTTGATGAGTTTTCTTTGTTATTTAATTCTTTTTACGTGTTGTTGTTGAAAAGACTCAAATATCATAATTTGAAATGTAGGGCTTTTAGGATTGCATCATCAATAAAGGGGAATGGTAAATGCATAACATTTTCTAGGGTGAAGGTAATACATGTATATATTTTTTTTTTATTAATTTTAGATGTTTTATGTATTAATATAACTAATCTTTATTATTTACCTTTTTTCCAAGTGTCGCAAGCAACCGGGACCTACCGAGTGTGGTTATTATGTGATGAGGTACATGTACGACATTATCAACAATTTTCCCAATGGTCGAAACATTAGAATGGTAAGTTTATTTATGTATTATTATCTTTAATGTTTATATATTGAGAAGTTTTAAATCATAATTCGTTAGTATTATTAAATCTAATATTTTGTTTCATATTTTTAATTTAAGGATTGGATACCGAATCAAGATCCTTACTCACCGTTGGAGTTCGATGATATTCGAAATGTGTTTGCAAGATATTTTATTGACATTCTTCTAAATTCTTAATTGTAAGCATTTGTTGAGTATATTGATGAGATTGAATTGTTATGGCGTGAGATGATATATTTGTTGTTTATTTGAATGATTTTTGTTCGATATTTATGACATTTGTTGTTTGTTTGGATAACTTGTGTTTGTTATGAATATTTTGGTTTGTTTAGTTTGTGTATTTGCTATGAAAAAAATGATTTGCAGGAATTATAATAAATTTTGGGAATTTCAGATTTTGTGAAATTTCGGTGCAAAAAGCAGGAAAAAAAAAGTGGCGGTTCTAACAAGAACCGCTGCCAAAGGTTTGGACTTTAAGTGACGCTTCGAAACTAGGAAGCACCCCCGGCCCTCCTATTATTGGTGACGCTTCGTAGCAAAGAAGCGTTACCCGGCTTCGGTTTAAGCGGCGGTTCTGATATAAGAATCGCCACCCAGTTTCGATTTTACGCGGCGGTTCTGAGATAAGAACCGCCACCCATTTCTATTTTTTGCAAAAGTTTCAACAGAATTTCAATATTATTGGTGGCGCTTCGAGCTAAGAACCGCCACCCGGCGTCTCTTTTAAGCAGCGGTTTGAACCGTCACCAGGCTTTTTTTACTTTAAGCGTCGCTAGTATAAGAGGCGGTTCAGAACCGCCTCCAAAGGCTATTTTGAACCGCCTCTAATCGACTTTTTTCCACTAGTGTAGGTTGCCCTGATTCGTCCCCTCATGTGCTCCATCCGTACCGGAGCTATTTCTCTTTTTTCCTCAATCAAATCTAGCGCATCCTGTATCAGCAGCTCATTCTAGTTTATGTATAAGCGCTGTATTCGGTGGGTCTCCATGCTTATTTCTGCAGGAATCACGTCATCCATGCCATATACTAGACTAAATAGGGTTTCTCCAGTGCTTTCCTTGGGGTTGGTTCGAGAAGCTCATAGAATCGAACTGAGCTCCTCTACCCATTTGCCTCCTGAACTTCCTAAACGTGCCTTAATCCCCTGAACCAGGATTCAGCTGGTCACCTCGATATGGCCATTTGCCTGAGGGTGGTAGACAGATGTGAAATGTTGGTCTATCTTCATTTTTGTACACAGGCTCGAATTCGAGCTCCCATGAGCTGAGTGCCATTATCTGACACCAAGATCCTTGGGACTCCAAGCCGGAACACTACATTCTTCCACAAGAATCCCATTATCGCCTCCCTCCATAATCTTTGCCAAAGCTTCCGCCTCCACCCACTTGCTGAAATAATCAATGGCCACGATCAGGAATTTCTTCTGGGCGGGGGCTGTGTGGAAAGGTCCAACCAGGTCTATCCCCACTTGGAAAAGGGGCAGGGAGAGCTCATTATCATGAGCTCTTCTGCAGGCCGATGCACTAGGGGTGAGTTCTTCTAGCACCTATCACATCTCCTGACAAAGTCTTCTGCCTCTTTTCTTAATTGTGGCCACAAATAGCCAGCTCTCATGATCTTGCTTGATAGGGTTCTAGCACCCATGTGGTTGTCGCATCACCCTTCGTGAATTTCTCTGAGGACATGGGTGCCCTCTTTCGGTCTTAGGCACTGTAAAAGAGGTTGTCCAAACCCTCTTCTGTATAGTTCTCCCTTTATTAAGCAAAAACGAGACGACCTGATTTTCACTTTCGCTGCCTCTTTACTATTTCCAGGTAGCTCTTCCTTCTCCAGATATGCCATAATAGGGGAGCGCCATTCTTTTTATTCTTCTAGTGTGTGCACCTCCTCCTCTACAAATTCCCGATGCGCCATTAATAGTGTGATTACCCTTTCTTGGCAATTCATTATCGAGCTAGCTACCTTAGCCAGGTAATCTGCTCAGCCGTTTTCTTCTCTGGGGATTTGGTGGACGGTCAAATGATCCATGGTGTTGGCCATCTCTCGAAATTGAGCTAGATAAGTTTGCATGTGTTCTTCCCTTATTTCAAATTCTCCCCTTATCTTCTTGTATACAAGTTGTGAATCCACACATGCGCATATTCGCTCTGCCCCCAATTCTTTTGCCATCTGAAATCCTCTCAGTAGAGCCTCATAATCCGCTGTGTTATTGGATAAGGAATAATTCATCCGCACTGCATATTATGTGGTCACGCCTTCCGGGTCTATTAATACTATTCCTGCACCACAGCCCAGGTTGCCTACCGAGCCATCGTGTTGATCGTCCACTCTTTCTTCTCCTCAGGAGAGCTAGTCATCTCTTGCATAAAATCAGCCAATGCCTGGGCTTTGATGGCTGTTCGTGCTTCGAAATTGATATCAAACTCGCTAAGGTCAATTATCCATTTCATAAATGCCCCGAGGCTTCCAATTTATCCATGATTGATTTTAAGGGTAGGTTGGTTCTGAACACTATGTTATGAAAAGAAAAATAGGGGCGGAGCTTGAGAGCCGTCCCGACCAGAGATAGCATGGCTCGTTCTATCTACACTTACCGGAGCTCGGGGTCATGCAACACCTTGCTCTAATAATACACCAGCCTCTGCACTCTGCTTTCTTCTCTAATTAAGACCGTGCTCACAACTTGCTTCCTTACATATAAGTATAGGATTAAGGGTTCTCCCTGGACTGGCTTGGTAAGCAATGACATGCCAAATAGATGCTCTTTCAACTTCTGAAATGCCTCCTGACATTCTTCGTCCCATTGAAATCAATCCCTCTTTCACAAGGCTCGAAAAAATGGTAAGCTCTTCTCGGCTGAGCGTGAAACGATTCTACTCAGGGCTGCAATCCGTCCAGCCAGACACTGTATTTCTTTGACATTTTTGGGGGTTGCATGTCCATAATGGCTTTAACTTTCTCCGGGTTGGCCTCTATTCCCCTTTCTGTGACCATATACCCAAGGAATTTCCCAGCTCTCACCTCAAATGCACACTTTTTGAGGTTGAGCTTCATTATGTACTTTCTCAAGGTATGGAAAGTCTTCCTTAGGTCATCAATGTTCAAGGCTGACCTTGCACTTTTTACCAGCATGTTGTCCACATACACTTCCATATAACGCCCGAGATAGGTCTTGAACATCTTATCTACCAGCCGTTGATATGTGGCGCCTGCGTTCTTGAGCTCAAATGGCATGACCACATAAAAATAAGTTCTTTTTGGGTTATGAAACTAACCCATTCCCAATACTCTTCGGCTAGCCTAATCTGGTGATATCCTTGCGAAGCGTCCATCATGCTTAGCAGTTTACAGCCTGGTGTGGAATCCACCAGTTGGTCTATTCTTGGCAGTGGGTAGTGGTCTTTAGGGCAGGCGCGATTGAGGTGTCTAAAATCTATGCACATTCGCCAATCGTCCTCGGTCTTCGGTACCAACACCGCGTTAGAGAGCCATTATAGGAATTGTATCTCTTGAATATGCTTGGCTCGCATCAATTTTTCCACCTCTCCTTCAATAATGGATTCCTTCTTGAGACCGAAGTTACGCTTCCTCTGCTTCAGCAGTTTTGTCATGGGGCTGATGTTGAGGTGATGCTCAGCTATCGCCGGGTCTATACCCACTAAATCCTGGGGAGACCAGGCAAAGACATCTGCATTGTTTCTAAAAAATGCAACCAGTTCTACCAACATCTCTGGGTTTAAAGTCGTTCCTACATGCAAGACTCGACTATCGTCTCCTGGGACCACCTCTACTGACATCAGGCTTTCCTCTTGCTAAATTAGCTCGAGTCTGGCTTCCTCTATTCTTGCCTTCTTGCATCGTATTTCCTCTTCATTGCGCCAAACACTCTCCACATACATCTATCGCGATGTATATTGTTCACCACGGACTTTGCCCACTCCATCCTGAGCAGGGAATTTCAGCTTTATATGATAGACAAATATCACTGCTTGAAATTGGCTTAAGGATGGCCACCCCAGCATGGCGTTGTATGAGGAGGGTGCGTCCACTATCAAAAAAACACCGACCTGGTCTACCTAAATGAGTCTTCCCCTAGCGTAACCAGGAGATTCGCTCCTCCAAGCGGTCTCAGTGCTCCACCCGCAAAGCCTACCAACGAGGTCGTGACCTCTTCTAACTCCACATTTAAATTCAACTTTCGAAAGCAATCATAAAACTTAATATTTGCTGAGCTTCCTGTGTCAACAAAGATCCGTCGTACATTGTAGTTAGAAACGGTGGCTGTTATGACCAGGGCATCCATATATGGAGCTAGGATACCGTTCTCATCCTCCAACCCGAAGCATATGTTCGGACTCGGTGCTAACTGCCCAAATTCACGTGCTCCTTTAGTCAGGTCTTTTGCAGCCCATACATAACTATTTTGGGTTCACCGAGAATGCTCGTCCCATTCAGCCCCTATGATCATTAAGATTTCACCTCGCACTTCCTGAGATTGGCTCTCCTTTTGTGTACTTGCACAACCACCACTTCGTCCCTATCTGGTCTGGTATTGGACAATTTTATAGGAGTCAGATCTGAGCCCTTTCCTCTTTTCTCGTACAAATTCCTTGAGGTGTCCCATCTGCACCATCCGTTCTATCTCATCTTTCAAATGTGTGCACTCATCTGTGTCGTGGCCATATTCATTGTGATATCGACAGAATCGATCAGATTCTTCCTTTCTTGGCTTCTAGGAATATGTTTTAGGCCACTTGAGGTCGGGATGTCGCTCGATTGCCTGCAGATTTCTCCCTAAGGTGAAGCCAATGGTGTATACCTATCAAACCGAGGACGACCTCCTACCAGATTGGTCCAGGGTTTCTTCATTTATGTCATATCTTCCATGTCGGGTTGTTCCCTCTGTTTCTCTCCATTGTCTTTTATCTTCAAGGCTTCTTCCAAGTGGATGTACTTTTCTGCTCTCTCTAAGAGCTCTCCAAATTTCAATGCTGGCTTAACTACCAACGATTGGAAGGACTCCCCCATCCTGAGCCCTACGGCCAAGGCATTGACCAAGAGCTCCTCAGATGCTGATGGCTGATTTATACATTTTTATATGTGATTTTCGTGTGTGTTTGCATTGTGTTTTGTTTGTTTTTACGTGTTTAAGGTTTATCTTTTTCTCGTTTTTCTTTCTTTTGATGTTTTTCATTTCGTATCGTGTTTAATATTCTTCTATACTATCTTATAAGTAATAATCTAATTTTGCTTTATTTTTGTGTTTCAGCTTAAAACGAAGAAGATAGGACGAGCGACGTGCTGATGTCCTGTGGACACATGCAACTAGCGCCCGCGTCGGTCGATGCACCGTCAATGCTTCGTCGATGCAAACTTGCAGTTGCATAGATCCTAGCTCGCGTCGGACGACGCACTATCTAGTTGATGTGACAACCCTGGAACGCGTCGACGCCGATGCTCGGGATGCGTCGGTCGACTCTCCGGCAGTTTGAGCAGTTATTTCGGCAGAAACTATATAAACCTGTCATTTTCACTTCATTAAGGTGCTGGAACTTGGGGGAAGGTTCAAAAATTGCAGAGACCCCTTGGTTCTTGCCCCCTTTCGATCACACTCATGACTCGGGTTGAAGAGTTGAAGATCGCAAGTTCAAGTCATCATTTCCTCGTCTGTTCTTCGTCTTTGTTTTACTTTTCAGTTCTTAAATGTAGTTTCTTAGATTTTAGATGTTAGATAGATTAGTTCGTAGTTTGTAGTCTAACTGCTAGTTTGAACATCGTTGCTTTCTTGCTTTGAATTCGTATTTCATTTTCGCTTCTGTATTATCGTTCTCGTTAAGATTATGATGCTTTTGTGTTGTTCATTAGTTTAGTTACGATTTATTAAATATGTTAATGCTTGTTGGGTAGAACTTATTGTTCTAGTGCTTAGAGTCATTTAGAACCATCTCTCGGGATGATTCGGCACTCGATCGACGAGTCGAATTGACAACCCTGGCTCGTAGGTAAGGTGCTCGATGAAATTCCCGAGTGATCTTGGAGATGATTCTAGCGCACTAGAACCCTCACTTTCTTAATCGTTTAAAGGCTTTTTATTTTATTTAAATCATCTCATTAGGTGTTAGAACTTCTCAAACCAAATTGGATCGTGTGTTTAGTTTAGTCTTTTCTTTCGTTTTCTCATTCGTAAAACCAAACACCGAAATGACTTCCGATTAGTCTTCCTTGTGATTCGACTCGATTCCAACTTACCGCCTACAACTGCTCCGTTCTCTTGTGGATGAGCTTTTTATTTTTAAATAAAAAGTAGGTGTAGAAAGTTCGATTCAAAATTTGGCGTCGTTGCCGGGGAAGGCTAAAGGTCGTGATTTTTGGTGTTTGCTCTTAGTGACTTTTGTTCAAGTTCTTATTTGTTTGTTTGTGTTAGTGTTCATTTGTGATTTTTATTTTTGTTTGTTTTTATTCTTTCCGGTACGTTTAATCTCGTTTGTTGGGTGTTGTGCTTTGTAGCCACATTTTTGATATTTCGAGGTTAATTTAACTGAAGATGGAAAAATACCGAGCTAGTTCGCCATATGATGACCCTTACGCTCCAACTTTCAATTGTCAAGTTCCTCCATCGTATTATGACCCGTATGCTCTGAGCGGTCGAGAATGGGCCCATCCTTTTGATTATTCCGGCACATGTCCTTCATATTGCTATAATCCGAGCATGGGTACTTATGCACCGTCTCATGGCTATTATGATTCGGGTTTTGACGATTCTCATGCTCAATTTGCCCCATCTTGTTCTTACCAAAGCATTGACTCGTATGCTCCGCCGTTTCAAGATTTTTATTCTTTGAGCTACGATGTTTACAATCCACCCACCTCTAATGCATATACTTCGAGCGGCGATACTTACGCTACAGTTTCTCAAAATATGTCTGTGTCCCTTTTCTCGGAATTAGAATCTTATGTAACCAGGATTTCGGATTGGGTTCAATGGATGGATCAATGCATGGATCGCTTCGAGATTCAATTAGAGCAACTTGTCAAAAAGGCGTACGGGCTTGACCAACCTTGTCATGAGGAGATGCCCATCGTTGATGTGGAAGATTCCATCTTGGTTGAGGACAATTCAAGCTCTGATGATCTTTTGAAAGATGTGTGCAGGGAGGTGGAGTTGATGGGTGAGAAGAAAGAGTCGGAGGAAGGCATTACCGCTTTCGTGCGGTTTGATGATGAAGTTGTGCCAGTTTTGGAGGAGAGTGAGATTATTGAGTCACATTTTGAACCACCCGAAGCTTTGTTGAAACTTAATTTTAAGGTGGTAGATGAGATAGTCGAGAAAGTGCCCGATCACCCCATGTTACAATTGCCTTTTAATATCTTCGTGGTGATCGATTACTCGCGGTTCTGACCTCCAAAGCTACTTGGAGTTTTCACCTCATTCATCTCGGGGCTTACTTTTTGTGCCCGCCTTGGTGATTATCATCGCCAATTCTTGCTCTTGGAGAATACCAAGGCGTGGCACGATCGTCATTTGTTTTTATACCCGGGATGACATTGAATGCAAACGTCATCGAGCTTTTGACGGTTAAAAAAATGCTTCTTGGGAGGCAACCCAAGCCTTTTAACTTTATTATTTCTTTGTGTTTTTGTGTGTTTTTATTTCTTTTCGTTTCAGGTTCCCCTCGACTTTGAAGCTTATTTGATGCTTTTGGACGTTCGACTCATCACCACAAGCGCGATTTCAGGGACATCTCTATTTCTCTTACCTTTTACCATACTTAGTTTAGTTTTTCGTATTATACAATGTGGACATTGTATGGTTTAAGTGTGGGGGATTTGGTCCTTGGTTTGGTTAGTAAATATTTGTATGCTTGCTTGTGGTTGATTTAAGTCGTGTGTATTTATATTGACTGGAACCTTGACAAGGTGACGTGGTTAGATTCTTTGGTTAGGATACTTAGACTTCCGTTCGAACAATAGTTTAATTGTGGTTAATGAATTGTAAAGAATCTATGAAGTGTCTTGTCCCCTGTTCTATTCTTGTTTCATTCTAAAGAGTCCAATACTCTCTACTAGCCCCGTTTTAAGTTAACCTCTATAGGACTTTATGTAAAAAAAAAAATTTTTTTTTTTGAGACGTTAAAACTCCATGTGAGAAATTGTGGAATGATACAGTTTTACTTAGAAGCGTAAGACTGGAGTCAATGAACTCTTGTTTTTTTTTTATGTAAATTATGTTCGTTTAGTACCTCATCTCTATGGGTACTCATAAAAAAATAAAAATAAAAAATAATAATAAAAAATGAGAGAAAAAGAAAAAGAAAAGGAATAAAAAAATAAGTACAAGAAGAGAAATCCTTGTGCAAGTTAAGTTCTTATTTTCATTTTTATCTCTTCGATTGTATTGTTAAAGAGGTGTATAGATGGCTGGGCTAGTCGGGTGACGACTTGGCGGTTTGAGCAGAGATAGACTTTGGTCGAGGCATAGATGGGTGACGTACATGGAGGTCAACTCATTACTTTTAGGTGTCGGAAGCTAGTCTAAATCTCTTATCACAACGTTATCGTGTCGTCCTTTTAGTTGAGTTTTCAGTTGATTTAATGCATTAACTTCTTGAATTATTTGAATGCATTATTGATTAGGTCATCGGGTAGTTAGCTATTTCTTGTCTATGTCTAGATTCGATTTTGCCTGAGGACAAGCAAAAAAGCTAAGTGTGGGGGAGTTGATTTGTACATTTTTGTATGTGATTTTCGTGTGTTTTTGCATTTTGTTTTGTTTGTTTTTACGTGTTTAAGGTTTATCTTTTTCTCATTTTTCTTCCTTTTAATGTTTTTCGTATCGTGTTTAATGTTTTTCTACTCTATTTTATAAGTAATAATCTAATTTTGCTTTATTCTCATGTTTTAACTCAAAACGAAGAAGACAGGACGAGCGACGTGCCAAAGTCCTGCGGACGCACGCAACTAGCGTCCGGGTCGATCGATGCACCATCGACGCTTGGTTGATGCAAACTTGCAATTGCGTCGATCTTGGCTCGCGTTGATCGATGCGACAACCCTGGCACGCGTCGACGTCGATGCCCAGACCGCGTCGGTCGATGCTCCAGCAGTTTGAGCAGTTATTTGGCAGAAACTATATAAGCCCGTCATTTTCACTTCATTAAGGTGCTGGAACTTGGGGAAGGTTCGAAGAGTTGAAGATCGCAAGTTCAAGTCATCATTTCCTCGTTTGTTCTTCGTCTTTATTTTACTTTTCAGTTCTTAAATGCAGTTTCTTAGATTTTAGATGTTAGATAGATTAGTTCGTAGTTTGTAGTTTAATTGCTAGTTTGAACATCGTTGCTTTCTTACTTTTAATTCGTATTTTTGTTTTCGCTTCTGTATTATCGTTCTTGTTAAGATTATGATGCTTTTGTGTTGTTCATTAGTTTAGTTATGATTTATTGAATATGTTAATGCTTGTTGGGTATAATTTATCGTTCTAGTACCTAGAGTCATTTAGAAACATCTCTCGGGATGATTCGACGCTTGATCGACGATTCGGGATTGACAGCCCTGGCTCATAGGTAAGGTGCTCGACACATGACCGCATTAGAAAACTTGTGCAAGGTAGCTACGATCTCGAATCGGCTCAGGTGACCCCACGGATCCGTTGTCCCATTGTACTCGAAGCCCATTGAACAGTAAGAAGTTGGGAGATCATCCCTCATAACTGCCTCCGTGATTGGGTTACTCTTCCACGTTTACCCTGCCCCCGCGCTTGCCATCTTTTGCTTCACTTCTCTGACCTCCCTTTACAGATTTTGCAACTGCTCAGTGAGATCTGGGTTAGCCCTACTGGAAGTATCGCTATCAGAACCGAAAGAGCTTTCCTCCTCGTCCCCATCTGGAGCTCTAGTAGCTCTTGAGGTAGTCCGAACGGGCTCCCCACCAACTAGTGGAGTTGCTTTGGGGTTGGGCGGCGATCGCTCTGAAAACTTCTTCTCCACTGCCGCCTCCACGGCCTTGCCGATAAGCTCGGATATCTATCACAGGAAGGCATCATTGATCGATCCTGCCGCCCCTGGAGTTTCCTGAGGCAATGGTGTGCTGTGCCTGGCCACTGCTGATGGTCCTGCCGCCCCTGGAGTTTCCTCCGGCATGGCAGAGCTTGGCTTACCGCCTCACTCTGTCACAAGATTTTGCCTTATACCATCTGATGCCATGCTTCGTTCTCACGTCTTAGATTTGTTCGATTCCTCCCATGGACGGTGCCAATTGTTTCACCCTGAAGATTACGCCAAGAACACTTGCTTCTTTCTCTGAGAATATCCCGACCTGCTCCAACAAAAACATGTTAGAAAGGACCACCGAGGGTTTTCCGGTGGAAACCTCTCCAAGGCTTAAGTTAGTTAAGCGTTTTAGATTGGAATAAGCAAAATCAGGAGAAGAATACTTAGAATGTCTTACCCCTCTCGGCCTTGGGGATGAGATATTTATAGTTTTTACTAAGTAATAAATGTGGTGGGAATAGCCACACCATTTATCTAGTCCATATAATTTAATAATTAAATCAAATGAATTCATTCCAATGTTCAATTATTAACAAAAACTTATATGAACATAATTTATCTAATCAAGTATGAATATTTACAAAAAAATATAATAATAGCAATGGCAGGTGTATTATTGATTTCTCATAAGTAAACAGGAACTATCAGAATATTTGATCAATATAAGACTTCAAATTCTCGTAAATGAAGTTCCAAGTGTAAAACTTAATTACTTGGGTTGTTTGGTTGTCAATTTTACCAAAAGAAAAAAAAAATAGATTGCATGCAAAAAGGCCAAAATTTAAGTTGTTTTGAATTTCTCTTTACATAATAGAATAGTTTTTGATTGATAGAACCAAAAAGTTTGGCTCACCAAGAAAGAGGTTGTTTTTTCTCGAACTACCTTCTCGAGTTTCTAGCGACCTTCAAAACAAAACCAAAGATGGGCAGCCTTGGTGTAGGCCCTCTTATTCTTAAGTCAGTATCCAATAAAAATGGTAGAGTGAGAGCTCTTATATGAAAAATCTGTGTAGTAAAAAGTTAATTAGAATTAAGGTCTGAGTTCTCTATTTAAAGATAAGAGATGGTGTGGGATGTGCCCCCAAATCCAAGGTTTCAGTCTCCTACTTACCCTCTACTTCCATAGTAAACCACAACCTCAAGTTATGATTCAGGAATTTGCTAAGTTAACATAAGAATTAGGACTCGTCCTTTTTTATTAATGTTACCATAAACCATGAACGTCTCCCATACTATCAGCTCGTCGGGGCCCATTAACCATTACCATATCAGCCTAATCAGAGCCCATTGACCATATTAATCTCATTGTAGGCGTATAAAAGCCAACCTTCCTTTAACCGACCTGATTTAAGAACATTGCCAACACTTGGAGCTTTTAAGAGCTCGAAAACTCCTTTAAAGAGGTCGCTCCAATTATTTTATTGACCTAAATGGACGTGCATGCCAACCTGAATATTTGATGTCGTATCATCAAATCCCCCATATTCTACCTGATTGAGGTAGGAAATCAGACAAAATATAAAATTAACTTTTAAAGAACCATCCGCACGTGGGACAAGTTTCCTGGGAATGAGTGTTCTGTTAGAGACTTCCAAACTTTTCCCAATAAATGCACACTATCGTTGTATTGAGACAAGTGTCACCTCCCTGCTTTTTGGGATAAAATAACCCTTGTGGGCCTAAAATGAAAGGCCGATATTTACCCTATTCGTATAAATTGCCACCGTTTCCCTATTTAACCTTTACCCCTCTACAAGAATCTCAGCGAAACCTAAACTTTTACAATGCTTAGTGTCCACCATTAATCATCTAAGCTCCCACCTAAATTGTTTGTCTCTCATTTGTCAGTGAATTAGCTTCTTAATATCATCAAATCTTCATATCATGGGTAAGTCTCCCTAATTTCTCTTATTTATGTTGAGTTTTCCCTTTCCCAATTTATTATGCGTAATTTTGAGTGTGTATTTATTTTCTCCCCTTCTTTTTTCCTGTAAAACCTTCAGCATCGTCCCATCATAGGTTTCTGATTCTAAAACCCCAGTTAATAATTCCCCTACAAAACTCTCCCATAACTCCAAACCCATTTTTGAAACCCAATCCATATAAGTTTCTATTAATAGGAAGAACATCAAGAAAAACCTTGTCTGATCTAGAATCCGCCTAATAGACGAGCCTGTAGGTGAACCTAGCTAGGTCGAGCTTAAAAATCAAACCCATTTTTTAGCCCGGGAGATTCCAACAGACCTTCCATCATACAATCCTACCTCTGACCGCAATTTTTACCATCCCAATACTGTTACCATATTCTCTTATTTGAATCCCACTTTCACCACAAAATCTAGATTCCCCCCCTCCAAGCTAGTTAGGCAATTCCTACTCCTGCTCCACTAACCATGGTTTACCCATCCACATGTAACAACCATATTCCCTCCTCGACTTCTAGGCGAACTATCTCCTGTAAAAAGTCAACTAGTACCTGCACTTTTATCGCCATCCTTGCCTCATACACAATATCATATTCACTAAAATCTACTGCCCACTTTACCAATGGCACAGACACATTAGGCTTGCTCAATACTTGTTTCAAAGCCAAGTTAGTTCTTACCTTAATTCGATGAGCTGAAATATAAGGTCGTGGTTTCCTCATTATGTAGATCAAAACAAACCCTCATTTTTCTAGCATCGTGCTCAGCACCTCGTAGCATTTTGATCATATAATAAATGGATTTTTGATTTCTTACTTCCTCCCAAATCAGCATCGAGCTCACCGCTACCTCTCCTACTTACATACATAAGATCGAATCCTCCCCTGATGTTAGTTTTTTCAATAATGAGATTTCTGCCAAGTATTCTCTCAGATTTTAAGAAGCTTTCACTGCTTCCTTTGTCCACTTAAACTTCTACCACTTCCACAAAGTTCTGAAGAAGAGAATAAGCTTTTCAACCGACCTGAAAATAAATTGACCAAGACCCGCTTTGCGAACTGTTAATACTTGCACATCCATCACCATTTTGGGGTATGGGATCTCCATTACAGCATGTATCTTCTCAAGGTTTACCTTGATACCTCACTTCGTCACCATATATCCCAAGAATTTGCACAATCAAACTCCAAATGAGCACTTCTTGGGATTTAATCTTATCACATACTGCCTCAAAACGTGAAACCCTTTCTTAAATCCTCCACATGAGATTTCGCCTTTCTACTTTTAACCAGCATGTCATCGATGTGAACCTCCATAATCAACCCTAATAGATTTTTGAACATCTTGTCTACCAGCCTCTGGTAGGTCGTCCCTACATTCTTTAGCCCAAATGCCATGGATACAAAAAAGTACATTTCGATTGAGGTAACAAAACTCACCTTAGGTTGATCCTCTTGTGCTAATGGGATTTTGTGGTACCCTTGCAATGCATCCATCATGCTGAACAGCTCGCATCCTGAGGTAGAATCCACTTACTGATCAATAGATGGCAGCAGATAATGATCATTATGATAGGTCTTATTTAGTTCGCAAAAGTCGACCCACATCCTCCACTTGTCTCTAGGCTTTAGAACCACTACAATATTGGACAAGTTGTCTGGAAATTATATTTCTCCTATGTGGCCTACCTTCAATAACTTGTGTACTTCCTCCTCTATAACCTTGTCCAATTCTACCCCAAATTGCCTTCTTTTTTGTCTTACCAGCTTGTATTTGGATCTGCATCCATATAGTGTTCTACGACCTCAGGGGCTATCCCTAATAGTTCATTAATATCGAAGGTGAAGTTATCCCAAAACTCCCTCATCAAACCAATGAGATCCTTTTTGATATGATATGGAAACCGACTACCTATTATTATCACATATCCTTGATTATTATCTTCTAACTTGATCTCTATAAGCTCCTCATGAGGTCGTATGAACTTATCTTCTTCCTTCTATTTTTTGTCACTTACTAATCCCTCCCTAGATTCTTCATTTATGTCCCTTCTTCCTTAGCCATCCCTTTTCTTACTGCTGATCTGCTATTACTTCACCGACTTGGCCCCTAGCTGAGTATTTTATGCTCATGTGATAAGTGTATATAACCTCCTAAAACTCTTTAAGGGCAGGTCACCCTAATATGATATTATAGGCCGAGGTGGTCATGATCACCAAGAACCTCAACTTCTTCTCTACCTATAGCTCTCCTGTTCCTAGGGCTACTGGTAAGACTATCTCGCCCACGGTAATAACACGTGTTCCATTGAAAACATGTACCGGTGCCTATATTGGTTCCACCTCCACCTTGAGGTTCATCATTTACAAGCACTTCCGATATAAAATATTAACCGAAATCTCATTGTCTACGAACATCCTTCCTACATCGTATTCGGCTACCTCCGCACGAATATTAACACATTATTGTGGTCAACCTATAGTCCTCGTCTCTCAATTGGATTGAAATAGAAGGCTCATCCGGAGGGTGGGGCTCGCGTATTTACTGTAGCGATCTCAGTATTCTCCAGATTCTCTTGTTCCCCTGTGTTTTTTTTTTAATAATGGAAGTTTTCTACCTAAAATAGGCATTGCATGCCCCCAACCTTGGTTTGGTACCGAATCTATGAAATCTAAAACTCGTGGTATTATATTCCTTCCATTCATGATTGTTTCTGGCTAGTTCTCACTTATTTTGCTCAAGGACTTGATATCCCACGTATTCCCATAGACGACGTCAGTTGATGGGACCAAAAATCTTGGCTCACCAAGAAAGAAGTCGTTGCTTCTCGAACTTCAAGCAACGTGTAAAACAAAACCTAAGTTGGATAACCCCATTATAGATCCTACGAGTAGTAGAAAGTTAGTTAGAATGGAGATCTGAGTCCTCTATTTATAGTTAAGAGATGGTAAGGAACATGCCTCCCAATTTGGGGTTTCAGTCTCTAACTTACCCTTTACTTCCATAATAAACCACCGCCTAAAAATTAGGATTCTGGCTTTTGCTAAGTTACCATAAGAATTAGGACTCATAATTTTTGTTAATGTTACCATAAACCATGAACCACTCCCATACTATCAGCTTGCCAGGGTCTATTAACCATTACCATATCATCCCGTTGGGGCCCATTGACCATATTCATCTCATTGTAGACGTATAAAAGCCTACCTTCCTTTAACCGACCTGATTTAAGAACATTGCCAACACTTTAAGCTTATACGATCTCGATAAGTCCTTCAAAGAGGTCGGCCCCTTATTTTATCTATCTAATTCGATTTGTATGCCGACCTAAATATTTGATGTCGTATCATTGATTTTTAGGATTCGAACCCATACGAATAAGAAGGTGGGATTCACAATTGCCATGACATCCACTATATCTCTTATGTGTAAATATGTTTCGTAAATATAATAAGCTAGTTATAGTTTATTTAGATAGCTTATATATAAGTTTCTTAAATTCAAATAAGTCTTGATTGGTTTGATTAGATTTTTGTAACAGCGAGAACTTAATTCATATCTTACTATTAATTATAAGCGTTTTAAATATATTTATGGAGTTTTCTTATTACCCTTTTAATCTTTTATTTTATATAAAATTACATCGTTTTACCATTAGGTATTTAAACAAAAAAAAAAAGATTATTGCTTTGATCAAGGTTTTTCTTTTAACTTTAATATTAGACTCGCTTTTATTAAAAACTAGCCTACGATATTTTCAACATAATTGGTAATAGAAACAAAAATAACTAAAATTAAAAGTGTTAATATTATTTAAAAACAAAGCAATCACTACAATAAAGTGACTAAGTAACACAAAAATGTAACACTTTTTATATTAGGTACTTTTTGTAACACATGCATGTAACACTTTTTATATTATAATATTTATGTAACATTTATGTAACACTTTACAAATATGCAACATTTCTATGTAACACTTTTAATTAGGTAACACTTTTTAAGTAACACTTTTTTTGTTAATTCTTTTTGTAACATAAATTTGTATCTCTTTAATTCAATAACAATTTAAGTAACACTTTTTATGTTTCAATATCCTTTTTTTTAATATTTAATATGGGTCTTTTTTATTTTTATATTCATTTATTCTTTATTTTATATATTATGCTATGTTTATGTTATGACTTGATTTTATTTTTCTTGAAACTCTATTAATTATCATTTCTTTTTATCCAACAACCCTGGGACTATTTATCATTTGCATGTATTTTTTTTTTCATTGTTTGGTTTAATTCTGATGAATGGAAAATCAACAAAATTAAATGAAATATCATTGATTATGTTTATTATTGATAGAAAAACCCCATATTTATCTAAAGGAAAGGAAAAAAAATAGATGGTGAGATTTTTTTCAGGAGCACAAGGAACAAATATCACCCGCGTTCTTGCGAAATCTATTTCTATTTGCCGCCCTCAACGAAAGTATTTTGGAGCCGAGAATCCCCACGTATCCATATCTATTTTTCACTCCCTGACAGTTAATTACCACAAAGCACAATTATTTCCCCAAGTTTAGATTTAGGGATGATTGAAGAGTTTTAGGGCTCTTCATCGTAGTGATTGATCAACAAACCCTTATTAAATAGATGCAGGTGTGATCGACCTGAACCCTCTTTCTAGGGTTTCCACTGATGGGGAACGCAGACAAATAGAAGCCATCAATGGCGAATTTCAATTATCAGAACCCGTAATCATCTTTTCTCACCGCAGGCGAGGCCACCAGAACAACCACTCTTTCCAAATCTTGGTACAGCGCCTGGTTAACTCGACCAAACATCGACTTGGACGAAAGGAATTTCAATGGATATCTTGGAGATTCCAAATTCAAAAAATTCTCGGAGTTCGCGAATAAAATTATTCAAAGGTACGAACAATCGAACCTAAATATTGAGAATTTCAGGCTATGTATTAAGAGTCTGTAGAGCGATCTCGCTATAAATACTTCTGGCGATCTCACTAACGATCTAGTTATGAGAGCATTGTGAATCGGCGCCACTCATCTCAGTTTTCAACAGGTTGGCCCATACGAGAGTGTCGTTTTGTCCCCTGAGTTGTTTGAAGCTGGAAACTTCATCGGAATATCCGTGGACTTGTGCAAAATCAACAATCTAGGATTAGATCGAAATGTGAGATGATCGAAACCTAAACCCCTTAGTTTAAGCTCTGTGGAGATAAGTAGTGAAATGATTTCTAACATAACTTCGTGTTGCCCCTTTATTGAGAAATTGTCATTGTTCAGTATCAGTTCATTTAAAAGGAAAAAAAAAAGAAAAGGATGGTAAGATCAATATTCATGGGTTGCATAAGCTAACGTCTCTTTTTCTTTGCCATGTGGATATCGACCATGCCTTGTTTTTGGGTGATTTATCATTTAAATTCCCGTCCCTGAAAGATTTAACCCTAAAAGGATGCAAAGCACGAGAGGTTTCTAGCTATTCACTCGAGCGTCTAAACTTTGCTACATGGCATCCCGAGTTGAGTGTCAAGTTTCATGTTCCAAGTATTCGTCAGATTACGTTTTATGGTGATGACATTGCTTTACTGTCTTTTGAATCTACTTCAAAGAAACGGGAATCCGATGTATTTATAACATATTGTAGTACATTATGGTTATGTAGGTTGAAAAAGTTCCTAACAGAGTTGAGCTGGTCGATAATTTATCTCTCTATCTCGATATTAACTCTGACAGGATCTTTGAGTATGAATTAGGAGACATTCGAGGTTTACCCAAACATGACGTGGAGAATTTGATGATATGTGACTTGTATTGTGATTCTTATACCAGTTGCCCCTTTTTTCTACCATATAGAATTGTGAACTTGAAAGCCTTCAACTTCATTACTTTCCAATCTCAGATACCGAATAATAGAACCTTTTAAAGTTATTAAATAATTGGTCCAACATTAATTGTTTAAATTCCCATGGATGATAATACCAAGGAAGAATTTCTACGATTGATCAAGCGTGTCGGAGCTTTTCTCACTGTCAAGATTTCCAATCTACTCCGCCACCTGGTTTGTTTCACTTTTCCTCTATTTTTGGTTTCATTTTTTTTTTTTCGGCTCATCGTTATCCATTTCCCCCCTTTTCTGATTTTTTTTTTGTTTTGTGACTTGGGCTGTAAATTGATTGTGTTGAGTCGTAAAAATGATGAAATGTTAGGATTACATGTCTAATCAATTACTTTAATTTAATAATTCAGCTCGGCATTATTGCGATACTAAATGCTTAAACAATATTGTATTGTTGTAATTAAAGACAAGGAACGCCCAAAGTTTAAATATTACTGAAGGGTTTTAAGACTATGATAATTCCCAGCCTTCAAAACTCTAACCATCGTCTTCAAAACGTAAGTCTGGATAAATGCGATAGTTCAAAGAATGCAACCAAATGGCCAATAGATCAATCTATCGACGCAATATGAGAGTAAATGTATTTCATTTTAAACCCTCGCATAATCCTTCGTTGACATCTCGTTGTGACTAATCTCGTCTTACAGTCAGAAATGGAGAGATAGCCATGAAGAGTTGTCAATGAAAGATTATCCATTGAGAATTTCAAAATGAATTACATTTACTCTCGCATCGCATCTATGGTCATTTGATTGCATTCTTTGAACTATCAAAGCTGTCTAATTTTACGTTTTGCAAATGGTAGTTCAAGTTGTGATGGGCAGGGATACGAGGTTTTCTGTGAAGCATGATGAAATTAAGAGCATGGATGAGTGAGTTAACTTTCAGGCAACATGGTTCGTCTTTGTGTTATGCGATAATTATTTTTTAAACTTTTTTACTAGCATTTTGATATTTCTTTTGTGATGTTTATATCTACGTACTCCAAAATCTGCTATAGAAGTTTAAAATAATTTCAGTTGAATTATGTGTATGTCTCGAAATGTAAGGTTTAATCTTGTTTTTGTTGTTCTCGACAATATTTCATTTTTATACGTTCATCTTGGCATATAAAATATTATAGAGCCAAATTATATTTAATTTTATTGAATAAATTGCAGGATACACGGCCCTTTGGGGCCATAGTAGGTCTAGCATTGGCAATAGTTTTTACTTGGAGACTATTATGAGCACCTAGAGGTCCTTAAAGAAGACAATTTAAGAGGCAGGCACCGTCAAGTAGTAGTTCCGTTGTTAGTAATCGTGCAAGCGTGAACGATGCGTCCTCAGAGGTTAGCAATCATCCAGAAGATTCCAGAACCCAGAATGTGATTGATGAGTTCTTTCAGCCAGTAAAGGTTGATAATTATTGCCCGAATTTCTCCTATTATATATTTTTGTTTAAAATGATTCGACTTTTAATTAAATAAACCATTGTTTTGTAGCCAACTCTCAGCCAAATAGTAAGGCAAATTTTGTGTGAAGGAAGAAAGGTAATAATCCTATTATGCTATTCTATCAATTTCGGCAAATGGATATCAGAATTCATTTCTTTGTGTGTAAATTAATTGTTGTAGGTAACATGTCGGTTGCTTGGTGTGATCTTAGATGAAAGTAGCTCAAAAGAGCTTCAGGTTTCTCCCTTTTAATCCTCTTAACATATGAAATCATCACAAATAGCTTAATTTTGTGGTTTACTTTAATTTCACCAGAAGCAAGCAACGGTCAGATCATCGGTTCCAGAGGTGCATTTGGAGATCACGAAGTTTATTGATCTTTATCTCATGGAAAGGGTGCTAGATGATGAAAGCAAAGTAAAGTATCGACTATTTCTTGGCCTCGTTTATTTTGTTTTTATTTTTGTTTTTATTTTTATTTTAATGTTACGTTATGTTTTCTATTGTCCTGTTTATATAATCTTAGAAAATCAGATTCAAAACTTTACAGTGTCGCATACATGTTACCTAATGAAGCTTTTATTGGTTTCGGTAATTATTAGACTTTATTGCTACAATATATTAAAATTGCTTCGAGATCATTAATATGCAAAAAAAATTACGGAGTAGAAAATTCTCATGGCTTTGGAAGATGCTGGGGGTTTTACATCAGGTGGCTTAGTAAAAGATAAGGTATCTACTCCCTACCACCTTCGACTTGGGTTTTGTAATGTCTGTATGCATGTTCCTGTCTAACCAGATCAACCTTCAGGTTCTTTTCTGTAGCACAGAGATTGGACGAGCATCTTTTGTCAGACAACTGGAACCAGATTGGCACATAGACTCGAATCCTGAAATTGTTACCGTGTTAGTGGAACGTAAAACCTTTTAATTTTTACCTTTATCCTATTTCAGTTAAAAAATAATTTGTTGTTTATGTTTGAAACTTCATGAATACTTTGGAGAGAATCAAGTAAGTGTGAAAACAAATGGCCTAATATTGGAAAGTTTTTGCAATCGATTGGTGTAGAGTATTTTAGAATTTAATTTTTGAAATAGTCTTTTCCGAACCATCTACTCGGTTACAAATCCACCTCTCAATTATGGAATTTGATGTCTTGACTTTGTATCAAACAATATATATATACCGAAGGAGTCTAGCTAGCTACATGAAGTGGTTGAAGGAACACAGAGTATCCAACTACATATTATGGATAAATTAGAATACATTTTTTTATTCGTTATACTTTATTGATCTCACCAGGGTAGGAGGATCTCATCAAAGTCGATGAGCGTGCATATTAATTTTCATGAAATTAGTTCACTTTTTGTATCATCTTCAATTTCAATTAACATAAGAGTGTGTTCTCTCTCTCTCTCTCTCTCTCTCTCTCTCTCTCTCTCTCTGGCGTATACTTATTCACGTTGAAATACTTGTTTTAATCTCTTGATGTCAAGTATACATTGCTTATGTTTGAACTTTATTACAAGTAAAAATATTTTGTATCTAGGATGATTTAAGTAAAATTATGAACTACCATATGCAGAAGATCAGTGAAAAGAAAAGTGAGAGCAGCAAAAAAAAAAAAAAAACAGACACACTACTGGTCCTATTGCATTTACAAGAAAGCGTTATGAGCTGGTAAGAACTACATATAATTCGTGTTACTTCAGAATTTTACATGGATTGTTATTAAATATATTTTATATGTAAAATTCTCAATATGAGTGAAACGAATATATTGATACACACATGTATATAACTGTATACATGCATATAAAGGAGTGAAAACACAATGAAATTGTCAGTTCTTACATGGTTATGAACACTAAACATCTCTTTTCATGACATTTTAAGTTATTTTCTTAGATTCCCATGTTGTGAATTGGAAGAAGGCCTCACACACATTTGATTCTGATAGAATTTGTGACTTTTAATTATAAATTATTAGTTGGTTTGATTATATTGCGTCTGACTGTAAACTGCTGTACCAAAAATACTTTTGCAATAGTAATATCGACAATATTCCAGACATAATTCGATCATTCGGATGAGATGTTTGAAAATGTATATATTTTATTTATGGTTTGGTTTTGTTATTGACAAAACAAAACGGTGACTAGTGGCACAATACTAAAATTAAAAATACGACATGAAGACAAAAATTAATAATAATTTTAGTGGTTAAATATTTTTACAGGAACAAGCTTAAGGAAAACCACCATCTCTAACCTTGATGTATATGGAAACCCGTCAAAGAACACCAGGGAAAAATTACAAGACATCTGAAGTTAACATTGTAAGTTTCATTTCATTCTTCCAGTATTATCATGATATCCTTAAATGTTCCTTATGATAGCTTTTCATCCAATTTTTTATTGTTACAGGATCAAATAGAATTTAAAGATCAGGAACTTCTCGGTAGGTGTAGCAAGAAAGTCAAGGGGCCCAAGTCTAGTGTAATTATTCCTGATGAATTTCTACAGCCATATAGAGACGAGATTGTGAAAGATACAATAGCAGGAGTTTTGAAAATGTTCGAACATCTTCCTTTCGATGTGCTTGCCCCTATCGCCTCATTATTTGAGAATCGATTAAGTGTTCCAGAATTTGCAACAAATCTTATCGATGGACAGTCATCTCGAGGAATTAATGATACAGAACTTTGTCAGGTAATAAGGATATTAGTATGCCTTCAATTCTTATATGCCTTTGTTGCGGATATTACTATGAATTCTTTGTTGTTATCTATTAAGAATGGCAGTGGGTGTATATTTATGACCATGATACTGTAAATTTATATTTTTAAGGTGAGATTTTCCTTCATTTTCATGGCATTATGAAAATAAAAACTAAAGTTTATCTTATGCCCAATATGAGAGTGAACTCTTAATAATTTTGGTTAAACTCCCATTGCCTTTGGGTATGATATTTATGATATATGGCCACTCACTTCTTTTATCATTTGGGTGCTGGTGTGGGATATTTATTTTTCGTATTTGTACGAAAACTTGAATGCTTATCAGTTGATCATCATTTTGACATTTGATCATTCTGCTGAAGTCTTGGTATAGTTTGTGTCTATTTGGATTAATATTTATTTGTGGTTCTCATTTATTTCGCTTTGTATCTGTAGTCCAATAAGTTTGTAGTTGAGTTTTGTATCCTTGTTTTTGAACTAGTTGAAATTATATTAAGAGGGTATTTGATTGGTAAAAAAAAATATGGTTCAGGTTGATGAAGACGGAGATGGTGGTGAAGCAAATGAGGATGGTGACCTTTATGAGAACTTAGAGAATTGAGTGCAATGGAGAAAAATGAGATAACTAGTTCTAGTTGTGTTTATTCAACTTAATGTAAATATTGACTTTCAGATATGCTGTTTATTCATTGTGATTTTTTTTTTTTGGTGTAGTTTGTTGTAAATATTTTAGAATCGTATTCATATATTTGTTTATCATTAGTTTTGAGTTAATTTTATTTATTCAACGTTTATACATGCACATTACTATTCTATAAATAAATAGTTCGTAATGGAGTAAATGAGATAATTGAAAACAAAAATGAAAAAAAATATGCGTGTGTAGTTTAAAAGTGTTACGTAATCTTTAATAGTGATACGATTACATATCATTATTGATAGATTTAAAGTGATACGATTGATAGATAAAATGTTACCAAAAGTTGAAAATTACTACATAGAAAGTGATACATTTTGTAGGAAAAAGTGTTACCCAAACATTATATGTAACACTTATATACATAGAAAGTAACACATTTTGTAGAAAAAGTGTTACCCAAACAATTATATGTAAAACTTATAAAATACTTACTACATAGAAAGTGATACATTTTGTATAAAAAGTGTTACCCAAACATTATATGTAACACTTATAAAATGCTACATTTTGTAGAATAAGTGTTACCCAAAAATTATATGTAACACTTATAAAATACTACTTAGTAATGTTACAATTGGAATTTTAAATGTAGCACTTGATTAAAGTGATACTAAAGGCCATAAAAGTGTTACTTAAAATTTAAGGTAGTACGGGCAACTGTAGCACCAATCAAAATGTTACCTGTTATCAATAGTAACACTTTTTGTCTATTAAATAACATTTCTTGGTGTTACTTTAGGTCACTTTTTTTGTATACTAACATAAACATTATTACTTTAAACATGTAAATTGTATTTTGTACCTAGTTTATCAGCCTAATCTGTCAAACGGTCTTTATTTACATCAAATGTTTATTAAATTCTCAACTTATAACTTATATCAACTAAGTACTTAGCTATAATATTTCAAGATTAATGGCATTGGAACACTAAAAAAATAATAATAAAATTCTTCTCTCTTGGTGATTCCTAGTCGTTATCGTCGTCGTCGTCGTCGTCATCATCATCATCATCTTCTTCTTCTTCTTACTCCATCTTCCCTCAATGAGATGATGGGTCTTTTTTCAATATATTTATTATTATAATTATTATTATTATTATTATTATTATTATTATTTAATTTGTATTTGTCTCCCTCACGAGAGGTCATATTTTATCTACATGTGTTTTTTTTTTCTTAATAAATGTAATTTTATCTACTTAATAAGTAGTGTTTCGTTTTATTTGATGTCCGTTTAGAAGATTCAGTCACACTACTATTTATAGTATTTAATGAAAATTTACGACAAGATCAACTTCATTGGTACGATATTTTTCAAACACTAATTTTTTGTATCTTCTATTTTTTTTTCTACATTACTTTTATTTTATACAACTAGTAAATCGATCTTTTAGATTTTATTTATCAGATTTAATTATTTTAATTGGATTTTCAATATTATCAATCATTGTTTTCGATAAAATTAATAATATATTTAGTGTTTCATGTAATTGTAAAATTTTGTTTTTAGCTATCAACTAATTTGTATGTCAAACATACTCTATATTTTACGTGAATGTCCAGTACCACCAATGCATGAGTGATTTATATTAATAATATTGTGTGATAATATTACCTGAAATTCAATATAAAATACAATTTAAAAGCATCGAATTAAATAGACTTAGGTACATGTTCCTTCAATTATGGTTTTTTAGTAAACCAGGCACATGGCAATCCTTTCATAATAAAGAAAGATAGTTAAAAACTTATATAGAAACTTTTGCCGTATTAATTATATCATATCATTCAAGATTAAAAAAAAAAAAAAACTCATGAAGCTTCATGGCCACTTCCATCATTTGATATGTGAAGTAACAAGTTTGCCAAGTCAACTAGTGTAAGTTTATAAATAGATTGATTAATAATAAAATCAGCTTTGGTGTAAAACTAAATAATATACACAAAAGTTGTTGGGTGAACATCAACATTACGTGGCGGAAATTGAAAACACACTTTTCAAAAGTAAATAATTATATTTTTAAAATAAAATAAATAATTATTTTAAAAAGTGTGACTCTCAATTTTAAAAGATGAATATTTACTTGAAAATATGTTAGTATGCGAAAAAAAGAAAAAAAATTGAAAAAATACTTTTCAGAAGTAAATAATTATATTTTTTAAAATAACATAAATGATAATCTTAAAAATTGTGACTCCCAATATTAAAAATACAAACATTTACTTGAAAATATGTCAGTATACGAGTCTAATCGTCAGTTACCTAATGAATTAAAAAGAAAAAAAAGAAAAAAAGGAAGTGTTGCAGACATGGTTCCTAAATAGTTATAATTGAGATCTACCCGGTGGGTAGCAATTAACTAATCCTAATATTAGTTTCTGTTTAGTCAAATACGTACTCTTATATCTTGTATAAAATGTTGTTAATTGATGCGATATTGACTTCTTTTTTTTTTACAAGTATGAATAAATCACTTGCATGTTACACATTTTTCAATAATAAACTATTCGGGTCTAACGAACAATTAGGTATAGAAATAAGCTTTTAAATATCCTCAAAAATAAACTTTTATAACGCTCCTCCCAACATGAGCGGAGGGGTTTTTTCTCTCGTTGTTTCCAACTCTTTTTTATTTTTCTTCTCTTTTTCCTTTATTATTTTTATTTTGTTTTGTTTAAATTGACCAACAAACCAAACACAAACACGCTAGGAGACCGAATTGGTTTCTCCTCTATGCATAAGCAATATTTTGAAAATCGGGACGGATATCGAACTGGATCACTGGTTTACTGGGTTATTAGTACAATCAATTGAATTGTTTTTAAAAAATCGAGCATCAAATCGAACTCATTATATACCACGTACATTCTGTTATCCAACACATTCATTTAAAGTCGATCTCATTTTGTATGAATTTATTATGATAACAAAAATTTAGAATTATTTAAAACAATCTTGAATAGAAAGTTTGCAAATAATGAATTTTGATCATTTAAAATTTTAGCATCACTTAAAACAATTTTGATACTAAGTTGATAAAATATTATATCGAATGGCCGAATAAGATTTGGATGATCCACATCACACTCCATTACCTCCTTCCCTTTATCCACACTGCTATGGCTTAACTCCATTAGCGTAATTTTTCGAGTATCACAAGTCCCCAATGCACCTGCCATCCGAGCGAGATGATCAGCGCGAGTATTTTCAGCCCGCGGCAAATGCTCTAGTTTAAACTCTTCAAAGCGCACAACCTCTTCTCGTAACTTTTTTAAATATACCGCCATACGTTCTTCTTTTGGCCTCAAAAGACCCATTGAACTGGCGGGCTACCAATTGGGAGTCCGTGTATGCCCACACTTTTCTTGCCCCCAGATGGCTTGCCATTTTCACATCCTGCAACACAGCCTCATACTCGATTTCATTATTAGACGCCTTATATCCTGGTTTTACTGCAAATTCCAAGTTTTCACCCTCCGGGCTGGTTAACACAATTCCCAACCCAGCCCCCGATATCATAGTTGATCCGTCGGTATGTAACAGCCATGCCTTCGTCTCATCACCTGGTTCAGCTGAACGCTCCATCTCCTGCAGGAAATCCGCCAACACTTGTGCTTTGATGGCCGCCCTAGGTCCGTACACTACATCATATTCACTCAACTCCACCACCCATCTCACCAGCCTTCCAGACATGTTTGGGTTACTCAGGACCTGCTTGAGAGCTAGGTTAGTACGTACCTTCACCTTGTGTCTCAAGAAGTATGGCCGCAATTTTCTTGCTGTACAAATTAGCACAAAACCTCCCTTCTCCAGCTCGGAATAATTCAACTCACCACCTCGCAATATTTTGCTAATATAATAGATAGGTTTCTGGATACCCGCATCCTCTCTGATGAGCACTGAACTCACCGCGACCTCTCCGACCGATATATACAAGATCAGGTCTTCCCTCGGCATCGGTTTAGTCAACAGTGGTATCTCGGCTAAGTATTCTTTTAGCTTATCAAATGCATCATCCGCTTCCTCGGTCCATTCGAACTTGGACCCTTTTCTGAGTGCCTTGAAAAAGGGGACACCCTTCTCTGCCGACCTGGAAATAAAACGGTTAAGACCTGCAATCCGACATGTGAGCACCTGTACATCGAACACCGTTCGAGGATGTGGCATCTTCAAAACAGCCCGCGCCTTCTCTGGGTTGACCTCAATACCTCTTTCCGTCATCATATATCCCAAGAAATTCCCAGATCGCACACCAAACGCACACTTCTTTGGATTGAGCTTCATCCCGTACTGCCTTAGTATAAGAAAATTGTTTCTCAAGTCCTCTACATGGGATTCTGTTTTCTTACTCTTCACCAACATATCATCGACGTAAACCTCCATAGTGGACCCCAACAGGTCCTTAAACATTCTATCCACTAGTCTCTGATAGGTCGCCCCTGCATTTTTCAGACCAAAGGGCATAGACACAAAGCAGCATGTTCTCGTTGAAGTAACAAAGCTCACCTTGGGTTGATCCTCCTTTGCAAGAGGTATTTGGTGATACCCTTGTGAAGCGTTCATCATACTCAATATCTCGCACCCTGAGGTCGAGTCCACTAACTGATCAATTCGATGTAGAGGATAATAATCTTTCGGGCACGCTTTATTTAAATCTCGAGAATCCACGCACATCCTCCACTTCTGCCCCGATTTAGGTACCATCACAATATTAGATAAATATTCCGGAAATTGGATTTCTCGAATGTGGCCTGCTTTCAACAACTTCTACACTTCCTCTTCAATTATCTTGTCCAATTCAGGCCAAAAATGCCTTCTCTTTTTCTTAACCGACCTCGCCTCTGGATCCGCATTCAAATGGTGTTGCGCGACCTCCGGAGATACTCCTGTTAGTTCTCCATCTCCAAAAGCAAAAACGTCCCCAAATTCCCTCAATAATTTTGTCAGCTCTTCTCTCAGTGTTTCTGCCATCAAGGTTCCAATTTTCGTAGTGTACTCCAGGCGACCTTCTTCTAACGAAATTTCCATCAACTCCTCATGTGGACAACAGAATTCTATTGTTCTTTCACCTTTTTCGCATTAAGTATACCCTCCGGTACCTTTTCATCTCTTTCTTGCTTATTCTCACTCAAACTATTTCTGACTGTCATCTGGTAACATGACCTTGCGACCTGCTGCTCAGGGATAACTTCCCCCACTTTATCACCTACCGGGTACTTGATACTCATGTGATATGTTGATGTTACTGCCTGGAACGCATTAAGGGCAGGTCGGCCTAATATTGCGTTATACACCGACCTCCCACGGACTATGAGAAGTTTTAAATTCTTCTTTGCCTGTAACTCATCTCTTCCTAACACCACTGCAAGTGTTATCTCTCCCTCCGTAATCACCTGTGCTCCATTAAACGCATATATGGGCGTATTCACAGGTCGCACTCTCGTTTCCAACTTCATTTACTCCTGGAAATCTGTGTATATTATGTTGACTGAGCTCCCATTATCTAAAAAAATCATCCCGACCTCATACCCCGCTATCTCAGCTTCAATTACTAGTGCGTCATTATGATTCTCCTGCAGCCCGCGTCGCTCATCAGGGCCAAAAGAGATGATTGGTCCTATTCTATGTGTTCATTGACTTACACTAGCGACCTCCCATGTCCCAGGATGGCCTGATTTGACATGTTTCTTTCATGCACAACTAGTATCACCATCTGTTGGTTCGCCTGAAATCATACTTATTCTTCCTTTATTCCTTCTTGGGCAATTATGTCCCTGATTCCCTAGCTGTGGTTACCTCTCGGCCTGATCCTGAGACGGATCTCTCGGTGGTGGTGGGGGCAATGTTTGCCTTGGTTCTCTCGGCTTCCTATCCTTGTAAATGACTTCCTTCAGATGCCCAGCTTTTATGAGACTCTCGATCTCTTCCCTAAGATGCCTGCGCTGCTCCGTGGAGTGGCCGTAGTTATTATGAAACAAATAGAAGAAATCTGACTTAGGATTAGTAGGTAGCTACGTGAGAGTTTTAAATCCATTTTATATCATTTGGTATCAGGCGCTCCATGATGGTAAACACTTTATCCCGAGGATAGATCAGTGGTGTAAAATCCTCGTCCTTCCAGTTTCTCATATCTACTTCAGGCTTTGTCTCGGCATGGGACCTGGGGATAGGAGTCCGCGCACTACCCTTTTGGGCTCCCTTCTAACTTCTATTTTTGATATACTGCCTCCGGCCTCTGTGATCTCCACACCCAATCGCAAACGATGCTCCTCCTTTGCCTCTTCTACTTGTATGTATTTGTTGCACATTTCCAAGACTTCATCGTATGTTCGCGCCACTTTCTTGACCAAAGGTTTGCGTAAATCCTCCCTCCTCAATCCTTGATGCAATGCCCCTGCCTTCATTTCATCGGTGGCGGTAGGTACCTCTAACGTGGCATTGGTGAACCTATTGACATACTGCTTCAAGGTTTCATCAGGTCGTTGCACCATTGTAAAGAGTGACTGTGCAGTCTTCGCATTCTGCCTCAAGTTGGAAAATTGTTTTAAAAAAGCTGCTCGCAGCACCCTAAAGTTGTAAATTTTTTCTTTCGTCAATGGATAAAACCAGCTTTGGGTAATTCCTCTCAGGGTAGATACAAAGGCCCGACATGCCACAGTATCCGTAAATCCGTGTAACATCATCTTGTTCTCAAAGAGCTGCAGATGCTCTACTGGATCCGTCGCACCACAATATTGGAATTCCAATGTCATATATCCCTTAGGCAGCACAGCTTGTAATATATCATCCGAAAAAGGATGTCCTTTATCTTCGTCAAGCTTTTCTCCCTCCATCTGCCTTTGCAAGGCTAACAATGCCTCCTGCATATCTCTAAATGCCTTATTCCATGGATCGACTTCATTCCCCCCATCCTCCTCATGGTATCGGCCTCGACTCTTACGTGACTTATCCCGGGATTCACCATCTGTGCTTGAGGTGTGCGATCCACTCTCACTGGTATGCTTACTATACCGCCGACCTCGATATTTATAGTGCTTTAGCCCTATTTTCAACTTCTTTGCTTTCTTGTACTTATACCTATGAGTGAGGGATGAGGACGAGGTAGAGATGGAGGAATCTCCCTGTTTTCGCTTACACAGGCTTCCTTTCCTTCTGCGAGACGATCTCCAAGACAGAGACCCTCTGCTTTGTTTTGTCTTTTTTATTACTGATTTTTCTTCCTGTCCACCGTTCAACTCGTCAGCCTTCTCCTTCGAAGTACCCATCTCGCCTGTTAGGTACTTGTTCAGATCTTCCACTTTTTCTGTGGGTACAAATTCCATAAGACCTTCCAAGAACCCCTTATTAATTTGACAGTGTTTATCCTTGAGTAAATCTTTCCACTCCTTCGTCCCTATGTAGACCGGTTTTTGCACAATAACTTCTGGCGTCTTCGCTTGTGGATCTCCTTCAGGTTCTTTTTCTTTTTGTTGTTTTGGCGAAGGCGGTGGTGTGGCCGCTATTGCTGGTTCTCCTTGCGGAGTTACCAGCCCGTCTTTCGCTTGTTCTCCTTTATTGACTTCCGCCATCTTGCTCTTATTCTTCGATTTACTCGATCCAGGACCGAAATCCAAGACCTTTGGTTGTATGCTTCGATCTTTCATACTGCGCTTATGAGATTTCTCACATCTTTTGCTCAAGTACTTGATGTCCATCTTTCCCATAGACGGTGCCACTTGATAAAACCAAAAGGATTGGTTACCAAAAATAGGGGTACTAACCTCAAATAAGAGATCAGAAACCTGAAATACTTTCCAATTATGTCATAGCGATCTGATCGATCTCCAAAAACCTCCTGGCGACCTGACCGATCCTGCAAAACAACACCTTTAGCCAAGGCGGTGGACGATCCCGCCGAAAGTCCTCCGATGCTTAAATCAGATAGTGCGAGAGATATCTTTGAGTGCCCAAATCGTGATAAAACAATTTAAAATAAAGAGAGGCGTGCACCCCTTTTATATAGGCAAGAGAAGTGTTCCCCAAGTTAGAGTTACCTTCTCCCACTATAATTCCATAAATATAATGACCTAAGTTGCACGGATACGGACACGGACACGGGACACGACACGACTCGGACACGAGGACACGCTTATTTTTAAAAATATAGGACACGACACGGCTCGAACACGTTTATAATATAAATAATTATTAATATATTTATTTTCTATAAATATTAAATTATAATAATTTTTATTTCTAATAAGTCATCTAAAATAATTACAAACTCATTCACAATAATTTATAAAACCTCAAATAAAATAAAAAATGATATTAAATTAAAAATTTTAAAAAAAATTAAAATTTTTGAAAAAAAAATGAAAAAAATGAAAAAACGTGTCCGGGCCGTGTCCCCTATGCCCCGCCGTGTCCGTGCCGTGTTTGAGCCGTGTCCGCGCCGTGTCCCCTGTCAAAAATTCGAAAAAAAAAAGAAAAAAATAGGACACGCGTCCGACACGTGTCGGGCGCGTGTCCGCGTCCCCGGAGTGTCCGACTCGGCCCGGAGGTCAAAAACGAAGTGTCCGTGCATCATAGACCATGACCGACTTAAATTTAGAATTTCTCATGTATGCTAAGTTGTCATAAATAATGAATTTCTCGCTTAAATTATCAGAATAGGCCTGGGCCTGTGATTCTTTTAATATAATTTGCCGGAACCTCACAATACCATTCATATTAGCCCATTTGGGCCTAATATTTACAAAGCCCATGACCGAGCTACCAGATAACGCCAAACTAATAAAATCATAAGAGGTCGCGACCCTATATGAGAGCTCAACCTCATACTTTAGGTTGCTACTCCTAAAATCAGCTCGTCCACCTCTTAGAAGGAATGCTCCTTTCGAGAAATGAGATCGCTTACCATAAATACTAACATATATCATACATGAATATTTTGTGCCGTATCGCATCAAAATTTTATTACGTGTAAAATGCTTACGAAATAATATATTACCTCGTAATTGAAAAGGAATGCAAAATAATATATCATACATATTTTGCAGTTTCATCTCTAAATCTTGCTAATATTTTGTACTTTACTACCTCGTAATTGAAAAGGAATGCAAAATAATTTTAATACTACATGTATTGATAATATATTCTTTCTAACATATTACTTTTCGTAAAATAAATTTAATTAATCTACTTTAAGAAAAAAAACACCAGCATTCGTTTTTTATTATAAAACTCTATTTTGAGGAAATACGGAGCTAGAATCTTTTTCAAGAGATAAAATGGAAAAAGATAATCAATTGCATTAATATTTTTATTTTATTTTTTAAACCTATTTATTTATTAGTATGATGAGGTCGTAAAGTGAAAATCTCGAAAGGTTATACATTAAAGTGCAATAACCACGTGTTGGACAGTGTGATGAGAACTGGGAATCTCCACGGAATATATGGACGATGTGACTCGCAGGGGCAAATTGTGAATTCCACATAATTGAGGTGGATTAAGAGAAGGAACATATATAATTATAGAGATGAAAGTGTAAAAAACGTGATAATGTGTGGGCCAAATAATTTTATCCCATTATTATAACATATATTCGAGAACACGTACGTGACATGCGCCGCATTAGATCCTTCCCATAATATTCTAAACATACGCGTTCCCACGGGACCTAACTAAATATGAACAAAATAAAAATAAATATATTCATACACATTGCAATAATATTGCCAGTACGACTATGACACAGAAATGGAACCAAGAATTAAATCCAATGGGCACCATGTCACTAACTTAGATTTTTCAACGTTATTTCAGAGCTCTACCCACAGGCTCAGCCTTTCATTCGTGACAATATAATAGTTTCGCCCTGCCTTGGGCTCCTCAGGGGAACGGCTCCAATTCCCGAGCAAGTTTGGGTAGGGTTGGCCTAATCCCCTCTTCACCGTCAATTCCATGAATAGCGACAAGTTCCCCGCATTTAATCGGGTTGGCATGCCTGAACTCGAAAGGGGACATGAGCGTAACTCCACTGTAACCATCTGAAGCCGACCATGCCTCGATCCACCAACAATTGTCCGACTAACGTTGCCTCTGTCACGCGGGGTGTGACAATCTCCCCCACCCAAAATGGTGTACGCCCTCGTACACGGCCACTCGCCCGAACGGTCCGACTCTCGCGACCCCTTGTCGAATCGGCGTGCCTCTTGCACCGGTGCTCCTTGCACCACAACCCGCTCGGAGGCCAGTAGGGGGGGTTCCCAAGGACCGTCTGACAGGCTCGCCCCTTGTCGAACTCGACACATCATGATGTGAGGGCCCCTCGCCTGCTCGACACCATCTCCACTCGTGTGAGCACAGGACGATACGAGAATCAAGTCAGCATGGCTCTGATACCATCTGTCACGGGCTTAAATTTTTCAACGTTATTCCAGAGGCCCGAGCGACACCTCTCCCCAGAGGCTCAGCCTTTCATCCGGGATAATGTACTGGTTTCGCCCTGCCTTGGGCTCCTCAGGGGAACGGCTCCAGTTCCCGACCAGGTTTGGGTAGGGTTGGCCTTATCCCCTCTTCACAGTCAATTCCATGAATAGCGACAAGCTCCCCGCATTTAACCGGATTGGCATTGGAAGGGGACATGAGCATAACTCCACCGTAACCATCTGGAGCCGACCATGCATCGATCCACCAGCAATTGTCCGACTAACGTTGCCTCTGTCACGCGGGGCGTGACAAGCAGCCCTCAAAACCCTTTTTTTTTTACGATTTTTTATTTATTTTCAAATTATAGCATTATTAGAGCAACTCATACTTTTACATCACGACATGATAACACAATACCAACGGGCAAAATGGCCTCTTTATCCTAGTAAACCTAATCAAAGAGTTAAAAAACATTCTCATTTTGAAGAAAACGAAAAACTCGCATCCAAATGAAAAGAGGCATTCCCACAAAACAAACGAGACCTAAAACATCAAAACGCGACAAACAAACTCTTGCACGATTCACGAACACCCACCTCGTACTGTCAACACAAATATGTCGCTACAAATTCTGCTCCTCAATAGCATTAATAGGAAAAACTTTTGAAAAAAGACAACACAACAACAAACAAATCAAGTACAAGCCACAACACACTCAAGCCGGTCGCAACCAACTCGTCTACGAGTATCACTCCTTAGCCGGAAACATAAAATTACACGCGTTTTTACAATTTTTATAGCATAACATTAATTCTTGTTATCCACACGAATAATTAGCACAAGACAAATAATTCCATCAATAAGATGGTAAATAATAAACTTCTTCTTCTTTTTATTGTTTGTTAAATAAATAATAAAATGATCATTACATCATTAAATAGATGCGAGATCTAAAATAAGAGAATAAATGTAAAAATAATAATTTTATATTTCTTGGAAAATTGGAAGTCACAAATTTACTTAGTATTTTGTCTTTATTTGAAATTTGATTTTGAATTTTTATTACGGCGTGCGGATTCTAAAAATTAAATAAAAGTATAAGTTAATATTCCACCTATATACTAAACAAAGAGATTTCTATCCTACGAGTCAGCTTAGGAAGTTTCGGGTTGACATGTAATTTTCTGGTGGTTTCGAATCCTTACATGACGAAAACTGGAGGTTTGGAGACTTACTAAAATATAAGAATTCTAATATATATCAGATTTAATATCAATATTTTTTTTCTAATTTATAAAAATAAAAATCATATATATAAGAAAAGAATTTAATTTGTTTTCTTAATTAAAAGACAGATTACCTGTAAGATCATTTTAATTAAAAGAAACTTAATTATGATAAGGAAAATACACTAAACCCCTTGAACTATTCGTCTTTTTACACTTTACCATACAAACTATGTGATTATCGCAATTTACTCCATATGGATAATTTTACCCATGAGAATTTTGATGAAAATTATACTAAACCTCCAAATTATGCCTTCTTTTTTTTTTTTCCACTTACCATATAGACTAATTTTTACACTACAGTATAGGCGGTCTATTTTTCTTCTTGATAAAAGAACGAAAGTTGGAGGGTGCTTTCTTTTCTTCTTTAGAGATTTATTATTTTAATTTATTTTATGTGTTTATTACCTACTAAAATCAAATAACTAATAGATAAGCATTATAATTATCTTTATATTATTTATTTTTCTTTAGTTATTATAATTAGAAATAACAAACTAAACTTGATAGTGTCTTGAACGCGAATGGAATATTATATCAAAATAATAAGTTTGTTTCAATTTTTTCAAATATGTTTTCAATATTTCAATGAAAAAAAATAAAAATAAAATAAAAAAACTAACTATTTTGTAGTATTTTGGACACATACTAAAGCGATAAATTCAGTTTGGACTTTTTTTATTTAGTTTTGCTATTTCAGTAAAATTATTTTTACAAATATAGAATAAATTAATAGAAAAAAAAAACTAAATAGGAAAATTCAAATCAAAAATATTATTTTCGTATGCATCCAAAAACACTACTAAATAGTTGGTTTATTTCGTTTTTTTTTTCCCAAAAATATTATGTTACTGAAATATTGAAAATAAATTGGAAAAAGTTGAACAAACTTATTATTTTAATATGATATTTGATACGCGCCCAAGACACTGTCAATATGATAAGTTTAGTTTGACTTTTTCTAATTATAATATTAATAAAAAATATATATATTAATCATAAAATAAATAAATAAAATAAATAATTTTATTAATTATAAATATTGTAATGCTTATTTATTAATTACTAAATTTTAGTAAGTAATGAATACATAAAATGTAGTAATAAATAATAAAAAAAAGAACTAATTTGGTGAAGTGTAAAATTCATTAGGTTATATGGTAATGTGCATAAAATACATTGTTTGGGAGTTAGTATAGTTTTCATCAAAATTCTCAAGGATAAGATTATTCATATATGGTCAAGTGTGAAAATTTCATAGTTTATATGGTAAAGTATAACATAACAGGAAAAAAAATTGTATATAGTAAAGTATAAAAAACCCGAATAGTTCAGGGTGTTTAATATATTTTTCCCTTATGAAAATAATCTAACTAAGATGATTTATAATAAAAGTTAAAATGATTTTATTCTTAGAGTTTTAAATATAAAATATTAGTAAATTAATTATTATTTTCAATAATATATATATATATGTGTGTGTGTGTGTGTGTATGTGTGTGTGTGTGTAACTAAATATTATTAATGAATTCAATCTAGACATAAGAATATAGAATTAGATAAATAATTAATAAATATTGATTAGGCACTTGTACAATGCGACACGTGTTGAGAATATGATTTTTTTGAATTTTTCTAAATATGTAACTAAAATTATTAACGAATTTAATCTAAACATTAAAATATAAAAGTATTTAATATTTATTATTATTAATTGATAGAGATTAAATACGGGTTGGGAATGTAACAACTTTTGAATTCTTCTAAGTATGAAATTAAAATTATTAACGAATTTCATCTAAATATTAAAATGTAAAATTATGTAACAATAAAAAGCAATAGTGATTGGACATTTGTACAAGGTACGAGTTGAGAATATAGTATCTTTAGGAAATTTTTTTTTTAAAAAACTCTGTAATTATCATAAATATTATTTATATTTATTCTTTTTGATAAATTTCGTGTAACATACTGGTGTTATAATAGTTATCTATATCTATATAAAAAGAGAGGTCTAGAGAGAAAAAGAAGATGGGTAGGAGAGAGCAAAAATGATAAGTATGAGAGAGAAAAAATGTCACAGTATGATTAGTTTCATTTTTAATAGCTCTGGAGAGAGAAAAATGAATGGTATGAGAGAGAGAAAATGTCACGTATAATTAGTTTCTTTTTTAAATTATGTAGTATTTTTCTTAATATAATTAAGATATATATCTTAATTAATATTAATAATAATTTAAGTACCTTTTTTGATTAAAAGCCACCCAGGATTAGTTTTTTTAATTATGTAGAATTTTTCTTAACATAATTAGGATATATACCCTAATTAATATAAAAAATAATAATAACTAATATTAAAAATAATAAAAATATTTGAATATATGTGTGTGTGTGTGTAATAGGATAGATACAGTAATTAGTTATTTATTATTTCTTTTTGTTTACAACTTTTTTAACAAAAAGAATATCAAATAATTATTAGATTTTTTAATAATAATTATTAGGGTTTATCAAAAAAATTATAATAGTAATAATTAGGATTTGTTTTTTTCTAAATAATAATATTTTTTATTGTGTTCATTTGAATATTTAAACCAATAATTTCTATCTATGTCAGATACCATACTAATGAAAACTAGGATGACTCTATTTAATACGATTGAAGAAAATGTTCTTGCGCCTTCTGCGTCGAGTGGAATTAATATTATCACATCGGATTTGGTAAAAAAAATCAAATCATTCTCAAAGAAAATCAGAAAGGCCGCTATCTAAGAATAAATCTTACTAATCATATTAATCATGATGGCATTAATTCTTTATTAAATTTATTCAAATGAAGTCTTAATTTTAATTTCAATTATATTGTTAACTTATGTTAATACTATAGCACAATTAAAATGAAAACGATTGCAGAAAATGATTCTTTATTTAATATTATTTTATTGACTATCAACGTGTTTATGCATCAAAAATAATTTGACCACTTTTTTAATTAAGGTATAAGAAATTTGCAATACAATATAACTTAATATTTATTTTATGAACTATAAATATGTTCTGTATCAAATATTATTACAATTCAATATATATTTTATTCGAATTAATCTCATATGATAATATATTTTGTTACTATCTCATAAATCACAAACCCAAGATCAAGTGTAATGACTGGAGATTGTTCATTTTGTTGTTAAAAAGAATCTAAAATCAAAACATAGGCCTTATATAAATTCTAAGATTTTCAAAACTAGGTTTGATGATTTGATAAGAGATTTACGTGATAATGAAATTTTGGCAAAAATTATTTCAAGTGAGTATAAGGAAATTTATGTTTTCATTTTATTTAATCTAAGAGTAATAAACTGTTAACATTTGTCTATATTTTATAATTCTTTAGTTATTTACACCATGGAGTTCTAAAAGAGAGGCCTTCCTCATGCGTACATACTTCGTTTTCTATCAATGTAAGACAAATGCCCAAATACTGGTGTTATTGATCAAATCATTTCAGTTCGATTCTTGGTGAAAATGAAGATCAAGATATTGTTCTGCCGTATCGGAGTTGATGATTCATAGATCATGTGGTCATTTACATAAATCTTCTCCTTGCATGGTTGATGAAGATTTTACAAATTATTTTCCAAAGAGGTTTATTGATACCACCACTGTCGATAACGATGGTTACCCAGTATGTAGATGTAGATATACTTGAATATTGATGTAACCAATCTAGATATATCAAGTATTTGTTCAAATATTTCATCAAAGATAACGATAGCGTCACTACAATGTTCTATCAGAACAAGAAAGGGGATTCAGAGGATAAAAATATTGATGAGATCAACATGTATTATGATTGCTGTTACATTTCTCCATGTACAGCAGTATTGAAAATATTAGGTTATGAAATCATGCATAAAACTCCACCTGTCATGAGATTGGGTTTTCATCTTCTCGGAGAGCATGATGTATTATATAATGATTAGCTTGAAGAGGTAATGAAAAGCAAAACAACACATCATAGCATGTTTTTAGGCTAGTTCGAGGCGCATAAAAAATATTCAGAAGCACAGAGTTTTACTTATGTTGAGTTTCCTCCAAATTTTATCTGGAACTCAACAACAAAAGAATGGACACCTAGATAGTTAGATTTGTTCTCATTAGCACGAATTTACTATGTCCCACCGAGGTTTGGTGATAAATATTATGCTCAGTGCCTACTCAATGTAATTCGAAGAGCCCCAATATCATGATTATATAAAAAGAAATGATAGCACACAATACGATACATATCAGAATGCATATTATTCGATGGGGTTGTTGTTAGATGATAGAGAATATATTGATGGTATATCAGAAGCAAGTAATTGGATATTAACACATTTCATGAGGTCTTTATTTGCAACCTTGCTTGCATCAAAAATTTTAGCACATTCCAAATTAGTTTTGGAGAAAAGTTAGGAAAACTTGTTAAGTGTCATTCAATAAAATCAACGAAAGTTGAGAAAATCCAAAGGTATCAATTATTGATATTTGGTATTATTCTCTAGAAATTATTTTTAATTTTGATTACCAATATTTTTAATGCATTTTCTCATTTTTCAAATTTACAAACGAGTGATGCTTAAATTCATAATCTTATTTTGCTTGAAGTTGACAATTTATTGCATCGTATGAGAAAGAGTTAAAGGATTTTCCTCCCATACCAATTCCAAAGGTCGTCGATTCCAGTATGTATGAAAATAGATTTATTGCTCAAGAATTGGAGTATCGTGAGGCATTTATCAAAGAGCATGGTAAATAGGCTGATAATTTGAACGTTGATCAACGTCACATTTATGATAAAGTGACGGATACAGTACATTCGAACAAGGATGGTTTATTTTTCATCTATGGATACAGAGGGATCGGTAAGAATTTGTTTGGAGGATGCTTTCTACGACAGTTAGATCTAATAATAAAATTATTCTGAATGTAGCATCTAGCGGCATAGCTTCCTTTTAATCTCCACCAAGATTCATCATATTCGATCTTTACTGGAACTCCACTTGCAGAATTAATGGAGTGTGTGCTGCTCATTATTTGGGATGAAGTTTCGATGATGCATAAACATTGTTTCGAAACTTTTGACAAAATATTGAAAGACGTGATTAGATTACAAAATAATTCTAACAGACAACTTTCATTTGGAGGCAAAAACATTAGTTCTTGGTGGAAATTTTTGTTAAATTTTGCCGATTATTCCAAAAGATACTAGGCCAGACATAGTTCACACGACGATCAATTCTTCATAGTTGTGGACTTGTTGCACAGTTTTGAGGCTGGCCAAGAATATGAGGCTGCAAAATCTCAATTTGGATCCCAATTGTGTCGAACTAAAAAATTTGCCAACCGGAAAAGTTAATATAGGAGATGAAACAGTTGGAGGACCAAACGATAGTGTAGTTGAAATTGAGATCCCACATGATTTATTATTAAAAGATGTTGGTGACCATATTGCGTCAATTGTGGCAACACATGTCCACACTTTGGAAAAACTACTGAATGCTCCGCTTATTTGGAGGGGTGTGTTATTCTTGCTCCAACACTTGATTTCGTCAATTTCATTAATGAATATATGATGTCATTGAATTGTGGAAAATGTAAAGTATATATGAGCTCTGATAATGCGTGCAAATATGACTCAAATATTGACATATTGCAGGACGTATACTCACTGGATTTTGTAAACACCATCAAATATTTTGGATTGGCGAACCATGAGCTCAAACTGAAAATTGAAACTCCAATCATGTTGGAAATATAGACCATTACCTTGGGTTGTGTAATGGAACAAGGTTGGTTGCTACAAAACTTGACGATCATCTTGTACATGCTAACATTTTTCAAGGAAGCAATGCATGTGAGTTAGTGTTAATCCCATAAATGACTGTCAGGCCATTTGATTCGAGGCTGCCTTTTAAATTTCAATGACAAAAATTCCCTATGATCGTGTCATACGCCATGGCGATCAACAAAAGTTAAGGACAATCTCTCTCTCTCTCTCTCTCTCAAGTTCCACTTTTCCTGAAGAAGCTGATTTTTAGTCATGACCAATTGTACATTATTATATCAAGAGTCACCAATCGTAGGTTAAAAATATTGATCGTCGATGATAACAAAAAAAAAAAAAACACGAATATTGTGTACAAGGATTTTCTTTTATATAATTTTTAATATATATTGCGTCTGATAACAATCCTTTTATAAACAAAGTAATACAAGTTTCGATACTATTAAATCATTAAACAATAATTAGTTATTTACATGATATATATATATATATATATATTAACTATAAATAAGTACAATAACTTAATTAAATATTTTAATTCATTCAAATCAATTATTTTTATTTAAAATAAAAATAAAATAAAAATTACCGTCTAACTCATGAGTACAATACTAATGTATATATAGGGAGAGATTTGATTACCAACTCAAATAACTGCACCTGCACCAAATGCAGATAGTCAAAAAGATAAACCCATTTTAGATGGATAAACATTTTAAATTTTCAAGGGGTGCGAATGCCCGGCTCACCCCTGGTTTCATTTATTATGATGACAAGCTTTTTACTCAAAATACTTCATTGGGTTTAGGAAATGGAACTGAATTCTTGCATTTTCCAATTGTGAATTTATTGTGCATTTGAGAAAGAAAGATACACACACACACACACACACACACACACACACACACACATATATATATATATATATATATATATATATATGTATGTATGTATATCATAATGATACCATGAGCGCCTTAGGATGTCCTCAAGATATGTTTTCAGATACCGCTATACAATTACAACCCGTTTTTGCTCAATGAATATATATACATATACATATACATATACATATATATCTATATACATACCTAAACATACATAGGGGCAATTCTTAGTTTCAACATTGTAATAAATAAAGGGAAATAAAGGGGAAAACACTTAATTTCTTTTATCAAGTTAGAAAATTGGAATAAATAAAGGGAAATTCTTAATTTCAACATTGTATATTTTTAAAGAAGGGGAAATTCCCATATGATCCATTAGGTAAATGTTTTATCCCAAATATTCTAGTGAAAATATTAACTTCCCATATAATCAATTATCTTCCCACTTAATCTAAATTACTACATAAGAATACTACTTTACCCTTATTAACGAACTTTTTTTTTCTTTTAATTTTCTTTTTCTTTACTCAATATTTAATACAACCAAAATTCATATTATTAAATGACATTTTCATATCATTGTCACCAACCGTTAACGACGAATTTCATACTACACTGTGCATTTGCATACTACATAGTGCAATTTCATACTTATACTGTATACAGTTAGAATTCCATACTACTAGTTTTTATACTTTTAAACATTATATGCAAAATTCCTCTACATCGTGAGATTTCATACTATATCATGTAATTATTTATGCAATATGTCACAATAAAACACAATATTTTTTTCACAATTTTAAATTTTTAAATTTCAATTTCATACTATATATGAAATTCAAACTGATATTGTGGGTATCATACTAAAATATCACAAACGAATAAAAATTTATACTATTTTAAAACTCATATTACTATTATCAAATTAAATATTATTATATTTCAAAACTCATTCTACCATTATCAAATTCATAACTCTACTAAAATTCAAAAAATCAATTAAATACTATTATATTTTAAATTTTACACCACTATTATCAAATTACACTAGCCTTACAAGATTGCAAACTACATTATGCGAAAAAAAAATCAAAATTTTATATTGGGATGTCAAATTTTATATTAAATTTCAATATAATTCCATATTACATAATATCTTCAAAACAAAAATACATACTGCACCGAGCATAATTTCATACATACTCCATTATTATTATTATTATTATTATTATTATTATTATTATTATTAATTTTTTAGTTGTAGGGGTAGTTTTGATCATTTAAGTTGTAATTTTGATTAAATAGAATATGTTTGACTAAATGGGATAAAATATTTTTCATTAGAGTATTTGGCAATTAATGGTAATAGAAGTGTAGTAAATGGAAGTTTCCCCTTTAAAGAAATCCATATTTTTCTAAACAAAAAAATACATTCTTCAAATTAGATGTTATGCTCAAAATTCTTGTTTTCATATTTGCAAAAAGATTTGTAATCAAATTGACCATGATATTTTGTCTTCGTAAAAATTAGATCGTGCCACCTAGTTTTTAAAATCTACGCTAACTCTTGTTAATATATAGTTAAAATATTTTATTTTCTATATAATTATACTAGTTTAACACCCGTGTATTAAATGGGTTTTATAAAAAATTAAATATAAAAAATATTTGTGCAAATTAAAAAGTTTTAAATTTAAAATAAAAATTGAAATGATGTGTACTTAACCTGTGCCCTGTTCAATTTATTCATTGTTGTAATTATTAATTAATATTATATTTTAATATTTAGATTAAACTTGTTAATAATAATATTTACATACTTATAAAAATAAAAAAAAATCTCATTTTCAACTCGTCTCTAATATATATTAATTAAGTATTGTTAACTCATTATATATTTTTATGTTTAGATTAATTTTGTTAATAATTATAGTTACATACTTTGAAAATTTCAAAATGTGTCATACTCTCAAGCCTTCTCGCATTGTGCCATTGTCTTTTTTTTTTTTCTTTCTTATATTTAGATTGAATTCATTACTAATAATTCTGTCCAATAGAAGCAATAGTTACATACTCTAATTATTGCAAATATATCATAATTTACCTATACAGAATATTTAAAATTTCAAAAATAAACTATTTTAACTTTTATTATAAATACAATTTATTTAATTATTTTCATAAATAAGTATTTTTTTTTTGTAAATAAAATTATTTCATATGTAATTTGTCTTTCAATTAAAATAATTAATTTAGATTTTTTTCTACTAATTATATATGACTTATTTATATTTTTATATTAGGAGTATAAAAGAAAATTATTGAATTAGACAAAATATAATAAAAGAAAAATATTAAGTTATGCTAAATATAATAAAAAAAATATTAAATTAGGCAAGATACAATAAAAGAAAAATACTAAATTAGTTATATATTAGGCTCGGATGACACATAAGCAATCGAAGCACCAAAATTTTTTATTATCCAAGTCAAGCATACGAAGCAAACATATAGATTATGAGAATTTTGCATTAATATATAATTGTTTAACACCCGTGTATTACACGAGACTTATCAAAAGATAAATATAAAAAATATTTGTGATAATTACTTAATTTTAAATCTGAAATAAAAAAATTAAAATAATGTATTCTCAACTCGTGTCTTGTACGTGTCTAATATATTTATTAATTCTTATAAATATTAAATAATTTTGCATTTGATGTTTAAATTAAATTCATTAATAATCTAAGTTATATAGTTACAAAATTCAAAAGGAATCACATTCTAAACCCGCGTCTAAATATCTATTTTATAATAGTTATTATTAAATTATTTTATATATTAATATTTAGAATAAATTCGTTAATAATTATTAGTTACATACTTTGAGATATTCAAAAGATGTCATACTCTCAACCCGTGTCGCATTGTACATGTGTCTATCAATATTTATTAATTATTAGTATATAATTTAATATTTTTATGTTTAGATTGAATACGTTACTAATATTCAGTTACATACTTAAATTATTATAAATAACTCATATTTTACCTATATATAATATTTGGAACTCCAAAAATAAAATAATTATAAATTCTAATATCAATAAAACTTATTTAATTATTTTCATAATAAAAATTTTATTAATTAAAATTATTTCATACGTAGTTTATTTTTTAATTAAAATAACTAATTTAGATCTTATCCACTAATTATATATGACTTATTTATATTTTTATATTATGAGAATCAAAAGAAAGTATTGAATAAGGAAAAATATAATAAAAGTATTAAATTAGGTAAGATATAATAAAAAGAAAAATATTAAATTAGGTAAATATTAGGTTCGGATGACATACAAGCAAACGAAGCACCATCTACTCTATATATTAATGCAAAATCCTCCTACTCTATGTGTTTGATTCTCATGCTTCGTTAGCTTTGGAAAAAAAATTGGTGCTTCGGTGTCATCTGAGCCTAATATTAACCTAATTTAGTATTTTTCCTTTTTATATATTTATTTGCTTTAATACTTTTCTAATATTATATTTTGCCTAATTCAATATACTTTTTTTATTACATCTTACCTACTATAATATTTTCTTTAACATATTTTGTTCAATTCAATATCTTACTTTTATTCTTCTAATATAAAAATATAAAGAATTTATATCTGATTAGAAAAAATCTAAATAAGTTGAATTAATTTTTATTTACAATAAAAGTTGAAATAATTTTATTATAATTGTAAATACTTATTTAAGAAAAACATGAGTTATATAAAGTTATTATAAAAGGAAAATAAATATAAAAACATAAACTTAATTTTTTTTATCTAATCCCAATATAATAAATTAAAAATAATATTAAAAATATATATGAAAATCTATTGTTACACCAAACAAAAAACAAAAATAAAGTGAAACAGAAAAGATAACATAATACTAATAATAAATAATTATGCCTAAAAAAATAAATATTAAACATATTCTAAATTTTTTTATCTAATTCAAATGTAATGCATTGATACATATATTATATATCTGCACGAACAAATTAGTATCTTACGCAGAAAAAAAATTTAAAATAATATTACATACTACAAGTTAGATGCATGACATTTTTTCAATAGAATTATCAGTATCTTATAAATTTTAATTTTTTGTATCACATATTCACATGTAACATGCGGGTGTTGTATATTTTTATTTTTTCAAACTCAATTTTATACGGGTTTTCCCGTCTAATTACCAGGTGCTTGTTCCCCAGACTCGACTTTTTGATATTCTTTACAACTAATTTCGTGACTTAATGTAAAAAAAGAAAAATTTGAAAATTCTTGATATATCACAACTAATTTCGTGACTCAAAGTAAAAAACTTGCAAAATTCTTAATTTTGAAAACCAGACTTACTGTAATTAGAACAAGTAATGTTCTTATTTGTGTGTAAGAATTGTTTATTGTGAAAACAAAACAAAGAATGTTACGATTTGTATGTATCATTTTCAATATTATTCTTTTGGTATTTTTAATGAATATTACTCTTTCCAAATCCTGCATAATATGCGTGTGTCTGTTTCGCATGCTTCGTTTGACAAATAAATTTTTTTGGTGTTTTGGTTGCTTAAGTTTCATCCGAGCCTAATATCTACTTAATTTAATATTTTCTTTTTATTGTATCCACCTAATTTAATCTTTTCATTATATTATATTTTGACCAATTAAATATTTTTTATATTATATTTTGTCTAATTCAATATTTTTCTTTTATTCTCCTAATATAAAAATACAAATAAGTCTTATAAAATTAGTAGAAAAGATCTAAGTTAGTTATTTTAATTAAAAGATAAATACATAAGATATACTTTTAATTAAAAAATTATTATGAATTATTAAATAAGTAGTGTTTATAATAAATATTAGGGAACTTTTACGGTGTCTTCACGGCACTATTCTTCACTTAGTGGAATATAATAGGGACCATTAGATCATCTTTACGCCTTTTAGATCTATGATTGTAAATGTAGGGGGTGGGGGCATGGTGCCCTTAAAGGCACCGTAGAGTATTCATAAATATTAATATAATTTTAYTTTTATAATTTTAAATATTCTATATAGGTAAATTAAGATTTATTTGAAATAATCTAAATATGTAACTAAATATTGGTAATGAATTCAATCTAACATAAAAACATAAAATTATATAATAATAAAACATGAATTTATTAGACATACAATGCGACATGAGTTGAGTTTATGACATCCGTTTAGGTTTTCAAAGTATATAAGTAATATTATTAACGAATTTAATCTAAATTTTAAAATACAAAATAATGTAATAATAATTAATAAGTAGAGATTAGGCATGAGTTTAGAATGTAATTTCTTTTGAATTTTTATAAGTATGTAAATAAGATTATTAACAAAATGAATCTAAGCATGAAAATAAAAATTAATAATTATAATAATCAATAAATAAATTAGATATGTACAATGCAAGAGTTGAGAATATATCATTTGAATTTCTCATTTTACATAAAAAAATTTAATTATCACAAATATTTTTTATATATCTTCTGATAAACTCCCGGGTAATACACGGACATTAAACTAGTAATTTTTTATTTGTCAAACGAAGCATACGAAAAAAATACATAGGTTGGGAGGATTTTGTATTAATATATAAGAGTGATGTCATATGGTTAATTAATTATTTATTTATTATCTACTTGATTTTCAAAAAAAATAAATTTAAGTAAATAAAATATATTTTGATCGTAAAATAATTAAATAGACATGAAGACAAGAAATTATCCATATAGTTAAATAATAATTTTAATATCAAAATAGTAATGTGATAATATTGAATTAATACGTAATGCAAACTCATTCTTGGAAAGGAAAAAAACAAAAAAGAGAGAGAAAGAAAGTAAACACCCCTACCCCTACCCCACCCCCACCACCTCAAGTTTGCTGCTCCACTTCCTATAAAACCATTGGACAAACTCTCAAGTCTCAACCATATATCAGTTATCTACAAACTTCAATAATTGCCACCCATTTCTTACATCTCTCTTAAAAAACCATCAATTTTTGGACATAGGCTATATATTTCTGACAGACAGATTGTCACCACTGCGATTGTTCTGGTCGAATCGCAAACGGTTTTAACAGAAAATTAGAGCACTCTATAAATATTCTGTATTTGTTTTCTTGGAGAGATTTGTTTTTTTATTCAATTTTGTCCCATTTAATTTCTGAAGAAACAATTCGTCTTCATGACCATGCAAATCAAGAAACTGGTGTCTTTGCCTTCTCGTACAGGAAGGCATTTGCAGCGGTACAATCAGGGATTTCGTCAAGTTGTTGGGTATGTTTTTTTGGTTCATTGGATATTATGTGAAGTTTCGAGAATTGGGTTTATTTATTTATTTATTAAAGTTTCTGATCTGGGCTGTTTTCTGTGATAAGCATCTTTTCGTTGACTTTCTCATGTTGGGTTCTTTATTAGATTATTTCATTTGGTTTCCCTTTTGTTATTATCATTATGACATTGATAATAATTGAATGATATTTGTCATTCCACTTTTTGCAAATTGTGCAGATGTATACCATATAGAATTAGAAAAACCAACAAATCTCCTTTAGTCCACGGGACTCATATTGAAGACTTGGAAGTCCTTCTGATCAGCTCCCAAAAGAGTCCAAGAATGATGTTCCCTAAGGTATATATCCTTATATTCATGCACATCTTAGTACTATTTTTTTTTTTTTTGAAATTATTGAATCTGTTTTTCCTAATGATTTAACATTGTTTATTTTGCTATTTAAATTTTTAGGGTGGATGGGAACTTGATGAGGATATCGAATTGGCAGCTTCACGAGAGACAATCGAGGAAGGCGTGTATAATCGGGCCTGCTTGGGTTAGTAATTGTTTATTTTTTATTTGTCTTTTTGAACCGTTGTAATGTTTCACTACGTATAGCTCTAGATGCAGCCTTCTAAGTATATATTCTAACTTGCAGGAAAAATTAGGGGAATGGATATTCAAGAGCAAAAGCCAAGAAAAGTTTCACGAGGGGTCGATGTTCCCCTTGTTGGTCACCGAGGAATTGGAGATGTGGCCCGAGAAAAGTGTCCGCCACCGAGTTTGGGTATGTTAATCTTTCACCTTTTTTAGGGGAGTAGAGTTGCTATTTGAGTCTGTTGAGATTTTGTCAAGCTGAACATGAATCGAGCTCGAACAGTGCATAAAACATTTATGGAAAGTGTAGGGAGTATTTTATTATTCATTTACTAAACGTCTCGAGTCAAGGCTTTACTTACATCTTATTGAATGCGAAAAAAACAAAAATATTGTGGGCTTTACATACATTAAGTTGTCTATTATGTACTTGGCATGCGATTTGTTTTCAACTAGTCCTGAAGTGGGTTTGATTATATATACTTCAGATGACGGTTAACGAAGCTAGAGAAGTGTGTTCACATTCATGGATGAAAGAGGCTCTAGAGGTCTTTGTTTGCCAGTTCACACGAGTCGAGGAAGAAAAAACCTTACAGGCCTCTTGTAGATTGGCGTTGTGCAGAACGGAGGATAACTTGAGACTTTGCATCGGGGCACAAACTGCTGACGAGGATGTCGATTGTTATTTGATAAGTTAAAAAAAAAAAAAAAAATATATATATATATATATAGGTGCTCGACCTGTAGTCCGTACAGATAACGGGGGCTGTTCAAGCTAAACGCGAAAGGAATGGTTTAAGATGGGCAGTTAATAGGATAGGAAAAGGGACAAGAAGATAGATAGTAGAGATGATGATTGTACAAATTGATCAGCTTCATATCTTTTTTTTTTTTCATTTAATGGAATCAAACGATTCTCGTTGCCTTTCTGGTTTGGAAATAAGATTTTAAGTTTTGTGTTCAAAATGTTGGGGAATTCATGAAGACATGGACGTGTCTTACGTGGTATTTTGTGAAAGACATTTGTAAGAGTAATTAAAGTTAAAAATATATGGTACCACTCAATTTCTTCTATTCGATTTGATTTGATTACCGATAACAATGAGTTCGGTAAAGACTCAGTCCCAAACCAAACTCGCCTCTATTGGAATGGGACCCGAGCATAGATTGTACCCTTTTTTTCATTTAATTTTGATTTTATAAATTAACCTAAAAAAACAGTCTCCAACCCATTCCCTAGTGACATGATACTTGAATTGGTAAGATTGTACTATTAACAATGATTTTATCTAACTGTATTTTTCTGTAGTATATATTGTGTATATTGTTGATTTATAATATCTATTTCGTAATTCGTATAATATCTACAAAATTATATAAACATCACGGTTGACATAACTTTTGAGAGCAATATTTGTAGTCTATGAGTAAATATCATGTGAAGTTGGCGGGTCTAACGTGTGTTGTCCGCTATTAGGTATGAGTTGGGGCGGGTCCTAATGTTGTGTTTTCTTAACTGAGCAGCGGGTCTCACGGTGGGCCGGACCTGACCCATTCCGTCCCAAACCTGCATATATGATTAATTAGATTGATATATGAATTAAACACCAATATTTTATGATAGGACGCTGATATACGCAATTATAATTTTATTAGTTGATCCAATAATCTTTTTATAAAAATAGTCATAACTGAAAAAACTAAAATAATCTTATCACAATACAAAATTAAATAAAACAACAATTTTATCAAGCGATTCGAAAAATAAAACAGAACAATAACGTGTTCAGACAAAAATTAAGAATGCATTATTTTCAAAACATCTATTTGTGTTCGGATTTTTTGTTGAATATACACAACATGTTCGAATTCTTTTGTTAACACACATAAAATGTTCAAATTTGTTTAAATTTTGCATAATGCTCACCAATATTGAACAATGAGCGTCTCCTTCAGGCCTTATTCAACATTTGCAGCATTTATCTGCTTTATGATTCGTGTAAATGGCCTAGACCAATTCATTGGCTAACCCGTGTGAATGCCAATGACTTTTTCCAAATCGAGTGGCTAATGTTCCTTTTTTTTTTTTTTTTTTTTCCCTCCTCCGGAGACTTTCGCAACACCGACACAATAAAAGCCGTACAAAATTTGATTTTTTCATGGCAAATGTGAGTAATGAAATCAAGGTCTTCCAACTTATGTAACAAGTTCAAAGTTGTTCTGCTTATACTAGAAGTGCTTCTCTTTGATTGTACTACTGTGCATTTTTTAGCTGATAAAGAAAGTTGTGATCATTTCATATATTTTACTTGGAAATTAATGTGATATATGGGTCTAAACTTTCAGACATAAGAGCTTAAAACTAATGTTAGCTATTACAATATCTATGTTATTCGCAATACTGCAATACGTAAGTATAAACTAAGAAACTCGATTAGTAGTTAAGTGACTGACAATCAGGCTATATTGGTTAATAATCGAGATAAATTTGAATCCTATATGGAAAAGAGCGCTTCTTGATCTTATATTAGTATGAACTATAAAGCAATGTTTAAAAAATCGCCAGGCGCCAGGCCAGTGCCTAGCGTCTAAGGCGCCTAGGCGGGGCCTAAAATTTGAGAATAAATATCCTGATTTACAACGTTACATTCAACCATTTAATATTTCAACATACTACTTGCTATACAATAAAATCTATGACAATTTAAAACTAATGATCACAAGTTACAATTTATAAGTTTAAAACTATTGTTCAATTCAAATTTCAAAACAATATTGATCCATAAGTTCATTAGTCAAATAACAATACCATATTATAGATTACAAAATCAAAACAATCAAAAGTAGGCCCAAAAACGACGTCATTTTAGGCCAGAAAAATTATTTTAAAAAAAAAAATTTGGCCCGGCGACTTGGGCGCCTGGGGCGCCCAACAATTTTTTTGACCGATTTTCGAAAATCGTAGGCGGATTGATGGCGCCTAGGGCGATATTTAGAACAAAGCTATAAAGTAGATATGTTTGTTCAAGCAATTCCAACCTTTTATTTCATAAGACTTTTCATATTAGTATGAACTATAAAGTAGATATGTTTGTTCATATTTAGTTTTCTAAATTATGTTTAGGATTTGTTTTACTTGTTTACCAAGTTTAGAATTTTAGAATTGTCTATTTAAGATAAGAGAAGACAAGACAAGACTTGAAGACACCTTTTAGAAAGACGCACAGATTGGAGAAACAGGCGACGCAATACACCGAGCAAGAACGCAAGCAAGCTACTTACTTGAATCCATTGTCCGAGATTAAGAAGGTCTTTGAAGTTGCGTGACTAACGGAGAAGATCATCCTTTAAGGCGACAAGTATTTTAGTATCACATGTTTGATACTATAGTTTTCATATATTACTTCATATCTATCTGTTATTGATCTTGAACAAAGAAAGTAATATAGTTTTCGGGTTTGTATACCCAAGTTCACAAGTACTTTTACTTGTGAACCGAATTTTAATTGTTGTGTTCTCCGTTTGTATTTCCGCTGCTTATTTTAGTTAAACTTTGGTTGATGTTAGTTTAAGTGTTGATTAATACTGAAAGTAAGATCATCTACTTATACTTATTTTCATTAACCATAAACCTACAAATTTACACAAAATATGAAAAATCATATGAAATAAAAGGTTGGAATTGCT
>BMAC01000190.1:1028278-1063546 GCA_014905375.1 Phtheirospermum japonicum
TCCATTGCTTAAGCACCAAAGCACGTAAACTTCCCGTACACAAGGCGATAGGGGCTCATTCCAAGAACCGTCTTATGGGCCGTGCGGATAGCCCATAAGGCATCCACGAGCTTTGATGACCAATCTTTTCTGTTCGGTTGTACGGTCTTTTCGAGGATGTTTTTGATTTGACGGTTGCTCGTTTCAACCTGACCGGCCGTTTGTGGATGGTACGGCGTGGACATCTTATGAACGACTCCATAATTCTTCAGCACCTTTTTCTTCCTCAACAGCTTCTTCATTTTTTTCAATGCCTTATTGCGGGAACGGATCTTCTTCCTCCTCTTTTCACGGGCTAAGCTTGCCAACACCTCGGCAACTTCACCATCAGCAGCAGCCTCAACTTCAACCGCGTTCTCATCTCCCCCTTTTTGGCCTGAAAGCAAAAAGGCCTCCATGAAATTTTCCCTGTGTTGGGAAAATCAGAACCGACATCACTAGCAACACCAGCCCGAATGGGCGCCTGCCAAGGGAGATCAATGACCCTTGCACCAGATGTATGTTGGCCCCGTAAAGAGAACCATTCAGTCTCACCAGTAAACACATAAGCGGGAGTAGGTTCCAACCCTTGATTTTCAATCAAACTAAAGATCAGGGAAGTAAAGCACAAGGAGGAGGCAGACTTGGTAGTGGCAGACTTAGTAATCACATCGAACACGTGCTGCCCAAAACTAAACTTGATTCCCTGGACAAGCTTGTACAAGAACTGAGCCTGAGGCCGCGTAACACACATAGTATTCTTAGAGGGGACCCAGTTATAAATAGCCACTTTATGTAGAACAGAGTAAAGAGAGGAGAGACGCATGCTCGGCAACTACTCACGCCATGTGTTCACCATACCACCAGACAGAAACATGATGACCTCATTCATGTCATCCACAGTAGAATCACCACGATACACCTCAGTCCCAAAAAGCTCATCAATTAAGTCAGGAGTATAACAGTAAACCTTCCCACGCATAAAATGTTTTCCCATAATTCACAGTGTTGGGATCAGCAATGGAAGGCACCATATTCGTATAAAATTCCAGGACTATATCGCTGACAAATGGCATAGTTGTGGACTTAGTAGAGTACATACCTTTATGCTGAAAGAAAGAGATCAAATTCTGCTTCTCAAAAACCTCAACGGGAACTCGGCGCTCAGCAAGTAAACCCCGGGTTTGGTACTCAGAAAATATCTCCTCAGCTTCGGCAGTCAAGAACCTCGTGGAAAACGGTTCCATGTCTTCAATCTCAACGGTCTAAGAGGGAGCGTCAGTAAAGGTATAGGATTGAGCAGAGGCATCATATGGGATCGAATCATAATCAGGAGAAGCAGCATCAGCAAAGGCAAAACTGGAGGTCGTGTTAGATTTGGTTGTCGAAAATGTTGGTTTTGGGGAACCAACATAAGAACCAACATTGCCCTTCTTTGAAACTTTGGATTTCTTCATGTCTTTCTTGAAAGCAGACACGATATCACGAAGAGGGATTTCATCAGAAGGATCAAGGGAGTACTCGAACTGATCAGGATCAACCTCAGGTTGAGTCACATGAACAGGAGTGAGAGGGGGAGTGGCAACAATTGGCCTGGAGGAGCTTGACACCTCTCCAGTCAAAAAGTCCAAAACCTCATAGGGAGGATCAGAATACTCAGTTGCAGTTAACCCTGGCGACACTTTAATTGACGCTGAAGGGTTCTTTTTATCAGCGAGCTTGACAGATTGCTTCCGGCGAGGAGTCGCTGTCTTTCCCAAGAGAGGAGCTGATGAGGTCATCGGCGCAGCAACAGGGGCAGCAGGCACATATTCTTCATCATCAGAGTCCGTCATGATGGTGACGTCCTCGACAAAGTTTATGTGCTCAATTGGCACATTGCGCCTCGGACCTGCTTGACTTTTCGGGACGACTGGCGGCACCACGCCTGGAGGGATGTTGCGCAGCCTCCGGGACCTCTTCAGGATCGGGCTCCCAACCCGGCCAAAAGTGGTTGCGACGAACGACAAATTAGGTGAATTGTCAACATCGATTTCATTTCCTGACTGCCCTGGAAACACCTGTAATTCTGGAATGGTGTCGAGCGGCGTAGGAACAGGAACAACATCCTGAGACTCGTGCGGTGGCGAGGGAATTGTAGATGTTGCAATCGGTGGTGGGATTGTAGGAAAAGCACCACCCACTTCAGCGCGGATGTCCAGGATGCAAATTTTTTGCAAATTAAGTGGAACCTGTTCGCTGGTGGAGCTTTACACGCCGTCGGGAAGCTCTGAATTCTGCTCGAATAAGGATTTGACATCCTGTAAATTAAGGAAAGTAAAAACCAAACACAACCAAATCGAGAGAGACGGTGCAAAATATGAGAGATAGAGAGTTTAATTTGCAGGAGGATTATAGAGAAGAATAAGGAACGGTAAGAATCTAGGATTATATATTGGCCAAAAAGTGACCGTTGCAGGAGAGAGAAAAGAAGAGTAAAAAATAAAACCTCCCTTATTTACCCAAAAAACCGGTCTCAAGCCTAAACAATATTCCCTTTCCTTTTAAAAACACCGCCCACTCCCTCTTAAATTAGGACTCGTGATCACACGACTCTTCCACAAAATCGACTAAAAAATAGAGCTGAATTAACTAAACCATCACCATTGTCGAATTAGTCTTTTGCAAAGTGGTATTTCACTTACCAAATTAATCCCTTTATTACCTTTCCAACCGTCCGATTACAATGCCACTGAAACACTTGGTTAGTAAGATTCAAAACAGAATTAAGAGAATTCAAGAAAGACACAAGTACAAGCAACAGAACGCAAAGCAAAACGGCATCTTCTCAAAGTATGAATGTCCTAATTGATGCCTAAAAATAATGACCTAAAAAGGTTAAAAACATTCACTTTATGGTTTTAGTAACTTGATCAGTGTTGTTTTTCATGACTGATGACATTATAACCAACATTGATTTTGGTGAAGTCAATGAAAACAGGCCCCTTAACCCAAGTTAATGACTACGTCAAAATCACTCAATGAGGTGAAATTTAAAGATTGGATCCTTTTTTTAATCCAGATTTTCTTCATCCTTTTAGATATTTAAAGATAAATAGCTTATCTTCAACAATTGCTGTTAACACCTCTTGTTTTGGACTTGGGAGAAAACCAATTTCTGCGGGAAAGTTCCACAATCACCTAATCGAAGAGGTTAGTCTTTTTGCCACCAGTTTTATTACAACACATGACCTTTTTGTACTTTTAGCCAGACTCAATGCATTCAGATAATGTATGGGAAAGAAAATAAAAATGCATGCAAAAGTATACAGATGTTATGACTGATGTCAGTTTTGGGTGCCATAACATCAAAACCAACATGGACTTAAACAATGCACATACCGAGATCACTTCTCAAATGAGAGAAGGTCTCTAAATCTAATGTCTTTGTGAAGATGTCAGCAAGCTGATGTTCTGTTCCTATATGCTCAAGGCTAACTATCTTCCTCTCAACCAAGTCTCGAATAAAGTGGTACCTTATGTCAATGTGTTTGATTCGAGAGTGCTGGACTGGATTTTCCAAGATATCAATGGCACTGGAATAACTCAGAGCACATTCAATATTCTACAATGTAGACCGTAGTTCTCAATCACTTGGTTCATCCACAATAATTGTGCACAAGCACTTCCAGCTGCAATACTCGGCTTCAGCTGTAGAAAGAGAAATACAATTTTGTTTTTTTGCTATACCATGAGATTAGATTATTACCCAAGAAAAAACAACCCCCTGTAGTACTCTTTCTATCCACAACTTCCCCAGCCTAGTCCGAATCAGTATAACCTACAAGTTCAGTTTCATTTTCTTTAGAATACCAAACACTTAATTCCGTTGAACCAGATATATATCTAATGATCCGTTTAACAGCTTTTAGGTGTGACTCTTTAGGATTTGACTGATATCTAGCACATAGACACATACTATACATGATATCAGGCCTACTTGCTGCTAAATATAAAAGACTTCCTATCATGCTTTTGTACATGGTGTTATCAACACCATTACCAACATCATCTCTTGACAGTTTCGTGGTTTTGCCTAACGGTGTTTTCTTATGCGTTTCATTCTCTAACCCAAAGTTCTTATCAAGATTCTTATCATATTTGGCCTGAGAGAGAAAAATACCGTCATCCAATTGTTTAATTGCAAACCAAGAAAGAAGAGAGATTACCTTCCATGCTCATCTCAAATGTGTCAGACATTCGACTTATAAACTCTTTCACCATCTGCTCATTAGTAGATACAATGATAATATCGTCTACATAAATCTGGACAATCAAGATGTGCTTATTTGATCTAAGAAGAAATAAGGTTTTTTCAACTTCCTCTCGTCTAAAATTTAAAAAGAGTAAGTGTTGAGCCAGCCTTTCATACCAAGCTCTAGGAGCTTGTTTTAAACCATATAAGGCCTTTTTTAATTTTAAAACAATGTTTGGTTTGTGGGAATCTGCAAACCCTTTAGGTTGTTCTACAAACACTTCTTCACTTAAAGCTCCATTAAGAAAAGCACTCTTTATGTCCATTTGATGCAGAGATATTTTCATATGACAAGCAACAGCAAGTAAAAGTCTTGCAGATTCAATACGAGCAACAGGGGCAAAAGTTTCATCAAAACTGATGCCTTCAATTTGAGTATACCCTTGTGCAACCAAGCGAGCCTTGTTCCTCACAATGTTGTCTGCCTCATCTGTTTTGTTCTTGAAGATCCACTTTGTTCCTTGTTTCATCCCAAAAAATATGACCCCGCCTAACCTTGCGCTTCTTCCCGACCTGCACAGAGAGACACGTCAGAAAAGGACCACCGGAGGTTTTCCGGTGGAAACCTCTCCGATGCTTAAGTCAGAAAGCATATGGAGTGTTTCTGGTGAGCAAAGCAAGGAATGCACAAAGAATGACATACATCTCTCATCCTTGGACACGAGGTATTTATAGTTTTCCTCAGTGGGGACCCCTTCCGAGATCTCGGAAACAAAGGCCGTGAATCAGGGGCCATAAAGCAACAACTCTGACAAATGGTCCCACTTGTCCCCTCAATGGGGGTCAGGAGACCAGGTCCTCCTTGGTCCTACTCTCCCTTTTTATCGACAAGCCTGTCTAGTCGTGATATTCCATGGTTTCTCACAGGAGATCTCTATCAGCTCAGGATAATTCCTGGGCTGGGGTGACCCTTTCTCTGACCTATTCTGCTCTCAAGAAAACCAGCTCGAACCTTACCAAGGCTTAAGATGTCCTGATCTCCTCTCTCTAGCTACCTGAGTCCAAGTCTATCTCAATCCGGATCTGGCCTACTTATACCCCATCAACTCCTCCCCCCGAAATGGTTGGGGTAGAGTTGTAACATTCCAGGGCCCTCAGGAATAAATGAGGTCCTATACTCTTTTATTGTTTCTCGTACTCGCATGAATCCCTAAAAATCCGCTTGATGATCAGGTCTAATTATTGGCATTAGTGGTGTCGTTCCACATTCGCAAACAGTTACCATACCCACACGTCTATCCAAGTACTGACAGGTCAGCGGAGGGAGTCCTACCCTAGGACGGTTGGCGTTCCAGCTCACCACCTAGGGTACTGTTCACCTTCCCACATTAAATGCGGGGATCCCATCAAATCCCGCTTTTCCTCGATTTCCGTTTTTTGAATTTATCCACTTCCCTTTTATTCCCGCTAGACTTTCTCTCTCTTTCACTTTTCATATTTTCATCTTATAGAGTTCTCGAGTTTCTGTCTTCACTCTCTGATATTCCGGCGAACTTTCCGATTCAAATTTTCCCAGTTCGGTTTCTCCGGTCACCCTTGTAGACCAGGTATCTTTCTTAGCCTTTACTCCTTTTAATATCTTATAATGTCGTTGTCTCTTCCTCTTCCCAATGTTCCCCCGGTTATTCCTTCTCCGGCGGTGGGAGCCTCTTCTCCTCCGCCGTCTTCCGCTCCAGAAACGGCAGTGATTTCCTCTTCCTCGCCGTCTGTCTCTCCGGCGATGGCAATAGCTTCTTTCTCTTTGCCGTCTGCCTCTCCAGAGGCAGCGACGGTCTCCTTATCTCCATCATCTTCTCTTGTGGCTGCGACGATCGCTTCTTCCTCCTCCGGGGGTTTTGGAATATCCCCCGCCGGTCCCCGACCACCCCAAAGTCACTTCTATCCTCAGTGATAGATCTGTTGAGGAATTACGCCATAAATATAAATTTCCTGAAAAATATGACCCTGATAACCCTCCGGCAGGTATCCTAGCGTGCCAGGCACCGTCCGGCTGGTTGACGTTTTACGTCGATCAATTTCAGGCGAGTTTGCGCCTTCCGGTGAACTCGCTGATGCTAGAGATCGCAGCTCTGTACAAAACCCCTGTCTTCCAATTCACCCCCAACTCATTTAGGATCATGGTGTGCTATAATCTGGGCATGCGCTATGCTGGTCTGGATCCAACAGCTCACACCTTCTTCCATCTCTTTCAAGCGAAGAGCTCTTACCCAGGCTGCTTCTATCTCAGTGCCAGACCTGGAGTCCATTTCTTGTACAAACTCCCTTCCTCCAATAAGGCCTAGAGGAAGAAGTTTTTCTTCTTCTACTGCGATGGAGATTGGGGTTTCCATCCTAAGGCCATTAAAAAACTACCTTCTTACCCACACACCTCTGCTGCGGATAGATCTCTCTATCTACAAAAAACAATCTCTACTCTCAACGGGAATCTCATCCACGTCACTAATCTTCTCCTTCCCTTTGTCCTAGAATTCTTTAATGAACAATCAGAAATGGGTCCTCTGACCAAGGAGATCGGTAAGATTCCTCTTATTCTGGTCTGTCTCATTATGCTTTAATTTCCATAAGTCTTATCTTTCTCTCTTTTCAGAAAGGATGATGCCCCAGATGTTTGAAACGACGGCCAAGAAAGGGGCATAGGTTGCTCCAGAGCCTCGAGTTCGAGAAGGGGTCCCTTCCTCTTCTCCCCAGATCCAGGGCTCCCAGCCCTCTCATCTTCCTCCACGTCCTTCGCCGATAAGAAATCCTGCCTCCGAGTCTGAGGAGGATGAGGTTCCTCTGTCCAAGAGGCCCAGCACTATCCAGGGCAGGCGCGCTCTCTCTGTCGTGACGCCTGCTATGCCCATCACTCGCAGTGCGGGCCCTCCCAATAGGACTCCAGTTCTGAACTTCTCTGGTGATGTGGCGGTTCGGCATGTGAGCGGGCAGTGCGCACCCGAGGACATTCGGATTTTAGAGAAGATGAGAGACCGCGATCTGCTGGAGTCGTGGTGTCAAGACGAGGCGTGGGTAAATCCTTCGTTACCCCTTCTTTCCATTTCCTTTCACTTCTTCCTTATTTCTATGTTTTAAATCCTTTTTATATCTAGGCTGAGGCTAAGAGGGCTCTCTTGGCCATTAGGGCGACAAGATCCATGATTCAATTCGATGTTGTTAAGGAAAACAAAATACTGCACGAGAAGGAGCGGCGCTTCCGTGCTTTGGCTAAGGAGAAGGTAGCCGAGATAAAGAAACTGGAGGGAGAAATGGTCGAGATACAGAAAGCTCAAAATAAGATGATGGAAACAGCTCGCTCAGAGGCGAGAGACGAGGCTCTGGCAGAGGCGAGAAGCCTTGCAGACGAGGCCCTAGCTAAGGCTAGGGAGGGGTGGAAAACTGAGTTTCTTAACTCAGACGAGAGCCTAAAATTGGTCCAGGTTGCAAGGGAGGAGACCCGGAAAGCTTTCCTCGGGTCTAAGGATCTTTACACTCTGCTCTTCTCAGAGGCCGTGGTTTATTACCACCTTGGTTTGGACGAGCAGGCCAAGTGGGCCCTGGCCAACCCCGGGGCTCCCTTCAACCGGAGTTTACCTTTGAAGAACCCCCCTGAGCCCACCTCATTCGCCTATGCCCCAGAACAGGACCGTCTTCATACTGTCGGGGCAGTGGAATTCGCCTAGCATGTCTTCTCTGTCCTTCATTCTCCTGAGCCTGAGCAGTCTCAACCAGACCTGACTCTTGCTGTAGTCGCTCCCCCTGCTTCTTCTCCCTCCCCCACCTTTGCAGGTATGGGTGAGTTTCCAGGCAGGGCTTCTCCAGGCTGAGGGGGCGATGGAACAGCTGGCAGCAGAGCTGGATGCTGAGCTGGAAGCCGAGACTTAGACTCTTAGGATAGATTCTTGTTTTTCTTTTGGTCAGACCTGTAGTTCGCCTGTGTGGTTGGTCTGTATTTTGTCGTTTCTTGAATTTGTACTCTGAATAATTGTTATGGTAATAACTTTTAAACGATTTTTGTCTTGTATTGACTCTTGGGCTTCTAGGGTTTCCTGATTTCCCGGAAACCCTGGTACTTTTGATTCCTTGTCACGTGCTTTTGTTTCCTTTATATATGTGCATGTATGATTCATCTTCCTTCAATTCTCTGAAATGGCTTCGTCTCCCCTTCTCGAAGAACTTGATATTGTGAAGCGAAAAAACATCTCTCTGGTCGTTGAAAACTTTAAGCTTTCTGACAAACTGGTCATGCTCCGAGAGAAGATTGGTTACCTCTAATGGATCTTGGAGAGGAAAAGACAGAAGAAAGGTCATTATAAATGAGGATGGGCCGAGCTGCGTCAACTGAATCGTCAGTTGCAGGAAGAGAAGGCCGATTTGACAGAGTCGGTGCACCGGTTGACCATCACCGCCGGCGAAGCCCACGTCCTTACTAAGCGAGCGGATAAGTACCGCCAGCGCTATCATGAGACTGAGCGCGAGCTGTGGCGCGCCCGACGTGCTCTGGCCTCTGATCGGCGGGCTCCTTCTCACAGTTAGGGATTTCTGGGATTTTGCTGGATTTCTTTTCGTTTATTTCCTGCATTGTAATCAACCTTGCCAGTCTTCATAGAAGGCGTGGGCAATTTCTTTTTGTATTTGCCAGAATGTTAATGAAAACAGGAGTATTTTCAATTGATTCTTCTTTCCGTTCAATCAAACCAAGTAGATTAAGTTTTTCCAAGTTTTTAGCCTATCCAGGCATTGTAGACTTACCACCAGATCTACAAAATTGAGGCCTCCGCCTATAGTCAGCTCTTGCTCAAGGCTGATCCGTGAGTTATGCTTTTCATGGGTGTCCACCCTTAGTTACTCTTTTGGTTCTAGGCTAATAGTCACATCGGGCATTGTCATGGGCACCTGCACATAGCCGATCCTGGCTTAACCTGTCAATCAAATAAGGATTTTTTCACGGGCGGCCGCTCTAAGCCAATCCTGGATTCTCCTGACAATCAGGTCAGGAGATTGGGACATCCGTCCTTTAGCCAATCCTGGCTTTATCTGACAATCAGGTCAGGGGATATCATGGGCATCCGCCCTCTAGCCAATCTTGGCTTAAACTGACAATCAGGTCAGGCAAATGGGGCATCCGCCCTTATACAATCCTGGCTTCAAACTGACAATCGGGTCAGGCAAATGGGGCATCCGTCCTTAGCCAATCCTGGCTTAAACTGACAATCAGGTCAGGATAATGGGGCATCCGCCCTTAGCCAATCCTGGCTTTTAAAAAAAAAAAAAGAACACACTAATCCGGTGGAGGACAAAGATAAACCTGCATTATCGTTATACCAATAAACATTTGTGAAATTACAACTACACATAAAGTTTTCATAAGTTTACAATGTTCCACGCGCAAGGAATTTCAGTCTCGTCCATCTCATCAAGCTTGTAAGCGCCGCCTGCTAAGACTTGGTGACCCGGAGTGGTCCTTGCCACGCGGCGTCCAGTTTTCCTTTAGCTTCCCCAAATCAGCTCTTCTTAAGACCAGATCTCCAATCTGGAAATGTCTCCTAACCACAGACTTATCATAAGCTGCTTTGATTCTTCCTTTAATATGTTCCATTCTTACAACAGCTCTTTCTCTCTTCTCTTCCACCAAATCCAGATCATCCTGAGTCAATAGCTCATTTTGCTCCTCCGCGAAGTTTTGAATTCTATGGGTTTCTATACTAATCTCGGTGGGGACCACAGCATCCATGCCATAGACCAGACTAAATGGCGTTTCCCCCGTGCTCTCCTTGGGATTAGTTCTGTACGCCCACAGCATTGAACTAAGCTCCTCAACCCATCTGCCTCTTACCTTCTCCAGACGTGTTTTAATTCCTTGTACGAGGATATGATTGGTCACTTCTACTTGTCCATTGGCTTGTGGATGGTAGACGGACGTAAAGTGCTAGCTGATTTTCATTTTAAAACACCAAGCTTTGATTCCGGCACCCATAAACTGAGTACTGTTATCCGAAACCAGGATCCTTGGAATGCCAAACCGACAGACTACATTTTTCCACAAAAATCTCATCACCGCATCCTCCGTAATTTTTGCTAAGGGTTCAGCTTCTACCCATTTGCTGAAATAATCAATGGCTACTATCAAGAACTTCTTTTGGGCAGGAGCTGTGGGAAAAGGACCGACCAGATCTATTCCCCATTTAGCAAATGGACAAGGAGAGCTCATTTTCATGAGCTCTTTCGCGGGCTTGTGTATTAAAGGCGAGTTCCTTTGACACTTGTCACAGGTTCGAACAAAATTCTTCGCTTCCTTTCTCAGTTGCGTCTAAAAGTAACCTGCTTGCAAGACCTTGCTTGACAGGGCTCTAGCACCCATGTGATTGCCACAACATCCTTCATGGACTTCCTTAAGAACATGAACACCCTCTTCTGGGCTTAGCACCTTAAAAGGGGCTGCCCAAATCCTCTCCGAAATAGCTCTCCCTTAATCAAGCAAAATCTTGCAGACCTGATTTTTACCTTTGCTGCCTCTTTCTTGTCTTCTGGCAGTTCTCCCTTCTCTAAGTATGTTTTAATGGGAGAACGCCAATCATTTCTTTCAATCACTGAGCACACCTGCTCTGTCCCAAATTCTGTATCTGCCATTAGCAAAGTGATCGCCCTTTCCTGGCAACCCACGGCTGAGCTGGCTACCTTCGCCAGATAATCTGCCCTCCCATTCTCCTACCTTGGAATTTGGAGGACCGTCAGAGCTTTCATATCTTTAGCCAATTACTTAAACCGAGCTAAGTACCTCTGCATGCTTTCCTCCCTGGTTTCGAAGTCTCCACTTATTTGCTTGCAAATAAGCTGTGAATCTACCTTCGCACATACCTGCTCTGCCCCTAAATCCTTTGCCATTTGAACCCCTCTTAAGAGGGCCTCATACTCGGCTGCGTTATTGGACAGAGCGTAGTTCAGTCGTATCGCGTACTCAATGGCCATATCCGTTGGATCGATTAACACTATTCCTGCTCCGCAGCCCTGGTTTCCTACCGAACCGTCCGTAAAGACTACCCATTCTTTATTGCCCTTGGGCGAGCTGGTCATTTCCTGCATGAAATCAACCAAGGCTTGGGCCTTAATGGCTGTTCTAGATTCAAATGTAATATCGAACTCGCTGAGCTCGATTATCCATTTGACCAGCCTTCCTGACGCTTCTGGCTTGTCCATTATGGCCCTTAACGGCAGGTTAGTTCGTACTACTATGTTGTGTGAGAGGAAGTACGGGTGCAGCTTGCGAGCCGTGCCAACCAGAGCCAGGATCGCTCGTTCTACTTCTACATATCGCACCTCTGCATCATGCAAGATCTTGCTCCAATAGTAGACCGGCCTCTGTACCTTGACTTCTTCCCTAAGCAGGACAGAGCTGACTGCTTGTTTCCCTACGGACAAGTATAGGATTGAAGGCTCTCCTTGAATTGGCTTTGTGAGTAAGGACATACTAGCCAGATGTTCTTTTAGCATTCTAAATGCATCTTCGCACTCGCTTGTCCACTGAAACTTAGCTTTCTTTTGTAGGGCTTGAAAAAACGGCAAGCTCTTATCGGCTGAGCGCGAGACAAATTGGCTCAAGGCGTTGATTCGACCTGCCAAGCACTGCAACTCCTTGACGTTTCTGGGCACTTGCATATCCATAATAGCTTTTACCTTCTCAGGGTTAGCCTCAATACCCTTCCCTGTAACCATGTAGCCCAGGAGTTTTCCAGCTCTAACCCCAAATATGCATTTTTTGGGGTTAAGCTTCATTCTATATCTTCTCAGGGTATCGAAGGTCTCTCTCAGGTCGCCCACGTGTGCCATCGCTTTTACACTTTTCACTAACATGTCGTCCACATAGACCTCCATGTTCCGCCCGAGCTGACTCTTGAACATCTTGTCCACCAATCGCTGGTATGTGGTGCCTGCATTTTTTAGCCCGAATGGCATGACCACATAGCATTATGTCCCTTTCGGGGTTATAAAACTAACGCGATTTTGGTCTTCCATGGCCAACCGGATTTGGTGATAGTCCTGCGAGGCGTCCATCATACTTAGGAGCTCATGACCCGAAGTGGAATCAACCAGCTGGTCTATCCTTGGCAACGGATAGTGGTCCTTGGGGCAGGCTTTGTTAATGTCAAAAAAGTCTATGCACATCCGCCAATCTTCCTCTGTCTTGGGCACTAAAATCGTATTAGAGAGCCATTCTGGAAATTTTATTTCCTGAATGTGTCTAGCCTTCAAGAGCTTATCCACCTCTGCCTCAATAATAGCCTCCTTTTCTGGCCCAAAATTGCGTTTCTTTTTCTTGACCGGCTTTATCGTCGGACTAATGTTGAGGTGGTGTTCAGCCACCCTGGATCAATTCCGACCAGATCTTAGGGAGACCAAGCTAATACATCCGCACTGTCTTGTAACAATGCCACTAGATCTGTCAACACTTCAGGGCTGAGGGTCGTCCCAACACGGAGGACTCGACTGTCATCCCCTGGGACTACCTCCACAGTCATTAAGTTCTCTTCTCTCTCAGTCAATTTAGGTTTGTCCTCTGTTCGAGCCCTCTTGGCCTGTTTTTCCGCTTCACTTCGCCTAATACTCTCTACGTATGTCTGCCGCGATGCATACTGATCTCCTCTGGCTTCACCTAATCCATCATGAGCAGAAAATTTCAATTTCATGTGGTAGATCGAGACCACTGCTTGAAATTTGCTCAAAGAAGGTCTTCCCATCATCATATTATAAGAGGAGGCTGCGTCTACCACCAAGAACCGGACTGTTCTGGTCTGTCTAAATGGCTCGTCCCCAGTGTAACCAAAAGGTTAACAGCTCCAAGGGGTTTCAACGCACCTCCTGCAAATCCTACCAATGATGTCGTGACCTCTTCCAACTCCACATCCAGGTTCATTTTATTGAAGAAGTCGTAGAACATGATGTCCGCCGAGCTCCCTGTGTCCACAAAGATTCGTCGGACATTATGATTGGCTATGGTAGCCGTAATGACTAGGGCATCCATATGAGGAGCTAGGATCCCATCCTCATCCTCTGATCCAAAGCAAACATTTGGACTCGGCGCCACCTGTCCAACTTCTTTTCCCTTTCTCGTCAAACCCCGTGCAGCGCACACATAACTATTTTGGGTTCGTCTGGAGTGCTCATCCCACTTGCCCCCTGTGATCATCAGAATCTCACCCCGTATGACATGTGCCTGTTCATTCCTTCTCCCCCCATTTCTTCTACTATCCTGTTCATTTTTTCTCTGCTGGGGTCGATCATTACTGCGGTAGCTAGACCTAGGCTCGTCCCTTCTCATCCGTACGTACTCCTTAAGGTGCCCAGCCTGCACCATCCTCTCCAATTCATCCTTAAGATGGGTACATTGGTCCGTATCGTGACCGTACTCATTATGATACCGACAAAATCGGTCAAATCTTTCTTTCCTAGGCTTCTGCTCATAAGTCTTAGGCCACTTGAGGTCCGGATGCCGCTCTATTGCTTGCAAAATTTCCCCTTGCGGAGTCGCCAGGGGCGTATACTTGTCGAAGCGAGATCTCCCACCAGACAGGCCTGGCCTGGATCTTTTTACTAGTGCTCTCTCCTCTCTATTGTATCTCTCTCTCTTCTTCTCTCATTCCTCCTTGCTTTTCAGGGTATCCTCCAGGTGAATGTACTTTTCCGCCCTTTCTAAAAGTTCTCCAAATTTCAGCGCTGGCTTTACAACCAACGACTGGAAAAACTCTCCTCTCCTCAGGCCTTGCGCTAGCGCATTCACTAAAATCTCCTCGGACGCAGAAGGCACCTCGAGCTTTGCATTGGTAAACCAATTGATATAAGCACGCAGGCTCTCGTTCTCCTTCTGCTTCAAACTAAACAGCTCGAGCGGCATCTTCTGGTACTTTCTGCAGCGGGTGAACTAATGCAGGAAGGTCGAGCTGACTCATCAAAGTTGCTGATGGAGCGTGGTGGCAGCTGACTAAACCAGAGCTGGGCTGACTTAGTGAAAGTCATGGGGAAGACCCGACACATGACTGCATCCGAGAACTTGTGCACTGCTGCTGCAATTTCGAAGCGGCTGAGGTGATCCCACGGATCTGTTGTTCCGCTATACTCAAAACCCAAAGATCTATAGGAAGTCGGAACGTCATCGCGCATGACCTCCTCGGTGAACGGCGTGCCTCTCCACGTGGGCACCATATCGGTACTTGCCATTTTCCTTTTGAACTCCCTCACCTCTTTCTGCAGGCTCTGCATCTGCTTGGCAAGGCCTGGATTGTCCTGACTCGTCGTCTCACTATCGGAGGTAGAGAAGTGCTCTTCTCTATCTTGGAGGGGAATCCGATCCGCACGCTGGTTGCGCAATGGTTCCATTTCTGCTGGCGGGACTGTTCGATCTGGTCGTGTGCCGAACGGCGGCGTTGAGATCTCCGTGATTTTTTTCTCCACAGCCACTTCTACGGCTTTGCCTATAAGCTCAGAAAGCTGCCTGAGGAAGTTGTCGTTCAGTAACCCGCCATCAGAAGGCGTATGATAGGGAAGAATGTATACTAGACCTGAATTGGGGTAGCTCTAACCCAGAATTAAGAGAAGGATAGCCTAGATCTGTCCCTATGAAAGATCTAGTAAAGCCCACTGGGCAAAACGAGATGTGGGAAGGACGATTCCTTTCAAACCCTGACTCGGTCCTGGCCAAGAGCGCTGAAGGTCCTGAGGGTATCTCCGATTGGAGCCCTYGAGGTGGGGATTAGCCTGACCTGGGCTAGAGGGCTGATTAGGTCCATAGAGCTCTTCCTCAGTATTAGTAAGGCCTAGCTTATTAAACAGCGGAAGCGAGAGGAAAAAGAGGACTAAGTATTGTGGGCTAGAGGAAGATCTGGAAAGAGAGAGAGAGCTGCCTCTCAGATTCCCAACAAAGAGACAAGTGGGACCACTTGTCAGGATTTGTTGGGTAACAGCCCTTAATTCACGCCATGTGTTCCTTAGATCCTGGCTGGGGTCCCCGCTAAGGAAAGCTATAAATATCTCTGCCCCAAAGCTGAGAGAGGTATGTCATTCTTTGAAGCTTTCTAATTTTCTTCCTGGAAAACACCTCAAACGCTTACTGACTTAAGCATCGGAGAGGTTTCCACCGGAAAACCACCGGTGGTCCTTTCTAATTAGTTTTGTGGTGCAGGTTCAGGAAGCTCTGGTTTCTATAAAGCGTTACTGGGGTGTCTCATTTTTCGGGCTGAAACAATTGGCGCCGTCTATGGGAACCGGATAAGCTAAGACGTGAGAACCTTTGTTTGTTTTATGGCTTCAGATGGTTTGCGACGAAAGTTGGTAGGTGAGCTTGGGGGAACCCCCAGCTCCGCCGCGCCATGGGGGATGCCTGGGTCGACTGAAACATCGGCAAGGGGACCAGAGGAGACAGCGCCGTCGGCGGAGGCCTCACCAGACGCTACGCCGCCTCCGCTCAGTAGATCCGCGCCTGTCATGAATGGTTTGTTCAATGAATCCTTCCTTTTGCAGCTCTCGGAGCTAATCGGCAAAGCCGTGGAGACGGCAGTAGAAAAGAAGTTTACAGAAATGGCGCCGCCGTCAACCAACGCACCGCCGGCATGAACTGAGCCAGTGGTGGACCCAGAGCCGTTGCAAGGCAGACAAGCGGGTCGAGCTCCCTCACATAATAGGGAAGAGCACTTTTCTACCTCTGATAGCGAGACTTCAGGCCAAACTAATCCAGATCTGGCTGAGCAGATGCAGAGCCTACAAAAAGAGGTCAGGGAGTTTAAGAAGAAAATAGCAAGGGGAAATGTGACGCCAGCGAGAAGGGGCACACCATTCACTGATGAGGTCATGCGAGACGATGTACCGGCCTCGTACCGATCCCTGGGCTTCGAGTACAATGGAACCACYGACCCATGGGACCATCTCAGTCGCTTTGAGATTYCGGCAGCCCTGCACAAGTTCTCGGAKGRTGTRATGTGCCGAGTCTTTCCGATGACTTTTACTAAGTCAGCGCAGCTCTGGTTCAGTCAGTTGCCACCACGATCTATTAGCAGTTTCGATGAGTTCAGCTCAGCCTTTTTACAGCAGTTCACGAGCTGTAGAAAGTATCAAAAAATGCCACTCGAACTTTTTAARTTAAAGCAGAAAGAGAATGAAAGCCTTCGCGCTTATATTAATAGGTTCACAACTGCCAAGTTAGAAGTGCCCTCAGCTTCCGAGGAGCTATTGGTGAATGKTCTAGRACAAGGCTTAAGGCGAGGGGAATTCTTCCAGTCACTGGTGGTAAAACCAGCCCTGAAATTTGGGGAGCTCTTGGAAAGGGCAGAGAAGTACATCCACCTGGAGGAGGCTTTAAAGATTAAGGATGAAGGAGAAAAGAAGAGAGAGAGATATGACAGGGACGAAAGGGTCGTGACTAAAAAGCCCAGGCCAGAGCTGTCCATGGGTCGATCTCAATTTGACAAGTATACCCCCTTGGCAACGCCTCCAGGCGAAAGGTCAGATCGTTTTTGTCGCCACCCAGAGCTCAAGTGGCCCAAAACTTACTCGCAGAGACCAAGGAAGGAAAGGTCAGATCGTTTTTGTCGCTTCCATAATGAATATGGCCATAGCACAGATGAGTGCACACATTTGAAGGATGAATTGGAAAGAATGGTTCAGGCAGGACACTTAAAAGAATATGTGGGTGTGAAGAAGGGTAATACCAGGCCTGGGAATCGGAACTCCGATCATTCCTCACAGGGCAAGGGTAATCAGATAGATACACAGGACAGAGTAAGATCTGGTTTCAGATAGCCTGACCAGACTCAGGTCATTCATGGTGAGATTCAGATGATAACGGGAGGAGAGTTGGATGAGCATTCTAGGAGAACTCAACACAGTTATGTTAGGGCCGCCAAAGACCTGGTCAGGGTGGCCCGAGAAGTAGGGCAGGTAGCGGCCACGCCTAACATTTGTTTTGGATCAGAGGATAGCGATGGCATTCTCGCCCCACATATGGACGCCTTGGTAATAACGGCCACCATTGCTAATTATAATGTTCGACGGATTTTCGTGGATACAGGATCTTCTGCAGATATTTTATTCTTTGATTGTTTCCAAAAGCTAAAATTGAATATTGAACTGGAGGAGGTCACTACTTCCCTGGTCGGGTTTGCTGGAGGAGCCTTGAAACCTATAGGGGCGGTTAAGCTCCTCGTAACCCTAGGGGAGGAGCCATATAGGGTAACCAGGATGGTACGTTTCCTGGTAGTTGATACACCATCCTCTTACAATGTGATGTTAYGCRGGCCATCCCTGAGCCAATTCCAGGCTGTTATATCCGTCTTCCATATGAAGATGAAGTTCCCAACGGAAGARGGAARMGGAGAGGTCAGYGGTGACCAGTACACGGCGCGGCAAACTTATGTAGATTGRATACGACGAAATGAAGAGGAGAGAATGAGTAAGAGGCCTCGGGTTGAMCAGCCACAGRTAGAGCTAGCAAGGCAAGGAGAAGGGCTGATGATGGTAGAAATCGTCCCAGGCGATGCAGGCAGAGCCCTTCGAGTGGGCACGACCCTTAGCCCTGAGGTGTTAAAGGACCTGGTAGCTCTTTTGAGAAGCAATGCGGATGTCTTTGCACGGTCCCCCCAAGACCTGGTAGGAATAGATACCGAGGTTGCCGAGCATCGCCTCAATATCCGCCCGGACATGAAACCGATCAAGCAAAAGAAGCGTAACTTTGGGCCAGAGAAGGAGGCCATCATAGAAGCGGAGGTAGAAAAGCTCTTAAGGGCGGGGCACATTCAGGAGATACAGTTTCCGGAATGGCTTTCGAACGCAGTGTTGGTCCCAAAAACGGAGGATTGGCGAATGTGCATCGATTTTCGAGACTTGAATCGTGCTTGTCCAAAGGACCATTACCCACTGCCGAGAATTGACCAGCTCGTGGACTCCACCTCCGGATGTGAGCTTTTGAGTATAATGGACGCCTCGCAAGGATACCATCAGATTAAATTAGCTAAAGAAGACTGGAAGCGTGTCAGCTTCATAACCCCGAAGGGAACATACTGCTATGTGGTCATGCCCTTCGGCCTCAAAAATGCAGGTGCCACATATCAACYATTGGTCGATAAAATGTTTAAAAATCAGCTCGGCCGAAACATGGAGGTATACGTTGATGACATGCTAGTCAAAAGCATAAAAGCCACGTCACACGTGCAGGATTTAAAGGAAACTTTCGACACCTTACGCAAATACAAGATGAAGCTTAACCCAAAAAAGTGCACGTTTGGGGTCAGAGCTGGAAAATTTCTAGGTTACATGGTCATGGAAAATGGAATAGAGGCGAACCCTGAAAAGGTGAAGGCCATCGTGGAAATGGCTGCACCACGAAATGTAAAGGATATGCAATGTCTAGCAGGGCGAATTAATGCTTTGAGTAGATTTTTATCCAGATCTGCTGAGAAAAGCCTCCCATTATTTCAAGCCCTGAGGAAGAAGGCTAGGTTCCAGTGGAATGAGGAATGTGAGGAAGCTTTCCAGTTACTGAAAAAGCATTTGGTAAGCATGACCTTGCTCACAAAGCCAGTTCAGGGACAGCCCTTGATTTTATATCTATCTGTGGGACAACAAGCGGTAAGCTCTGTCCTGATCAGGGAGGATGGAAAGTTTCAGAAGCCAGTGTATTTTTGGAGTAAGGTCTTGCACGAGGCAGAGATCCGATATGTAGAGGTAGAAAGGGCGATGCTAACGTTAGTAGGAACGGCCCGGAAGTTGCGGCCATATTTCCTTTCTCATACCATTATCGTGCGAACCAACTCACCATTGAAGAGTATAATCGACAAACCAGAAATGGATAATAGAGCTGAGCGAATTCGACATTGTATTTGAGCCTAGAACGGCAATCAAGGCGCAAGATCTGGCTGACTTCATGCAAGAAATGACCGGCCCCCGGGGTGAGCTAAGGGAATGGATGGTTTTTACGGATGGTTCTGTGTGTAATCAAGGTTGTGGGGCTGGAGTCGTCTTGATAGACCCGGCAGGCGTATCCACCGAATTCGCCATACGACTAGATACCGCACTTTCTAACAATGCTGCTGAGTATGAGGCCTTGTTAAGAGGAATCCAAATAGCGAAGGATCTGGGAGCGGAACGAGTAAAAGCTAAGGTAGATTCGCAGCTCGTATGRAAACAAATCAMTGGAGAGTTTGAGACAAAGGAAGAGAGCATGCAGAACTACCTAGCGAAATTCAGAGAGCTAGCTAAAMAGATGGAGGAATTAAATGTCGTGCAGATTCCCAGGGAGGAAAATAGTCGCGCGGACTTTTTGGCAAGGGTAGCAAGCTCAGCTACTAATTGCTATGAACGGACGATCACCTTGTTAAAAGCAGAGGGAAAGCTCGGGGTTGAGAAGATCTGCACGGTCACTGAGGAGAAAGATTGGCGTTCCCCCATAAGAAGATACTTAGAGCAAAAGATCTTACCAGAAGATGGGCGAGAAGCGGCGAAAGTACGGATTAGGTCTGCTAGGTTTTGCTTGATCAAAGGGGAGCTGTTCAGGAGAGGATTTGGTCGACCTCTTTTACGGTGCTTGACACACGCAGATGGGGCGTTGGTGTTAAGAGAGATACATGAAGGTTGCTGCGGCAACCATATGGGGGCCAGAGCTTTAGCCAGTAAAGTGTTAAGAGCTGGTTATTTCTGGCCTTCCTTGAGAAAGGAAGCTGAGGACTTCGTTAGAAAATGTGAAAAATGCCAGAGAATGGCCCCGCTAATCCATCAACCAGCGGAAGAGCTCATGACGATGAGTTCCCCCTGTCCCTTCGCAAAATGGGGTATGGACCTGGTTGGTCCATTTCCAATGGCCCCGGCTCAAAAGAGATTTTTGATCGTAGCTATTGATTACTTCAGCAAGTGGGTGGAGGCCGAGGCTCTTGCTAGAATAACAGAGGACGCTGTAATGGGTTTCATTTGGAAAAACGTGGTTTGTCGCTTCGGCATACCAAGAATATTGGTATCAGACAATGGGACTCAATTCGCAGGAGCCAAGATAAAGGCCTGGTGCGCTAAGATGAACATTCAGCAACACTTCACGGCTGTATATCATCCTCAAGCGAATGGTCAGGTCGAAGTTACTAACCGCATTTTAGTCCAAGGAATCAAGTCACGGTTGGACAGGTCTGGAGGAAAGTGGGTGGAGGAGCTGAGCTCCGTGCTATGGGCGTACCGTACAAATCCGAAAGAAAGCACGGGTGAAACTCCATTTAGCTTGGTGTATGGTATGGATGCTGTGGTGCCCGCGGAGGTTAGTTTTGAAACTCATCGGATCCAGAATTTCAATGAAGACCAGAATGAACTGTTAAGACAGGATGCGTTAGATCTGATTGAAGAAAAAAGAGAACAGGCTGCGATACGAATGGAGCATATTAAAGGAAGGGTAAAGGTGGCATATGATAAAACTGTGACCAAGCGACAGTTCCGAGTAGGAGACCTGGTCTTACGACGATCTGATCTAGGACGCGCAAAAGGTAAGTTAGAGGAGTCTTGGCAAGGACCGGTAAGAGTTACCCAGACCTTACCTGGGGGTGCGTACAGGCTGGAAGAGCTGGATGGCTCAACATTACCCCGCGCATGGAACATTGTCAATTTAAGAAAATTTTACACTTAATTGTAAGAGTTTTATGTTTGATCGATTGAAAAGATTTACGGTTCACAATGGGAAGAAAGCAATAAGACACAATCAAAATTATTAGCGTAAAACATTCATTAATAGAACCTTCATCAGAGATACAAAAGCAGATACTCTTAGCCACAAACACAAACCATAACCATGAAAAATAAAAATACAACCCTAGGATGGGGGCACAGAATCAAGAAGCTGACGAAGCCGTTGGATCTCGTCCTCACGCTCCAAAAGACGAATGCGAAAATGTTCGGACACATCCACCGAGATATCCCACTCAACGAGGAGTTCTGCGTTCTCCCTCTTCAAATCAGCGATGATTTTTTCAAGGCGCTGTCGCTCGTAAAGAAATTTTGATTTCTTCTGAGCCAATTTCTTTATACGTTCTCGCAGTTGACCCTGCAGTTCGGCAACTTCTTCCTTCAGACGTTCTTTTTTATGAAGCATTCGGATGTGCTCCTCGGGGGTAAAAAAATTGGAAGAAGATGAAGACGAAGACGCCATTACGCAGGGAATATAAGCTAGAGAGGAGCACCATTATATAGGGAGGAAAAAGCGGGAAATCACTTTAATTTGGCGCACAAATGGCTTAAAAAAGGCGGGAAACCAAGTTTGAGATTTGGCGCGCAAAAAGGTTCAGATACGTCAGGATTGGCTAAGGACGAACGTCCTCGATTTTTCCTGACCTGATTGTCAGTATAAGCCAGGATTGGCAAAGGACGAACGTCCTCGATTTTTCCTGACCTGATTGTCAGTATAAGCCAGGATTGGCTAAGGACGAACGTCCTCGATTTTGCCTGAATTGTTTGTCAGTTCCAGCCATGATTGGCTGAGGGCGGCTGCCCATAATTTCGCCTGACCTGTTTGTCAGTTCCAGCCATGATTGGCTAAGGGCGGCTGCTCATGATTTTGCCTGGCCTGATGGTCAATCTTAGCCAGAATTGGCTAAGGACGGATGTCCTAAAAAATTTCCTGACCTGATGGTCAATCTCAGCCAGAGTTGGCTAAGGACGGATGTCCTAAAACTCTCCTGACTCAATTAATGGCTTAGACCATGATTGGCTAAGGGCGAGGGCTCTAAAATTTCTCCCTGAATGAGCAGCTTCAAGCCTCGAACCCACTTAGCCTCAGCGTGAATCTGAACCAATGAGCCGAATCTTTCGATCTGGCTGATCAGAGACGTTAATTGACCCATGAATGCAGGACTGACTGGTCATCTAGCAAAACGTGTACGGAGATGCTAAGATTGGATTAAGCTACAGAAGCTTCGGGGGTGCAAGCCCTTGGCAGATAACATTATCATATATGCGTGATTAAGGGAATGGAGGAAAACAAGAAACTCATATATTATTGCAGAAAATGCTGGTTGCTCACGCCTTTCCAGAAATAGGCTGGCAACTTTGATTACACGAGATTACAAGAAAACGTTGAAAAATAAAAGCTAAGACATTTAGCTGCGAGAGGATCCTTGATCCGAAGCCAGAGCTCGCCAGAGCTCACGCTTTGTTTCGTGCAGGCGGCGGCGATATTTGTCAGAGCGACCGGCAAGCGTCGGAACTTCACTGGCAACAGCGGTCAGACGGCCTACCGACTCGGCCAGGTCTGCTTTCTCCTCTTGGAGTTGACGATTCACTTTTCGGAGTTCCGCCCATTCTCTTTTGTAGAAACGCTTCTTCTTGCGTTTCCTCTCCAGCAGTCGGTAGAGGTAGCCGACTTTCTCCTTAAGCGCGACCAGTTGGTCGGACAGCTTGAACTTTTCCACAACTAGAGAGATATTTTTTCTTTTCACCGTGTTGAGTTCTTCGATCAGAGGGGAGGAAGACATTTTTTAAATGAATTGATGAAATGGTGAAGACATYAGCTTATTTAAATAAAAGCACGTGTGAAGGGAATCAAAGAGTACTAGGGTTCCCGGATAATCAGGAAACCCTAAAAAATCAAGAGTCGCAACAGGACAAAAAACATTAAACAGATTAATATAGATAAGTTTGAGTACAGGTTACACGTCAGAAAGTGATAAAAACAAGCCACACAGGCTATCACATACAAATCTGTTCAGAAAAGCAAGGCAGAAGATCTCCTTTCAGGGCTGAGCTCTGCATGAAGGTCGGCTGAACTCCATGCTCTTCATGATTATATGGGGGACTGAGACGTCTCCCCCAACTCTTTCTCGAACTGGGCAGAATCTTGCAAATCACCCAGGTTAGCAAAGGTTGGAGAACCTGCAGCAACCATTGCTAACGTCTGTTCGGGGGGGGGGGGGGAGAGGAAGTTGACGATGAAGAGCAGAAGGACTGGCGGATATGGTCGACAAAAGCCTGCCGAATCTAGCAAATGAATGCGGTCATCTGCTGGAACGTGGGAGAAAGAGGTGGGCTCGCTGGCGCCTTCGATCTTGGCAGATCGGTCAAAAGGGGTAGAGGGATGCTCAGCCACCCATTTAGCGTGGGCATCAAGGCCCAACCCATAATAAACCTCTGCCTCAGGAAGAAGAAGATCGTATAGCTCTTCAGAACCCAGGAAAGCACGGCGAGTGATTTCTCTGGTCAGCTGTATCAGGCGCGACCCTTCTTCAGAGTTGAGAAACTCCAATCTCCCTTCGACACGTCCTTCTAGACGACCCTGATCCACTCCGTCAGACCTGGATTGTCTCAACTTCTCCTCCAGCTCTTGCTCATGAAGAAGAATAAGCTCTCGTTGCTTCTCCCCCAGTTCCTTGGCCTTGAAAAGCTCTGCCTTCAGCAAGTCTATTTCGATCTCCGAACCTTTCAACCTTGATCTGGGCTTCCTGGATCCTAGCCCGCAGCTCTGATTCTTGCTTCCTCAACGTCTCGATTTCCCCCTTAAGGTCAGCATGCAGCAAGGAGCCTCTGGCTCGGGCCAATAGAGATGCTCGCCCTACAACGGCCTGGCACCAGAAAAGGGTAAAAAAAAAAAAAAAAAAACTTGGAAGATTAAGGATGAGAGAAGCGGAAAAGGTTATACCTGAGCTTCCGCCTTGCAATAGAACTCAACCAGCTCCGGATCAGACATTTTGTCCACTATGTTCCGATCGTATGTGGGAGCTAACCCCATCATGAATTGCCTCGCTACTTCTCCGGGGCAGTTCAAGACTGACCTGTTAAAAAAGGTCTGATTGGGGTAAGGGGGTACTTGAGAACTAGACGGAGGCAGAATTTGAGGAGCAAGGGGAAGAGTGGTCTGAGGAGGATTCGGAGATGAAGGCGTGGGGTCAGCTCGGCTTCGTTTCCTCCGTTTTCAGCTGTGGTTCCTCCTCTGGATTTGCTGAAGCCTGACCTGCCGATTCCCGGGCGGGGCTCTTTCGAATCTCTGAATCTCTTGCGACAGGTTCGGTAGCCCTGGTGGGCGCTTGAGGCTGGCTCTGAAGTGGCGTGGCAAGCAGGACCTCTTCTGAAGCTTGGGCAGCTCTGGCAAGCTCCCCCAGAGGGCTCTTTTGGTTGCCCGCGGCTGCCTTGCGAGCCTTGGCTTCTATCTTTGCCAGCATCATCTTTTCTGAAGATGGAGAGTTGAAATGATGAGAAATAAAATAAGGTAGAATAATAAACGTACATGATGATAATCAAACGAAATACCAATCTTGGGTGGCAAGGGACCGTGTCCTTGCTGAGAGTTAAAGAAGTTCAAGAGCTTAACGGTAAGCGTCCTTGGACAAGTCAAGGGGGTTCCGGTTTAAGAGGGCCAATTTTTCCTTTAGATGTGACGACCTGTCCCCTCGAGGTAAGCGTATTTGAGGATGCAAAAAGGCGATAGGTTCGGTGGGGAAGCCCCAGTCCCCCGAACACTGGACAAAGAAGAACTTTCTTTTTCCAGGCCTTGTGAGAAGAAGGGAGACCCGAACAAAAAATGGACGTCTGATCGTCCGGATAAATAGAAAAAACCAGAAGAGCTTTTTGCTTGGAATAGAGAGAAGAAAAGCTGAGCTGTAGGGGTAATTCGGGCATACTGGGCGGCTAGATGGAAGCCGACCATAACACGGAAGGCGTTGGGTAAGAACTGCTGTACTGGGATACGATACATCCTGGAGATTGCCTGGACAAAGGGATGGACAGGTAGACTTAATCCTGCGTAGAATTGATCTACATAGAAAGTCAGATGGCCGGCGGGAGGTGAGGATGCCCCCTCGCCAGGCGCAGGATTGGTGAAAGTGAACATGTCGGAGATAGGAAATTTGGCGCGGATTTCTTTCAAGAGTCCTATTGCTTAACTATCGAGGATAAGTTGCCGGGAAGGGGAGGGGGTAAGATTGCCGGTGGCCCCCTCCCCGGAGCAGTCGCATAAGAGTCGGCGGAGGAAAGGTTTACGGTGGAGGTAGAATTCACCGGAGATGCTCCCGATGAACTCTCCTTGGCGGAGTTGGTTCGAGAAGAAGAAATTGACATAATTAAAGAGTATGTGAGGAGAGAGAGGGTACCTGGTGATAATTGCTGGGGAAGTTAGGAGAAAATTACTGGAGGAGCTGAAATCGCCAAGAATTGCAGGAAGAAAGAGGAGGAGTCTTTAGAGGGTTTTCAAGAAATAGAAATATAAGAATGAAAGGTAAGAGGTATTTTGGAGGACAAAAGGAAGGAGGATCAATTTGAAAAGCAAAAATCAAGGAAAAAGCGGGATTTGATGGGATCTTCGCATTTAATACGGGCAGGGGAACTGTGCCCTGGGCAGCTAGCTGGAACGCTAATCGCCTTGAGTCTAGACACGTGCTGTTTGACCAATCAAGTACCGTACCTGAAAAGACGTGTGGCTATGGTAACCGTTTGGGGATACGAACCGACACCACTAATGCCAATAATTAGGACTGCTTGGCAGGCGGATATCTCGGGATCCCCCAGTACGAGAAGCCATAAAGAACAAAAGGGGCCACATTTATCTTACAGGAGCCCAGGAAGGTTACTGATCTACCCCAACTGTTTGGAGGGAGGAGTTGATAGGGCAGAATGTATACTAGACCTGAATTGGGGTAGCTCTGACCCAGAAATTAAGAGAAGGATAGCCTAGGTCTGTCCCTATGAAAGATCTAGTAAAGCCCACTGGGCAAAACGAGATATGGGAGGGACGATTCCTTTCAAACCCTGACTCGGTCCTGGCCAAGAGCGTTGAAGGTCCTGAGGGTATCTCCGATTGGAGCCCTGGAGGGTGGGGATTAGCCTGACCTGGGCTAGAGGACTGATTAGGTCCATAGAGCTCTTCCTCAGTATTAGTAAGGGCTGGCTTATTAAAACAGCGGAAGCGAGAGGAAAAAGAAGACTAAGTATTGTGGGCTAGAGGAAGATCTGGAAAGAGAGAGAGAGCTGCCTCTCAGATTCCCAACAAAGAGACAAGTGGGACCACTTGTCAGGATTTGTTGGATAACGGCCCTTAATTCACGCCATGTGTTCCTTAGATCCCGGCTGGGGTCCCCGCTAAGGAAAGCTATAAATATCTCGGCCCCAAAGCTGAGAGAGGTATGTCATTCTTTGAAGCTTTCTTATTTTCTTCCTGGAAAACACCTCAAACGCTTACTGATTTAAGCATCGGAGAGGTTTCCACCGGAAAACCACAGGTGGTCCTTTCTAATTAGTTTTGTGGTGCAGGTTCAGGAAAGCTCTGGTTTTCTATAAAGCGTTACTTGGGGTGTTCTCATTTTTTCGGGCTGAAACAGCGTAGACCCGCCAGGGGGGGGGGGGGGGGGGGGGTGGCACGGTGCCTGATCCAGTAGCTACTTGACGGTTCCGTCCCCTCCGGGCCTCGCCGTTGGACGGCCCTGTCGACCGTGGGTATGCCCCAGCGGCGCGGCGGAGCTAGGAGTTCCCCCTAGTTCCCCGACCAGATTCCGCCGTAACCCGTCTGAAGCCATTCCAAAATGTCACGTCTTAGCTCAGAAAGTCCCCACAGACGGCGCCAATTGTTTCACCCCAAAAAATATGACCCCGCCTAACCTTGCGCTTCTTCCCGACCTGCACACACAAACACGTCAGAAAAGGACTACCGGAGGTTTTCCGGTGAAAACCTCTCCGATGCTTAAGTCAGAAAGTGTATATAGTGTTTCTGGTGAGCAAAGCAAGGAATGTGCAAAGAATGACATACCTCTCTCAGCCTTGGGGCTGAGGTATTTATAGTTTTTCTCAGTGGGGACCCCTTCCGGGATCTCGGAAACAAAGGCCGCGAATCAGGGGCCGTTAAGCAACAACTCTAACAAGTGGTCCCACTTGTCCCCTCGATGGGGGTCAGGAGACCAGGTCCTCCTTGGTCCTGCTCTCCCTTTTTATCGACAAGCCTGCCTAGTCGTGATATTCCATGGTTTCTCACAGGAGATCTCTATCAGCTCAGGATAATTCCTGGGCTGGGTTGACCCTTTCTCTAACCTATTCTACTCTCAAGAAAACCAGGTCAAACCTTACCAAGGCTTAAGCTGTCCTGATCTCCTCCCTCTGGCTACCTGAGTCCAGGTCTACCCCAGTCCGGGTCTGGCCTACTTATGCCCCATCATTCCTGTAACATGTGAGTTTTTTGTACGAGGAACTAAATCCCAAACATCGTTCTGTGCAAATTGATCTAACTCCTCTTGCAATTCATTTACCTAAAATTCATCCTTAAGAGAATCCTCCACACGCTTGGACTCTGTTTTGGAAAGATACAAAGACTCTAGAATTTTAGAACATATGTAGATAAACAAACATACCTAACCATTTCTTTGAAGTTTATCTGACACTTTCTTGTACTCCTTTCATCTAAATCTCCAATGATTTGGCTCGTGGGATGGTTCCTCTGAATTCTTGATGGTATATCCCTCTGATGTAAGTTAATGGGATCAGCTGGATCTTCCTCATCTGGTTCAGAATCTGATTCTGGAGCACCTTGAGTAGATGTTGGGTTTGATGTTGCGTTCCCAAAACCATCACTGAAACCAACATCACTAGTTTTTCCAGTTTGAACACCTGCATCTTCGTTTTCAACACCTGCACTTTCATCTACACTAACCGTGATATTATCTTGAGAATTTTGATCATAGACAAGATCATCATCCTCGGTAGGTTTAACACCACTCATCAAATCATCGAACTTGACATTGATTGACTCAAACATGCTACGTGTCCTGAGATTAAACAACCTATATGCATGACTATTTGGGGAATATCCCATGAAGATGCATTTATCACTTTTTGAGTCCAGTTTTGCAAGATGATTTCTATCATTGAGCACATAGCAAATACATCCAAAAATATGAAAGTAACTTAAGTTCGGTTTTTTACCCAACAGCAATTCATAGGGAGTGACATAACACCCTTGTCTAAAATATACCCTATTTACTATATGACATGCAGTACTCATAGCTTCAGCCCAAAAACGTTTTGCAATGCCATTTGAAATGAGTATAGTCCTAGTCATCTCAGGAAGAGACCTATTTTTACGTTCAACTATGTCATTTTGTTGGGGAGTGATTGGTGATGAAACTCATGACTTATACCTACTTTTGAACTGTAGTTTGAAAAGGATGCATTCTCAAATTCTTTTCCATGATCAGTCCTAATCCTACTAATATTCACACCAAATCTCACACATAACCTTTTTGCAAGTTTATTAAATGCTACGAAAGCCTCAAATTTTTCTTTTAAAAACTCTACCCAAGTAAAGCGGGAAAAATCATCTACAATCACAATAACATACCTTTTACCACCAAGGATCTCAACTTCAAGTGGTCCCAAAAGGCCCATATGAAGGAGTTCGAAACAATACGAGGTAGTGATGCTCTGTACTGTTGGATGTGGCACCCTAACTTGCTTCCCTTTATGACATGCTTAGCAAATAGGGATGATCTTGGTGTTGAGCTTAGGAAGCCCATTTACAGCTTCCTTTTTGGCTAACCTGTCCAGCATCTTGTAGTTGACATGCCCGAGTTTTTGATGCCACACCTCAGCATCACTCAATTGAGAAAATTTGCAAAGTACATCTCCATTGATTTGGTAGCAGTTATCAGAAGACCTCTGACCAGTGAGGATATAAGCTCCATTCTCCTCAAAAACTTCACATTTCTCACGATTAAACTTAACACTAAAATCACCATGGCAGAGTTAGCTTATTATGCTTATCAAATTTGCAGTGAGACCTTCTACCAACAAAATATTCTCCAGCTTTACAATACCGGGAATATGAAGAGTTCTTTGACCAATAATGTGGCCATTTGCTCCTCCACCATATTTTACCTTTCCTCCTTGAAATCTGACGATGTCGGAAAGAAGGTCTTCGATCCAGTCATATGCTTGGAGCAGCCACTGTCGAAGTACCAGGCTCCTGAGACATGGGATTTCAGGGATGTATAGATCATATTGCATTTAATCTCGTTCTTTTTGACCAAGACCTGTTTGAACCTGGTATTAGTTTTGGTGTTGGTGTTAGACGAGTTTTAGTGGTGTACAAAGTATCAACGGGTTCATGGTTTGGTATTATCGGAATTCAATTCGATTGAGAGAATCAATGTGTTTCAAGCTTTAAAAAAGTAAAAGGAAAATGAAAACTACACTAGAAATTGAAATAACAAGTTGGTTGGATGCCTCGTCGTATGCCTCAATATGAAATGTAAGCAATAATGAAAATAAACAAGAAAATTCAATGTTTCACCAAGTACAAGCATGCAAGCACAAGGTACAACTATGCATAAAAACTCAAATAATAAAAATTAGAAAAATCGAAAGCATCAATATAAAGAGCAATAAAAGTTGACGTGAAAGTTTAAAACTTTACGAGAGATAAGAAGAAACAAAGAGTAGATCTAAGATTCAACCTAAAACTATGCATGAAAACAAAAATCAACATAAAGCATATGAAATACTTGAAATAAAAGCGATCAATGACTCGATCTATGACATTGATGTGTCACTTATCTAAATTCCATGGACGATTCACAAGTAAGAAATCAAGGTGCTAAGGCAAAAAGCATAACATGAAGAGCAAGCATGAAAATGAAAGGAAACTTACTTGAATTAAAAAGAGAATTCCAAAGCTTGAATGAAATTACAAAACAAAATTAAAAATTCAAGGGAGTACTTGAATTCTTCTTGAGCTTACAAACCCAAGGAAAAACTTGAAAATTAAATCTATAGAGAGAGAAAATTATCCCAAACCTAAACTTGGGTTGGGAGTCGGTGTTATTACAAAATGAGAGTGAGGTTCTATTTATAATAGGTTTAATTGGGTTTAAATGGGTCAAATTAGCTAAAAAAGTTTGAAATTTCCGGGTTTGACCAAAATTGACCCGTGTTGACCTTCCTAGCCACTTGGCTAGCCTTTTGACACCTTTTGGCTCGATTTGGCTTGACCATGGCTCGAGGTGGCTCGGCCATGGCCGAGCCTAGGCGCAACTAGGCACACGTGGCCGGCAGGCTGGGCTGGGCGCTGGGCGTGTCCTTGGGCTGGGCGCTAGGCAAAGGTAGGAGTGACTTTGGGCGCTGATCTGGGCGGGGCAGGCGACGCAGGGCGAGTGCTGGCAAGCAGGTTGGCGCCGGGCGTGCAATTGGATTGGCGATGTGCGCACGGGCGCTGGCAGGCAGGCGCGGGCGCTGCTCGCGCTGCTCGGCAGGCGTGCGCTGGGCACGCGGGCGAGCTACTAGGCGTGAAATTAGGCCTTTTTTCTTGCGCCTAGGGTATTGGCGTGAGAATAGGCAAGCCTAGGCGAGGCTAGGCCACCATTCCAAATTGTTTGCCCATTTTGGAGCATCTTGACACCTATTTAGGCATGCAAATAGGTACGACTAGGCTTGAATTTTTTGTCTTCATGCCTTATCTTGATTTCAAAGCCTTAAAACCACCTATTAATGAGAATTTTAAATATCAAAACTCAATAATTACACCAAACCTCTAAGTAATTCCAGCCATTTAACCCAATTAAATATAAAACTAGCAAGACATGTGAAAAAAAAAAACAAAACATGAAAAACAACCTAATAACTTAATAAAACTTAACTCAAAACTACTAAAATAAACATAAAACCCTAATTAAAAACATGATAAAAATACCACAATTACATGCAAAACGGTTGGTAATATGGGAGCCAACATGGGATGACACACATACACGAAAGTGCCTTTTCTCGCCAACAATCTCTCAGCAGAAAGGTTATGTGTGACCTGTTTCACCACAATGATGACACACATACTGTCTCCTTCTCTTCTTGTGGCGTTTGGTCGATTTCTGTTCTTGGTTTGATGCTGGTGTCGGCTGATTAGGTTTGTAACCAATTCCATGTTTAGAGGATTCTGGGAAACTAATATCCAGGATTTCATCAAACTTTGCCTTACCTTTGTTGAGTTTTGTGATGGTTCCTTGAACCTCCTTCAACTCAGTTTTCACTCGTTCTAAATCAACATCCTTTTTGGTGAGTGATGACTCCAATCGAACAATTATATCAAGTTGATCAGCCTTTTCCTTGCTCATCTTGTCTACCTCCATCATAAGATCCTTGACCCTGAGTACCTGTTTTCCCTAACTAACAAATAATTGTTAATATTTAATGCTCAACTTCTCGTACTCGTCAAGAGATTCATCAACCTCTGCATCAGCCACACGATGTTGGTTTCGGTATTACCAACATGGATGTCGTCATCCCACACAACATTAGTGAATAAGGCTGGAACAGGTTCAAACGAGTCAGAATCATTGACATCTTCAGCAGAAATATAAACGGAGACCACAACAATTAAAATTCAGTTCACAAATAAAAGTACTTGTGAACTTGGGTATGCAAACCCAAAAATTATATTACTTTCTTTGTTCAAGATCAATACAAATAGATATGAAGTAATATATGAAAACTATAGTATCAAACATGTGATACTAAAATACTTGTCGCCTTGAAGGATGATCTTCTCCGTTGGTCACGCAACTTCAAAGACCTTCTTGATCTCGTACAATGGCTTCAAGTAAGTAGTTTGCTTGCGTTCTTGCTCGGTGTATTGCGTCACCTGTTTCTCCGATCTGTGCGTCTTTTTAAAACGTATTTTCAAGTCTTGTCTTCTCTTGTCTTAAATAGACAATCTAGTATCTTAAACTTGGTAAACAAGTAAAACAAATCATAAATATAATGTAGGAAACTAAATAAAATTCTAGACACAATCTAAAAAATAAAATATAGAGTCCTAATTTATTGTATCAAAGAAAATAAACAATTAAAAAAAAATTATTACCAAAAATAAAATTTCAACATTTTGTTTTAATAATATAAATACGACCGAACTATTCATGATGTTATATTAGTATGAACTACAAAGCAGAATATGTTTGTTCAAGCAATTCCAACCTTTTAGTTTATAAGATTTTCATATTTGGTTTAATAATATAAATACGCAATGTTCATTTATAATATCATCTTACATATTTGACGCATAGATATAGTATTTGGATATGTTAGGTAGAGTGTTTGAATTAAATAATCTCAATACTCATTGTAGGGCTCAAAATTTAAATACTTAATCAACAAGTTCTTACAATTTAATCATATATTATACTATCTATCCACTTATCCCTATATTTTATTATATCATTATAATATTTTAATAATTGAATATAACCAAATAGTAAAATTTTGAATCCTACAATAAATAAATATTCATACTTTTTTACTTAATATTGAATACCACATGATTTAAAATATGTGAGTGCAGAAGCTAATTCAAACATGTCCTCCATATCAATTATAATAATAGGAGAACATCTTGTTTGATGTCCAAATGCATGCTAATCCAAATAAAGACTCAAATTAAAATGATAATGTTTATATATTTAATAGGCCTAATAAGTTAGTATTTCTTTTATCGATCAAATAGGTCTATCTACCCATGCACATGGTGATATCGATCAATAATTCATTGAAAATCCATAAATATACCCCACAAAATCATATTACAAAAGTATGCGATTTACTATTTAGTTTACACATATGCATATTACCCACGTCGATTGAGCATACAAGGACAATAGTTTATTAATTGAAGTTGTCTATTTCAAGATATGCATTTGCATTATCAGGATAAATGCGTGAGTTATATTAAAGTAAATAATACATTTTGGATGAATGCAAGTCATTTCGTACCACATCATTTACTAATTAAAATAATTGTGGCAACTCATGAGCAAATGACAAAAACTTAGTATATGAGATATTTATGTAATTTATTTATATCTTCAACAATAATTATTATTTTGATAATTAATATAGGTAATTGTACTTTTGTTGAATATATTCAAATTCGAAAGATCCGTTAGAGCGCAGCGCCAAGGTCTAAGTCACCCACTTCTCAGTGACGGACCCATTTGTTCTCTCACAGACCTGTTGCTTTAACTTCTCAGAAAAGCTCGTATTTCAGGAAAACCAGGTTCTTGTTTCTTTTCCCTCTTTTTTCTCGAGTTCTTTTTTTTTTTTTTTTGGGTGGAGTGGGGGTGGGGTGCGCAATTTATTTGTCGATTAACTTTCTTGTTTTGTTGGTGTGGTTACGGGAATAAACAGGCCCGATTGGCTTCTCTCGGGCTCCAAAAGACCATTTCTGAACTTCGGGCACTGACTTCGTCGCCAAAGCCCGATAAAGCCCATGTCAAAAAATACTGCAAAGTTGATTACAGCTCCACCCCTTTGCGCCGTTCGGCTCGATTAATTGGAGTATCACCGGCACGATAACTTTTAAGGCACATTATTTGTAAGTTTCCTACTAATCTGCACCTAATTGATATGGCCATCTTTTATAAAGGGCATCTTTATTCAGGGTTTTGAATGACCAGACCCTCCAAATCGTTGTGTATCTTTTTAGGTACACTGTCCAGATTTATTTGGTTTCTGGAATGAACCGTCATTTTTAGGGCACATCGCGTTAATTTCCTTGCAATTCTATTACATTGATATTACATGACCATAGTAACAAGTTTCGTTTATTATTATTTTTTGAAAATAGAACTACAAATATCCCATAACATTAATCTATTTCTCGTTTACAAATTGCACTATAAAAAAGGGTATTTGAAATTTCGGAATACAAATGTAGTTTTTTTAGTTAATCTAGATCTACGTGAATGGGGTTTCTGTAGGGGATATTCATAATAGTGAAAGATATATGTAGTTATTTGTAATTAAGCTAATTATCCCAAAGTTTTATGTAGCAAGTCAATTCTTAATGTATACTATGAGGGGTGTATTCATTTAGGACTTTTAAAGACATTTTAAAATTTTTAAAATTCTGATGTATTTAATTAAGACATTTTAAAACTTATAAAAGTCTAGCGGTATTTAATTTAAATTTCTAATGAATTATTAAATTTCCATAAAAGTTTCAAGATATTCATTTGAGATATTTTGAAATCTTAAATTGTCATGAGATATTTAAAAAGTCAAATACTGTTTGAATTTGTAATTTGACTGACTTTCCTAAACTTCTAAATTAATTATATACACCAAATCCCACTATCAAATCCTATCTTTAAACATGAGATTTCACAAAATTTTTATAAACTCCCAACAAATATATAAAATAATAAAAATAAAAGAAAGTCCATACAAATTTTGTAGTGAAACAAATCTTAAAATGTCTTTAAATGTAACAGGTAACTTTGAAATTAAGATCAAATTTAGATTCTTTTTTGCATTTGCTTTTTTATTTATCTTGTATGGAATTTAGCTAATTTGCACTCTTAATTTCATTTCTTGAAAAATTAACAGCTCATTCTGTCTAAAGAAGCGAAAGATGGTCCCAACTGGAATAGCTATTTTTAGAGGTTTGTATTCCTAGTTTTGTTATTATTACATAGGTGTTAGGATTAATTACAAACACAATCCTTAAGGTTTGGTATGATTACAAAAAACTCCACTTATATTTCAGAGTTACAAAATAAAATACCCCTTGAAGTGTTGGGAACTTGCAAGGGGAAAAAAGTCGAGCTAAATTTTGGCTTTTTTTACACAGCAGCAAAAAAAGTCGAGCTAAGCTTGTCCATCATTAGATGCGCCACCGATTTGTATCCCATCTCTCTGGCTACATATTCAACCACGATTTATAGACAGTCATAATGACGATAAATAAGAACCAATAACTTTTAGGATTAATATAACATAAAAGCTATCCCAAGATTGGCCTAATAACAAAAAAAAAGGGCCAATTATCTTTCTTAACCGTAGAATTCCCATTTGACATTTATTTTTATTTTAAAAATCACACTCACAAGATATTTGCTACAAACCTCAATGAGGCATTCTCATAACACAAGGAAATTTTTTTGCAATTAAACTTTGGCCAATTTAACAACCTGAATTTAATTTAAGTTGTTAGTTGAAAAAAAAAAAAAAAAACAGTT
>BMAC01000190.1:1063571-1111759 GCA_014905375.1 Phtheirospermum japonicum
ATTTCAGGGAATGGTTCAGAAAATGGGTGCAAATTGACCAAAAAGCCTCACTTTTCCAAACTCATAATTTAATTCAAACAAATACAAGAAAAAAAAAATAAATGAGATTAAAACCCGCTGCCTCTCAGATTTTCCTATTTCATCCCAGCCTAGCCACACAAAATTGGGGATCGAAGAAATCATTCTTCATTCCCACTTTTACGCTACGCAAAAAATAAATAAATTAAGGATTTGAAACAAATGAATTAAAATCGTTGAATTGAGGGGAAAAAATCGGCAATCCAAAGAGGATTTAGTGATCGAGAAATCCGATAACTGTTAATTGGACAACAAAACTGGGGAAAATCCGAGAATTCAAGAATTCTTCAGACGAGGAGTACGACAATCAAATAAGGGAAGAGGGAACGAGAAACTCGAGTATTCCAAAATTCTTCAGGATCTTCATTGTTTCTACATAAGGGATGTAAGGGTTTGTTTGATACATTTTATTTCAAGAAACTAATTTTCCTCTACAATTTTGCATATTTTAAATTTTAAAATTTATCTTTTCTGCACGTTGAATGGTTTAGGGATTTTTTATTTTTATTTTGTTTGAAAACTCCTGGTTTTTGGATCTCTTAAATGGTTTGGGGTCTCCTAAATTTGCAAGTTTTGTTGAATGTTGTTCAGTTTTAAGGTATTCAATTCGAAAAGTGAAATTAGTTGAAGATGTTATGGTATTCAATTAGTTAATGGAATATGTTAACCATTAGTATCTGGCTGAAAAAATGGTTAACCATCCATAACACTTAGTTAAATAATGTTGACATGTCGTAGTAGCATATACAAAACGAAGGTTCAACTACAACCTTGCATCTTACAACCCAATGAAAGCACAAACAATTGGAAAATCATACTCAGTTATATCGATAAATTCGTTGTCTTGCATTTCTAACACTAATGTATGGACAAATCCAAATCCCTATTCAACTCGTGCCATTGTAATTATTGGGAACTAGATATATGACCGCCTAGACAAATTCTGACAATGTAAATTTTCAAAGGAATAGGCTAATTAAATTCAACCATGAATCCACATCTATTACATTCAAACAAAACTTACTCGCCCATCCAATTTCGGCATTCACACACATTCAATGCTCCTAAATAAATATTCAAAAGTAAAAAAAGAAAAATCCTAAAGACGAGTACGACCTGACCCATTATATAACCTAGGAAAAATCCTTCGTTTTCCCAAATGTGGATTAGGGTTCTTTAGAAGGACCGCCGAAACTTTCAAGTTTCTCCATCAATCAATCTCAAATGGGGATATTGAGATGTCTCCCGTATTATCACTAGGAGAAAACTTTTTATTCATACCTTGCTATATGGCTGGTCTCGTGTAGGTGATGTAGAGCTCTACGTCGTTCTATTTTCATATCTACAAAGAAGGTCGAGTGAATATGGTCTAGCACTAAGGCCGAAGATAGTGTTTAGTTCTAAGTTTGTCGGGGCATTATATGCGGTAGGGTGAAAGGTCTATATGTTTCACAATGATTTTGGAGACACCTCTGATCATTTGTATGAGCTTTATGTGAAACCGAATGTTTCACAATGATTTTGGAGACACCTCTGATCATTTGTATGAGCTTTATGTGAAACCGAACCGAAGTATGACACCATTGATCCAAAGACAGTAGGTACGATGGGACCTTTCGAAATACTAGATGTTTCACAATGATTTTGGAGACACCTCTGATCATTTGTATAAGCTTTATGTGAAACCGAACAGAAGTATGACACCATTGATCCAAAGACAGTAGGTACGATGGACCTTTCGAAATACTAGGCAGCGAGTCAGTGATGAAAGTGGATCAAAATATGATCCACGTCTCTCTGATAAGGCACCCAAGAAAATAGTTAAACAGTCACAAGTCCTGACGGGAAAATACTGGTTTTCTCATCCAAAATCAAATTCCATCCGGATGATGACAGCAGCAGGCATGTTGATTTTGAATTCTATCATCCCGACACAGATTGTTGGGAAGATATCCCTACGTCTCTTTGATAAGGCATTCATTTCGATTATTTCTCAAAAAGAAAACAGAGGGTCCGTTGAATTTCAAGAAGAAAATGGTTAAAGCCGTCACGACTCCTGACGGGAAAATACTGGTTTTCTCATCTAAAATCAAATTCATGATGACAGAAGCAGGCATGTTGATTTCGAATTCTATCATCCGACACAGATTGTTGGGAAGATATCCCTCCGATCTTTGATATAATTCGTAAGAAGACTTGCTATTTTTTTTGTATCGATGCTTGTGCTTTTATTGGCGATTCCACATTTGTGATTCAGACCGATAATGAGATGGTTGAGATGGTTTTTATTTGATTGGGTCCAAAGCCAGGTTGTTGCAGTAGATAAGATCATAGCCGGCAACATGATTGTGCTGGTGCCCTCCCTTTGCAGTAGATAAGATCATAGCCGACAACATGATTGTGCTAGTGCCCTGGCGATCAATTGTGTCTTCTACGATGATGGTGATTTTACATACAATCTCAAGTTGCAAACTCTCATTTTTATGAGAAAATGTCTTACTGCTACATACTAGAATTTTACATACAATCTCAAGTTGCAAACTCTCATTTTTATGAGAAAATGTCTTACTGCTACATACTAGAAACCGCAAAACATGATCAATCGAGAACTTCGTATCTGAATATCGCAGAATACCACCTCAACATAGATTTAGAGAAAGCTTTTTTTAATGATGAGTCCCAAAATTATAGTTCGATGAAAATGATAGATTGCAACTAAGTTGAAACATTATATTGAAACAAGGAAAGCCTCCACAGCCTCTTTCTCCATAAAGTATCGCCCTAAGTCAAGGTGGTATTTTGCGATATTCAGGTTAGGAGGTTCTCGATTAATCATGTTCGCGGTTTTGGTTTCTATATGTAGTAGCAAGACATTCTCTCATCAAAAAATGACAGATTGCAACTTGGGATTGTATGTAAAATAATAATCATCGTAAAAGACATATCCGAAAGAAATAAGCCGCGTGATTTTCGCCAACATTCTTGATATCCCAAGTTGGAGTCGGGCACAACTTATCGCCCACGATCCCACCAAAAAAAACATTGAAAGGGAGGGCACCAGTTACGCCGTCCTATGATCTTCCCATCTACTACAACCTGGCCTTGGAGCCCCAAATTCAAATCAAAACCATTCAATTGTCAGTCTGGATCACAAACGTGGAATCGCCATACAAAAGAATTGCAAGTCTTCTTACGAATTTATATATCCTAATCATCGATACAAAAGAATTGCAAGTCTTCTTACGAATTATATATCCCAACCCTGGAAGATAGGAGGATATCTTCCCAACAATCTGTGTGGTTATAATAGAGTTCGAAATCAACATGCTGCTGCTGTCATCAGCTATAGAATTTGAATTTGGATGAGAAAATTAGTATTTTTCCGTCACGCCTTTAACCATTTTCTTGGGTGCCTTCATCCGAGAGACGTAGCAGATTATATCTTGGTCCACTTCCACCATTGGACCCGCTGTCCGGGTATTTTTGAAAGGTTCAACGTACCTACGACCTTTAGATCAATGATGCCATACTTCAGTTTTACATAAAAACTCATACAAATGCTCAGAGGTGTCCCGAAATCATTGTGAAACATGTAGACTTTGACCCTATAATGCCTGACAAATTTATAACTAACCACTATCTTCGGCTTTTAGTCGTAGACTAAATTCCCTTGTTTGTAGATATGAAAATGGAACGATGTAGATTTCAAATCCAAAATGCTCTACATCACCTACACGGGACCAGTCATAGGTATGAATAAAAAGTTTTTTCGAAGTGAATACGGGACACAATTCAATATCCTCCATTTGAGATTGATTGAATGACGAACTTGAAAGTTTCGGTGGTTGTTCTAAAGAACCCTAACCCATATTTGGGGAAAAAGGATTTTATCCTAGGTTATCTAATGGGCTTCGGTTTCACATAAAGCTCATACAAATGATCAGAGGTGTCTCCAAAATCATTGTGAAACATATAGACCTTTCACCCTACCGCATATAATGCCCCGACAAACTTAGAACTAAACACTATCTTCGGCCTTAGTGCTAGACCATATTCACTCGACCTTCTTTGTAGATATGAAAATAGAACGACGTAGAGCTCTACATCACCTACACGAGACCAGCCATATAGCAAGGTATGAATAAAAAGTTTTCTCCTAGTGATAATACGGGAGACATCTCAATATCCCCCATTTGAGATTGATTGATGGAGAAACTTGAAAGTTTCGGCGGTCCTTCTAAAGAACCCTAATCCACATTTGGGAAAACGAAGGATTTTTCCTAGGTTATATAATGGGTCAGGTCGTACTCGTCTTTAGGATTTTTCTTTTTTTACTTTTGAATATTTATTTAGGAGCATTGAATGTGTGTGAATGCCGAAATTGGATGGGCGAGTAAGTTTTGTTTGAATGTAATAGATGTGGATTCATGGTTGATTTAATTAGCCTATTCCTTTGAAAATTTACATTGTCAGAATTTGTCTAGGCGGTCATATATCTAGTTCCCAATAATTACAATGGCACGAGTTGAATAGGGATTTGGATTTGTCCATACATTAGTGTTAGAAATGCAAGACAACGAATTTATCGATATAACTGAGTATGATTTTCCAATTGTTTGTGCTTTCATTGGGTTGTAAGATGCAAGGTTGTAGTTGAACCTTCGTTTTGTATATGCTACTACGACATGTCAACATTATTTAACTAAGTGTTATGGATGGTTAACCATTTTTTCAGCCAGATACTAATGGTTAACATATTCCATTAACTAATTGAATACCATAACATCTTCAACTAATTTCACTTTTCGAATTGAATACCTTAAAACTGAACAACATTCAACAAAACTTGCAAATTTAYGAGACCCCAAACKATTTAAGAGATCCAAAAAKRAGGAGTTTTCAAACAAAAATAAAAATAAAAAATCCCTAAACCATTCAACGTGCAGAAAAGATAAATTTTAAAAATTTAAAATATGCAAAATTGTAGAGGAGAATTAGTTTCTTGAAATAAAATGTATCAAACAAACCCTTACATCCCTTATGTAGAAACAATGAAGATCCTGAAGAATTTTGGAATACTCGAGTTTCTCGTTCCCTCTTCCCTTATTGATTGTCGTACTCCTCGTCTGAAGAATTCTTGAATTCTCGGATTTTCCCCAGTTTTGTTGTCCAATTAACAGTTATCGGATTTCTCGATCACTAAATCCTCTTTGGATTGCCGATTTTTTCCCCTCAATTCAACGATTTTAATTCATTTGTTTCAAATCCTTAATTTATTTATTTTTTGCGTAGCGTAAAAGTGGGGAATGAAGAATGATTTCTTTCGATCCCCAATTTTGTGTGGCTAGGCTGGGATGAAATAGGAAAAATCTGAGAGGCAGCGGGTTTAATCTCATTTATTTTTTTTTCTTGTATTTGTTTGAATTAAATTATGAGTTTGGAAAAGTGAGGGCTTTTTGGTCAATTTGCACCCATTTCTTGAACCATTCCCTGAAATCGTCACTGCATGTACTTTTCTCTAAAAAATATCGAGGGTAATCGCACCCCAAGGTGAAGTGGCTACACCACTGGTTGTAGTCAAAGATTTAATTACATATATTTCTATTTGGGTCGGATTCAATTGTCAAGCTCATCCAATATTCATGCGTGAGATTTAATACTTTTTCCCAAAGAAAAAATGGTTCAATTTAATCAATTATTAAATTCATCGGGGCTCAATTTTAGTTATTATATTTATTGGGGCACAATGGTCATTTAAACTAATAACACAAGCAATACTCTCAAACCCAAAATTTGCTACCAGATGAGATAAGTACAAAGTGTAATCTTAAACCCCAGACATAGGGACTGGAAATAAACCCAGTTAAAATGGGGGTCCATTCACCTCCGCCCCGACGGGGATGGGTATGGGGGCAGCTATGAAATTGCGGGATTTTGTGGGGGCGAATATGAGGATGGAGATAATGTCCCCCCCACCGGGTACCCCCGGGTACCCTTTCCCATTTGAGACCCGCATATTTTATTACTTAAATATTTATTTATTTTTAATATCTTGAATCATTTTTAAATGTAATAGACTAAATGTTTGTCATGATATTTGAACTTTCTTGTATTTTTTATACGAATTTAAGTAAACTTAAAAATCAAGTTTCGTGATTTTTTTTTAAGTAATGATATGTGTGCGGGCGGGCGGAGCGGGTAATTGGGTATTTTCTATGTTTTCAGGTATGATTTTAGTTTATCTAACTATTTATTATTCGATTATCTACTAATTTTTCTATCTACAATTGTTGTGGTAATTTTTTTTGTGATTGTTCATATTGGAAACCAATCAATTACAGGTAACTTTAGATGGATAATTTAACAGTTGTTGGTTCTCTATATTCGCCTTTTCATATTTCAACTTTGATGTGTTTCTATTAAAATGATGTTGTTCTCTTAATTATTCTAGTTTAATAATTTGCGTTTGATAGGTACATTATGGTATTAGATATACATCACATTTGTAGTGTTTATACTAGTATGTTACTAACATTTTTTCAATTTATAAATTAATGTGATAATGTACGATGTTATTAAGAGATACATTAACTTTGTTTGTGTTTGTTATGCAAATATGGTTCTGTTGATTATATTGGTTTAATAGTAACAGTTGGTAGGTACATCATATGATATCTTAAGATATAATCTTAAGGTACATTATGTAATATCTTAAAGTACACTATTTGATTGCTAAACATTCATCAATTGTTTCTTGATTATATTGGGTTATCACTTTCAGTTTGATTGGTACACCATATTATGTCTTATAATACATCACTTTGGTTCAACTGATACATCACTTTTGACGTGTATACGTTAGTTGGTTATAAAGAGTTTGCTCTTGTTGATGATTTATTTATCTTATTTGTGCAATCTTCTGGCACTAGTACAGAAACTGCATTCTAGAACGGACAAAAAAGTCAATCCAGAAGGGTATTTTTAAAAGTGTTCTGGATAGCTCTTTCTAAAACGGTATTTTAAAATACCGTTCTGGAATGACGACTTTCCAGAACGGTAATTTAGATACTGTTCTGGAATGGGCGTCAATCCAGAACGGTATTAAAATACCGTTCTGGAAAGTATACTTTCCAGAATGGTAATTTTGATACTGTTCTGGAAAGGGCGTCAATCCAGAACGGTATTAAAATACCATTTTGGAAAGTATACTTTTCAGAACGGTATTTTAATTACTGTTCTGGATTGACGAACATTCCACAACGGTATTAAAATTACCGTTCTGAAAAGTCTGTCTAAAAAAAACAAATTACAATCCAGAATGGTATTGAAAATACTGTTCTGGATTTATTAATCAATCTAGAACGGTATTTATAATATACCATTCTGGATTGTATTTTTTTTTTTTTTGAAAGACTTTTCAGAACAGTAATTTTAACACCGTTCTGGAATGTTTCTCAATCCAGAACGGTATTAAAATACCATTTTGGAAAGTATACTTTTCAGAACTGTATTTTAATTACTGTTCTGAATTGACGAACATTCCACAACGGTATTAAAATTACCGTTCTGAAAAGTCTGTCTAAAAAAAACAAATTACAATTCAGAATGGTATTGAAAATACTGTTCTGGATTTATTAATCAATCTAAAACTTTATTTATAATATACCATTCTGGATTGTAATTTTTTTTTTGTGAAAGACTTTTCAGAACAGTAATTTTAACACCGTTCTGGAATGTTTCTCTCCAAAACGGTATTAAAAACCCCTTCTTGAAGGTCTTTCTAAAAAAAAAAAAAAATTAAAAAATTGAAATATTTTCACGATTTCACGGAGCGACTAAATGAAGCGGGCAGTGAAATATTTTTCACAAGTGGGTTGTTTGCTTGTCTATGGTTGTCAAATGGGGAAAGAGGAACGAGAGGTCTTAACCAAAATCTAAACCCGCCTGTCCTCTCTCTCTCTCTCTCCCTCTCCAAATCCCTAATCGGAACCCGCCTCACCTCCACCATCCGCCACGGCCTCTCCCAACGCCGCCCCTGGCTGGAGCTCCTCGACCGCTCCAGCCTTCGAAGCCCTAAAAACTCGAAAACCAATCCAAACCCTAAAACTCTCTCTTTTCCCCTGTGAAAAGTTAATTGGAATTTTAAGAGAAATGGGGCAGACAAAGGGAAGAGCAAAAAGTGAGAGAGACGGAGGAAGAGAAATACGGGACCGAGCACATCGACGGGGAGCTAGTTCTATCCATCGAAAGGCTTCAAGAAATTCAAGATGAGCTTGAAAAGGTAAATCTGATTTTTTTCTGTATTAGTTATCTTGTTGATGAGGAAATCTCAGAGAAAAATTCCATCGTCTTTTGTTATTATCTTGGGTTTTTAAATAGATCCCAGAAGTTGTGTTTAATTTTATCATTTTTTTTGCTTTCCTGTATTTTACGTGTGAAGAGAAAGTCGATTTGATTTATTTTCTAATTATTATTATTATTATTATTAATGTGATTTGTTTCTTTTTCATTTTTTTGGATGTTGAAATTCTCGAGTGGCTATGGGTGGATTATATGATCGCCAAGTACATAAAATATTGCAAGTTGTATTACGCTTTTATCATTTTGTAGGACTTGTATGCTGATTTGATTTGGTGTTTGTGGGAATGTAGATGGAGGTACAGTCAATGTTGGAGCCCAGTGCAGAGGAGCAGTGACAGCCATATTGGGAAAATATCCATGACGACCTCCGAACTGGTGTTTGTTATGTACACCACTTTGATAACCCATCCAAGAAGAAGATGACGATATCTGATAACCCGTCTTCTTGTAATGTTCTTACAGTTTCAAAGCCTCAGGGGTCTAAGGTCACTCTTACCCGACGTTACTGCTCTATGCCTGCAAAGCCTATGAAATTCAATAAGAAACGCAAGAGGACTGGTCCACTGACCACTCGTGCCTCCCTTAGAGATGAGATACCCAGAGGAAGTACAAGAGGACTGATACAGAAGAAGCTGCCAGCATTGGTTCGATAGGAACTGCCATCAGTCATACACATGGCATTAAAGGAGTTTTTCTCTCATAGGGTAAGAAAATAAATTCATTTGTCCCCAGCTTACACCAAATGATTTATTTTGCCGCAAAGGATGGTTCTTATCGTGATATTTCTTTTTAGATTAGACAATCTCTTAACTTCTGTTTTAAAATTGGGGTCCTTGGCATGAATGGAGATTATGGAATAGCCTGGAATGAAACTACTGATGTTGTTGTGTTACTTAGAATCCTTTTTTTCTATTTTCTAACATATGTTGTATTATATAGCGTTATGTAAAACTTGTTTAATCCTGGAGGCAATCTAAATTTGGGAAGTGATACAATGCAAAACTTGTGTTGGGCTATGGGCTGATGAATTATAATTTTCTTTTTGTGGTCATATGAAAATCATGTAATTTCGTAACATCCCTTATTCTCACAATTTTGTGACAGTGTGGTGTGACTGCGGCCGACCCGTTATCACCTATATGGGGTGCCAAATCAAATCCTCTAGGTGTCCTCGAAACCCAGTCAGGATGTTCAAGTGTCGTAAAGAGGATGCACTGGAGTCCAATTGTATTCGCCAACGTGAGTTAATTTTTTTCTTTCTAAACTTTACATATACTTAAACTGTGATTAATGTTTCGTGAGTTTTGAATCTCAGTCGTAATATTGAGAGACTGCGAACAGGTCCCGACTTCTTTATGGATTCTGAGGTAACTTATAAAAACATTACATTGTGATTTTATCGAGTGCATTTTCTATACAACCAATTGATGTGCACTTTGCTGTTTTACTTTGAAAGCCTGAAATGTCGAGTGTAGCTATTGAACAGGCGGGGAGGAATAAGTCAAGCTTCGAGTAAAATTATGAGATTAAAGAGTTGAACAAAAACATGGAAAACGAGCAGTTGATGAGAGTTTATAAGTTTATGGCAGTTGATCAGGAGTTTATCAGATTGGAGTCTGTTTCAATATCTTACGGTAGGAACTACTCTATATTGGGAATAAATATAAATAATAAATGTTATTTGCTCACCTGATTTTATTTGAATTAGGAATTGTAAATGCTTGTTTGTGTTGATTTGTGTGTCTATGAGATTTTGTCTTCTACACGATGTTAGGATATTTCAAGTGAAATTGATGATTAACAATTTTATTTCTTGTTTCTATATAAGATGCCATGAGAAACAGAGAAAAGAATCATCTCGTCTCCAGACAGTTAACCAAAATCTCTATGCCATGAACAAGCTGCTAATGGAAGAAAACGACCACCTACAAAAGCAAGTCTCGCACTCGGTCGACGATAATTGTCACATGCGTCAGCGGCTCCAGATTGTAAGTTTGATTTATCACTCTCTTGTTATTTTTTCTTCATGTTAATATATATTTATCACATTATTTATAATAATAGGTGAGCACAACGACGTTGATGCCGGCTGTGAGTCCACTGCCTTAATGAGCGGTCGACAACAACAGCAAAACCCAATACCTCAGCTTCCTAAGAAGGATGCTAATGGCCCAGCTGGGTAATTTACCTTTTTTTAATTTAGTCTGTTTCTATTTTTACTCTTTTAGCCTGCTGATCAAAAAAGCTAACACTAATGATAATATTTCCGTACAATTCTTTTCGTACAATTGTTTTTCCGTTAATGCATTGAAAAAAATTGGCTCACCAGTGGATAGTCATTAAGTTATTTGTTATTTCTCATGATTAGAAATTGTGACACTTGGTCCTTTACCTGATTATTATTTTTTTTTTTTTGGAGTTTAATTGAAAACCCATCATATTTGTCCCTGTATTTAATATTTGGGATAGAGCTTTTTTTATTTTCCTGTGATTGACTGAACTGGTTGGTGGTATTTTAGTTAAAATTTGTTTTTTGGGATTAATGTTAATGTACTTAAATTCCRYAGCTTSTTTCCTACGTAAATGGCCAAGTGTAATGATTTGTAAATATATATTTGCTATGGCCTTGAATAGATATAGGTATGATATTCGGTTTAGCTTTTGATAATTTATTAATTTTATTTGCTCAAATTCTTTCATTCTGTAACAGATTTTTATTTTTATATTTTTTTTACCTTAGACTGATATAGAGTTATCAAATGACCCTGTCATAAGATATGGTTCTTCTGTGTCATGGTGATGCTATTTATTCATAAGATGTAGTCAATCTTTGAGTTTTTTTTTAACTTGCAAAAATGTCTGTTTTTTTACCCTATTTTATTTTTGAAAATGGAACTGAAATTGGGATTAATACATTGTTTTMCCTTTGAAAGGCTAAAATTTGAGACGAAATAAAAAATAGTCAATAAGTGGTGTGAGGATTAATTCATTCATCATAARTTTAAGCRTTTGYCAAGCCTTAAGATCATTCTAAGACATCTCTAAAGTACAAGATGATGAAGTTGGTGATGGTACAACTTCAGTGGTTGTTTTAGCTGGGGAGCTTTTGAGGGAGGCAGAAAAGKTGGTGTATGCTAAAATTCATCCAATGAKTATTATTTCAGGTTTGTCTTATTARCTGACACTTGCATTTTTTATTTTAAATTTGTCTCAGTACATTAAATGTGCTACACTWTCATGTGATTAGTCAGCTCTATAAGCAGAGATCAATTGTAAACAAGTTGATTTTCACATTCTCTYTCCAGATGCTGATTYTATGATGTGTAGTTCTATTTGCAGTTTCTAATAACTGTATATCTTGGACATTTCATCAGGTTATCGTATGGCGGCTGAATGTGCAAGGAATACATTACTGGAGAAGGTCGTGGATAATAAACCAGATGAAGGTTTGCTTTGACTTATTTTGTTTGAATGTAGCATATTCTTCCATAATGATCTCACTGTTTTTCTTTATTATCAACTTAATTAGCATAGAATCGTCTTTAAGTCTTTCGTAGTTTCACGAGTAATGTTTATTCCTAGCATCAGCTAAATACGTGGAACCAAATTTCAAACACTTTGGACTTGTAAAACCCTGATGATACATGATAGTTGCAATTTTTTGGCTGTTTTCCTTTTTGTCGTTTTAAAAGAAAATAGTTTGTCTGTGAGCTGGGAYTYTACGYTTCTGAGTTCTGTTTAGCAGGCGTATGCTAAAAMTTTGATGTGTCTAGTATTTTCAGAGAAATTCAAAGAAGACTTGGTGAAGATTGCAATGACTACTCTGAGCTCCAAGATTCTCTCTCAGGATAAAGGACATTTTGTGAAGTTAGCTGTTGATGCTGTCATGAGGCTTAAGGTATGATTATCTTTGCTAACTAGAGTATCATCATGAAGTTTAATTGTTGTGATTACTTTGGCTAAATTGTTTTGCATATTCATTGTCAGTATWTGTGGATGATTGAATTAATTGATTGGAAATGACAGGGAAGCACAAATTTGGAATCCATTCAAATCATAAAGAAACCTGGCGGTTCACTGAAAGACTCATTTTTGGACGAAGGGTGAGCCACAATCCATCAAATCTTTTGTCTTCCACAACCTATCTGTATTTGCATGTGCATAATTGCTACATAATTGCATGTGCATGTGCATAATTGCTACATACTTTTTTTACCCTATTTTATTTTTGAAAATAGAACTGAAAATGGGATTAATACATTGTTTTGCCTTTGAAAGGCTAAAATTAAATTTGAGACGAAATAAAAAATAGTCAATAAGTGGTGTGAGGATTAATTCATCACTCTTCAATGTTGGTTCAAGTGTGTTCCTACTTTCCATTTGTATAGATTTTTGCAAGGCAACTACTTAAGTGGATTAATTCCAAGTGAACTGGGGACCTTTCTCAGCTGGGATTTCTGTAAGATTTATGTTGAAACTTCTGCACCAGCAATGTGGTGCTTGCTCGAGTTTTTAGATTTCACCTCTATTACTYGAGTTATATTTGTAACCGATCGTCTCTTCTCTAAGCTTTTGCCCCCTCTCTCCTCCTCTCCGAGCTCTGCAGGTTCTTGCCAAATATGCRGAAATCAAAGCGCGGCAGGCCAGGTCTTTCTCTCCCCTATACACTTCAATCGATTGGTTTATTATGTACATCCTGTATCTTCATTCAATTTTGATTTTTTTTTTAATATTGGTGGGACATCATGTGAAGACAAAGAAGAAAGAAAGGGCGCATAAAGAAATTGTGGTGAACTCAATGCGAGATGCTGTGGAGAAATACGATTCGGTCTACATTTTCACTTTTGAAAACACGAGGAATCTCAAGTTCAAGGAGTTCAGAGACCGGCTCAAGTCCTCAAGAAGGTTGGAGATATAATCATACCTTTTGGATTAGAATTGTTAAGCTTGCCGAGTGTTTATTATTTATTTATATTTAGTGTTAATTACAAGTTTCGTAAACCATGTCTTATAGAGGACCAACTGCTTAATTGATGTAAAATCAGTTATTATTTATTTAATAAATATTATGATTTCAATGAGGATTTGGTGTTTTTAATAGTATTGTGTTTTTTATGTTTTACATTTTGATGAAAGCGTATTTTTCAACGATTCAGAACGTTCTAAAAGGCAAAATTTTTGAGAAACGATTTTACTTTTCGTGAAAGTACTTTCCAGATGGGTTGTTCAAAAATATGTTCTGGTAAGTTATACTTTCCAGAACGGTATTTCAAAATAACGATCTGGTAAGTTATACTTTCCAGAAGGGTATTTTCAAATACCGTTCTGGAAAGTTATACTTACCAGAACGGTATTTTCAAAAACTGTTCTGGTAAATTATACCTTCCAGAACAGTATTTAAAAATACGTTCTGGTAAATCATACTTACCAGAATGGTATTTTCAAATACTTTCCAGAACGGTATTTGAAATTACCGTTTGAAAATACCGTTCTGGAAAGTATGACTTACCAGAACAGTTTTTGAAAATACCGTTCTGGTAAGTATAACTTTCCAGAACAGTTTTTAAAAATACCGTTCTGGTAAGTTATACTTTCCAAAACGTCTTTTTTAAAAACCGTTCTGAAAAGTGGCGGATCAACATGGAATGGTACCATTCTAGATCAGATTTTTTTTTCTAAAACGCCTTTTTTTTATCTTTCTAGAAAGTCTGCCAATCCAGAAGGGTAAAAAAAGGCGTTCTGGAAAGTACAGACTTTCTAGAACTATGTCACTACAGAAGGTACAGAAAGGCGTTTTGGATAGGCAGAATTACCCTTCTGGATATGCAGTTGCTGCACTAGTGTGGTGATGTGTATTAAGTATACAGTGAATGTATATATATATTTTGAGATTTTCGGCGAGGAAGTATAAACAGAGACATAGAGATAGTAGGTTCCAAGTTGACAATGAATAAATTGTTATGTTCGGAGGCTGCAAATCGGAGAAGAAGCTAAGAGTTATTCTAATCTTAGCGTGTGTACATTATAAATATTTGTACGATGTACATTGTAGATATATATGATGTACATATATTGTGTGTGTTGTATATTCTTGTTTTATATGAACGCTGATACGACATCAAAAATCAACTCGACTATATATGGTAAGAAAGTAACGAAAGGGTAGAAGGTTCTACGTCCCGTCGTATATGGTAATAAGGTTTTATGATTATTATGGAATTATGGAAAGTAAGAATCCTAATATGAGAATATTTCCTAATTAGTTAGTATACAAGTCTAAATAATCTTATAAATAGGGGATTCAGACCCTTATTTCATAACTTTAATTAATTTCAGTTCTCATGGACCATATAACTCACAACTCACAATTTTATGTGAAATAATTCTTTCATCTTCAGTTATTATAGATCATGGAGCTCTTCATTATGAACTTTATAGGGAAATAAAAAGGCGAGCTCTTCTTTAGGAGTGACGAGCTCTTATACAGGAGACGAAATCTCTAAACTGAGAACACGTTTCTTGTCTATGCAAAGAGGATACAGGCTTCACTTCTACTCTAAGTTGATTTTATCCTACGTTTTGAGCTCTCGCACATCACTGTTAAACGCGAAATGAATTAAGTATTAGAGGGCCTATGACGGTGCTGTCCGGCTATGATTTTATTTTGTAGGTCGATTAGGTCGCCAGGAGTTTTTTGGAGATCTATCAGGTCGCTGAGCACGAAATTCAAGTTATTATTCTCTTGCTTGGTGAACCAATCTTTTTGGTCACATCATACGCGATGTACTTATCTTGCACTATGTACACTTGAACATAGTCATTTTATACGATGTATATTTATCGTGTGTGTGATGTACATTTTGATTTTAAATCATGTATATATTATACAATTAAACTAAAAAAGATTGTACTGTGTTCGAGTGGCTTTGTCTGATGTATATTTACCACACACATGATGTACATTGTTGTTTTATGTAATGTACGTATTGTAAAATATTGATATATTGTGAGTCATTTGTATAATATATAACCAACTCATTTCTTAATGAACTAATGACACTAGACTCTATAAAACACTTGTTTGATTCCTATTAAATATTAGCACAAAAAACAAAAAGAGAAAGATCAATACATGCATGTCCAGTTCTATGAACTGAAAACCCACTAGTGTCTGGAAATAAAAATGAATTTCGGTCGCTAGCGGATGAGAATCTCTTGCAATTTTGCTCACTAATAGCCGAAATTGAGGGAAGATTATAGCAAAAAGTGGCTAAAAATAGATGCAATTTTCGGCCCGAATTGAATCGAATTGTTGGTATTATTTTCAGTGGACCAGCACCAAAAGTAAGCCCAATTTTTGGCGGATGAGGGTTTTGATACTCTACGACTAAAATGTTACGATCAGTTTTCTGAAGTTTTGAGTTACAACTAACAATAACATTACGAAAACAACAAAATAAACGAACAAAAAGGAAGAAACACTTACCTTAGTTCTTCCTTTATCTTTTTTCATCATTTATTATTGATTTTTTGTGATATTTGAAGAATTATGGTTATGAGGTAATTGGCGCGAGAAAAAGAAAAATTATTAGAAATCATTGATGAGTGATATTATATATTTCTATGATTTAATGAGTGTGTTTATTAAATTTTTATTTTCGATGTATTTAATAATTGAGATGAATAAGAATATATAAAAATGTAATGAAATTATTGAAAATAATTTAGGGCGCGGATATACGCACCCCAATAATTTATGAGTTGACCCCAAGTGATAAGAACACCCCAAAAACTTTTAAAATGTATATTTCTTTTTTACTAAATCAACCCCACAAACACCCTATTTTACCCCTATTTAATATAATATATAATATAATAATAGAACTAAAATAAAAAGAATAATAATAAATTGAAAAAGAAAATAAAAGAAAAGAAAAGAAAAGGAAAGTGAGAGAGGAAGAAACGGCGAAGAAGAAAGAAAACGCAGGCAGAGGAGAAAAAGGGAGGAAAAAATTGCTTTGAAAAATCCATATAATTTACTGAGAGGAAGATAGGAATGGGGTGAGCCATCATACGTATGTGATAAGTTTTTCATCATTGGGTTTGATTCACTTATTTAGGTTAGGGTTTGAAGTTTTTGAAAGAAATTACCATGTTCTACTCTGGTTTGTAGAACCAGAGCCATTTGTTCGGCCAAAAGTTCGAACATATAGGCCATGTTCATAAATATCAATCGAACAATATGCAAGTGTTCAAATAATATATTCGAACGTATGTATAATGTTCGGTCAGAATTTTTGAACATACATCAATTGTTCATTAAAACCAGATCGAATGTATTCGCGATTTTCAACCTAATAAATAGTAATACACCAAAAAAAAAGAGAGAAAAAAGGACTAAAACAGATAGATGTCAAGAATAATAACATTATTCATTTTGTTCATATCATTATCCTCAATTCTTACAAGTTTTAGTGTGAGTTTTTGTTAGATATTGAGAGAGGTTTAGGGATGAAGAAGAAGTTACGAGGGTTTATATTTTTATTTTATAATAAATAAATAAATAAATAAATAAATAAATATATATATATATATATATATATATATATATATATATATTATATTATATATATATATATATATATATATATATATATATATATATATATATAATTGCATTAATTTTATTTTTTCAATTTTAATTATATATTGTGATTTAGGTTATTTTAGTCTTTTTATTTAGGGCTATTTTTGTTTAAAAATATTTTTGGGGTCAAGCCCAATGGTTTATTCATGACATTTTAGTAAATAATTATGTAAGAGTTGCGTCCAGTTATCATAGCATTTGCCCTAGGTTACGACCGTCTGGCAAAAAAAAAAAAAAAAAGGAAAAAGAAAAATCTGCCATGGGACTCCTCCATTCGATTTCTTCAGCCGAATCTCGTTCTATTTTCCGTTGGATCTCAAGGAAAGCGATTTATAATTTCAGGTCTTTCAATTATGGCTATTATTCATATAGCAGTAGTAATAAATCATCGGGTGATTATAGTAATAGCAGTAGTAGTTCATCATCATTTCTGTACTTGTTCTTCATCTCCATGGCTGATGCTACCACCCTCTTCGGAGGAGGGTAGTGGTGTCGACAATAAGATATATAACTTCTACAGGCCTTGCCGACAACAAAGTAGTAAGCTTCAACAAGAGGATGAGTAGTTCATATCCGTATGCCTTTGGAGAAGAATTAGACGAATCGGAGCTGCCAGACGTTGACGAGTCTGAATTCGTGGGATCGTCACACGGTTGGATAGCCCTATTCAACCCCTGGAACTGCGATCTGTTCCTCTCCAATCCCCTCACTCGCCGTCACATCAAGCTTCCCCCTATTCACACCATCTATGTCCCACCAAATGACTTTACAAACGTCTGGGTSGATAGGATAATCATCACCTGCTCCCCGGAATCACAAGAGTGTCGCGCCCTGATGCTTTATGGAAAAACACTCGCCTTTTGCTGTCCCAATGGCCTCCACAGCACCACCCACTGGGTGGGTCCCATCGTCCCTGACATTCCGTACGGTGGGGAAGAGTGCAAAAAGTTCAGGGGGTGTTACGATGATTTCGTATATTCCAACAAACACAAGCTCCTTTTCTGCCTCGCCTATCCTGGCTTGGAGGCTTGGGATATTACTACTACTTCAAAGCCGAGGCTTGTTTGGTCAGAWGGGCACATGCTCCTTGAACACTACTGCCCTTGGCTGGACCAAAAGCATAGATCTTTCCTGCAAAGAGAAGATGACTATTGGTGCGACCAACACAAATACTTAATTGTGTTCGACGATCAACTTTTCCTTGTGACGCYGGACTACGTGTCGGAAATGGCCCCCGATGGTTCTTGTGTCCAACTTTCAGGGCCGGATGATGATTATCCTCACAAAACCGTTGGTTTTGATGTGCATAGAATTGACCGGGAGGGGCGGAAATTAAGTTACATGGGGGAGGGTTCCTTGGATGGGCTGGCCATGTTTGTTGGGCACAACCACTCTTTTGCTGTGCGGGCTGCTGAGTACCCTGGSCTGAACCCTAATTCCATTTACTTCACTGACCAGTTTTCGYCTCCACGAAGAGTTGTTGATAGAGCATACGGAGGACATGATATTGGTATCTTTGATTACGAAAACAAGACTATCTCTCCGTGTTATTATCCCATTGATGTGCAGAGCTTCAAAAGGATTATGCCTGCACCTTTGTGGTTCACTCCAAGTCCAAGCCTCCACCCCCGCGTTACCAATTAGCTAGTTTTTACTTTCTAGAGATTAAGTTTGGTTTATTTWGTTTGTGGTTTTTGATGTTTTTGTTTGTGCCTTTTTCATATCTATCGTGTAATTTTAATAATTTCCCTTTACTCTATGTGTCAAAGTTTGTATTTTATTTGTGTGGTTATCCTTGTTGTTCAAGTTGGATATGTTTTGTTGAACCAAGTATGATTCTTAGGTGTAGGTACCTGCTTCAACCAATGTATCTTTTGTGATATAATAATTTTTATCAGGACCGCAAGTAGCCAAGTAGAGATTAATTTATCAGGTATGCAAATAGCCAAGTAGAGATTTTTGTGCTGAAAAATATGCTCCTTTCCTCTATAGTTCTTTTGTGTCTGAAAATCTAGCTTACTGTTATAGTGAATGTCATTATTATTTATTCATCTGCTACTGTGGCGTGAGCCCAAAATATTGGTACAGTGTCCCTGGTAATGAAGCCCAAGCTTTTGAGGAGGTTTTGCTACTTTCTTTATTATAAGCCTTTTTGTTGCTGTGAGGGGAGGCAGTATTCTGCCAGATTTGGTAAATGATTACCAATTGATTCCAAGGACCAGATTGGATAAATGAATCCTATATCCTATATTGGTTGATACCACTATGCACACGAAATTATCGATGGGGTTGGAATTGGTATTAAAACTTATAAAAGTTATAAACGAGAGCGATGGTCCAGAACAACAAGAAAAAAGGCCCAAACAAAACACTAACAACACACTTGAGGCATCGGCATTTAACATTATGCAAAAAAAACAAAAAAAAAAACTAATAGCCTAGACGTGGTTTCTGTCCACAATGACTACGGACACAACCGAGGAACCCATACACATCCCTAACACCTCCAAAGTGGGCTCCATCAAACCTCAAACTGCAAAAACGGCCTATGAGTTAAGCTCTTAACCAACAACACCTACAATCAGGAAATTAAGAAACAAAAAACAAAAACGAGCTGGGCTCAAGCAGCCAACCCGATAGTTCCCCAATCCTCGAGGTCACTCCTCAACGGCCACGCCCACCGAACCAGCCAATTGGATCACCCCCTAGATTAGACCCGACCCTCACCCTGGTCACTGAAACAACACAAAAAAATGAGTAGCCACCCCTAGATTAGACACGACCCTCACCCTGGCCAATCGAACCAACACTGAAAAATGAGTAGCCACAAAAGCAAACCACAAGGATAAAAGAAAACATAGGAAAAATGAACAACAAATAGGGCACGAGCGTAACTCAAACTCCAGTAAAGACTATGAGAAAAAACCCTCACCCGGCGATTTTCTTTTGTGTTGCCCAAGTTTACCCTTTGATTCTTTGATATATTTCTATTATTGAGCCGCACTGTTCTCCTCTAAAACATTCCACCACGAGGTATTTGAGTGACGGACGATGCTCTGTGACTGTGACGTATAGAATCATTTCCGTCCTAATTTTTCAATTCCCAACTATTCTGGAACAACGATGGTTGACTTGACCGCCAACGATGCACCTACTAACGTCGCCAAGAATGACAAATTGGTCATACCGCTGAGGGGAATTTAATTGTAATTGACGCCTCCAAGAATTGTACACCCGTATGCTCGACCAAACGTTTCACATTTCACGCTAAAAATATTGATTGTGTTAACAATTAGATTTATTCTAATTAAATGTTGTAAATTAGATTTATTCTAATTAAATGGTATAGCGATAATTCGTTTTAACGAATTGTATAGGCTCGTTCTACGTGTCGTGTAGATAATTATAGCCTTTTGAATTTCTCAAATCCATTTATTGGTGAGTGAGAAATGGTATTTGGAAGTTGAATAGGTGCTTTTAAAGCCTTATCGTTTATCCCACATTGATAGTTATCCAATGTAGATGGGAGTTTAAAAGTATTTAACTTTTAATGATTGGACATCAAGTGGGCCCAGTGGGTTGTGTGGACTTTATGTAAATGAAGCTCACGCGGGCTCTTGGGTCTTGGGCAATTGGTCCGATTGTGATGATTCGGGTGGGGTCCGGGTTCTGGTTCAACCCTTGCTAACCTTTTAGCCACATGTGGTTTTTGACCCCAGGTTTATTTTGTTAACTCCTGACCGTTTCGTAACGGCTGGTACCTGACCAGTCAGACATTTTCAAACTTTTGAATTCAAACAGCAACGTATCTGCACGCTGAACTCGTACAAGTTCATGCTTGATAAAGCCGACTGTTTAAACGCCATTAAGGACGTCTTAATTGGCAGCTGTAACCTCTGTTTTGAACCCCTATAAAAAGAGTGAGGCTCCTTCATTTGTTGCATACTTTCCATACGCATAACACCTGAACTACAAGAACACAGCATACATAATTTTTCTGCATTTTTCTTTTATATGTAGCTCAGTCCAAATTCAACCAGTTCGCCGGAGCTTTGGTTTCTAACGGTGCAGTTAAACCAAAGACGTTGTCGTTTCATCTTTGGAAATGATTTTCCAAAATCGACGAAGCACTACCGGGGCAAATTCATTTTGCGGAGAGAGATTAATTCTGTAATTTGTAATCCCTGACTGGAAAAGAGAGATGTCAACATCCAGCACTCCGACGAGCGACACTATTCTGGCCATCACCTCCACCACTTCGGCGACCACCACTGCCCCCGCAGTCACGAACACCACGACGATTGGCATGTCCACGCCAATCTTGAACCCTACTCAGGCCGATATCATTCTCAACCCAGGAACACTCGATTTTTTACTCGAGACGCTGACTAAGCGCATGGCCCAATCGAACTCATCCACAGCTTCGGCTGTTGGAACGATCCCTTTTGGGATAGGGACTTCGGTCCAAATGATGTCAGCTCCGGCTGTGACCCATCCCATTGGGATGACGGGAAATTTGGTTCCAAGTTTGTTTGCAACTGCTCCCCAAACAGATTCAACTGTTTTGAATACCCATTCAACGGGTTCGATGGGGACTTTTGTACCAACGATGAACGCGCCGGTGCACTCCTCATGGATCATGCCCGCGGCGGCGGAGAAGCCTCCAAAGTTCAATGGGGAAGGCTTCAAGAGGTGGCAACAAAAGATGCTATTCTACCTCACGATGCTTGGCTTCGCTAACTTCGTGAAGGAAGACGAACCACCTGCTCCGAATGAGTCCGAGACAAGTTACCATGTTCATGCTGCCTACGATAATTGGCAAAGTGGGGACTATCTGTGTAAAGGTTTTCTGTTAAGTAGCCTAGAAGATAGCCTAAGTAATGTGTACTCAGAAGTAAAGACCTCCAAGAAAAATTGGGAGGCACTTGAGAAAAAATACAGTTCCGACGAGGCTGGAACTAGGAAATTTGTAGTCACGAACTTCATGGACTACAAGATGGTGGACTCTCGCCCYGTTATGGAACAAGTTCAAAAGTTCCAAATGCTAGTGAATGATGTTCACGTCGAGGGGATGATTCTCCCGGATGCTTTCACGGCCGCTGCCATGATTGACAAGCTTCCACCAAGRTGGAAAGACTTCAAGACGTACCTCAAACATAAACGAAAGGCGATGTCTCTTGAAGACGTTATTCGGAAGGTAAGAATTGAGTCCGAAGTTCGTGCTCAATACAAGAATTCGAAAAGTTCGGATGAACCTCGGGTGAACTTGCTTGAACGAGGAGAGAACTCGAAGAAGAGGCCACGTCCTGGCAACTCAAAGCAAAAAGCTCCTTCTTCTAAGAAGTTCGAAGGCAAATGCTACAATTTTGGTTATTATGGACACATGTCTAAGGATTTCCGCAAGCCAAATCAAAAGAAGGCTAGGCCGAGTGCACACATAGCCGAGAGAGAGAGCTAACTAAGGATGACCTCATTGCGGTTATCACTGAAGAAGCTAACATGATCGAGAACCGTGGTCAATGGTTCATCGACACTGCTACAACCACTCATGTGTGCGCGGATCGGAGCTTGTTCTCCAAATACCTTCCTTGTGAGGGAAGGAAGTTGAACATGGGAAATCAAGCTTCTTCGAAAGTTGCTGGTACTGGTACGGTTGTCTTCAAAATGACTTCTGGCAAGGAGATCACTCTGAATGAGGTGCTGCACGTTCCGGACATCCGGAAGAACTTAGTCTCTGGCTCAATACTAGTTAGTCGTGGCTTTAGACTTGTATTTGAGGCTAATAAGTTTGTCTTGTCTAAGTTTGGAACACCTCTAAGTAAGGGTTACCTTACAGATGGTTTGTTCAAACTAAGTGTAATGGCGATACGCCCAAAACCAGTCATTAATAAAATTACTTCTGATTCCTCTTACTTGACTGAGTGCTCTAGTTTATGGCATTGTAGATTAGGCCACGTTAATATAAATGCAATAAAACGTTTATCAAATCTCAATTTACTTAAGGTAAATGAATTTGTTAATAAAAGTAAGTGCAAAATTTATGTTGAAGCAAAAATGACTATGTTACCGTTTAAATCGGTAGAAAGGAGCACGACACCTTTAGAATTAATTCACACGGATGTATGTGATTTAAAGTTTGTGCAAACTAGAGGTGGAAAAAAGTATTTTATTACTTTTATTGACGATTGCACAAGGTATTGTTACCTTTATCTTTTGAGAGGTAAAGATGAGGCTATTGAAGCTTTCAAGAACTTCAAAAATGAAGCCGAAAATCAACTTAACTGCAAAATRAAATCTATCCGCAGTGATAGAGGAGGGAAATACGTAGCTCCGTTTGAGGAGTTGTGCAATGAAAGTGTCATAATTCATCAAACTACAGCTCCGTACTCGCCTCAATCGAATAAAGTTGCAGAACGCAAGAATCGTACTTTGAAAGAAATGATGAATGCGTTGTTGATTAGTTCTGGGTTACCTCATAACATGTGGGGGGAAGCTGTTTTAACAGCTAACTATATCCTCAATAAAATTCCACTTAAAGGTAGGGATGAAACTCCCTACGAGTTGTGGAAAGGAAGGAAACCTTCTTACAAATACCTCAAAGTGTGGGGGTGTTTAGCGAAGGTAGAAGTGTCTCTACCAAAGCAAGTAACAATCGGACCCAAAACGGTTGATTGTATATTTATTGGTTATTTACTAAACAGTAGCGCCTACCGATTTATAATCCAAAGGTCGGATGTTCCAGACATGAATGTCGGAACTACCATTGAGTCAAGGAATGCGATATTCTTTGAAGATATCTATCCTTGTAAGGATAAAGCGTTCAAACACTGGTAATGCGGAAGGTACTACAAGTCAAGAACTTGTGGGGGTTGAACCTAAGTCTCGTAAACGACCTGGTTCAGAACTTGAAGCTCAAACTCCTAGGAGGAGTACTCGAGCTAAAGTTGCGAAGGATTTTGGTCCCGATTTTGTGGTCTTCTTGTTGAATGAAGAACCAAATTCCTTGAAAGAAGCTTTCTCACGGACTGATAGTTCATTTTGGAAGGAAGTTGTTCAGAGCGAAATCGATTCGATCATGCAGAACCATACGTGGATTCTAACTGATTTACCTAAAGGTTGTAAACCTTTAGGAAGTAAATGGATTCTGAAACGAAAGTTCAGAGCTGATGGATCAATCGATAAGTATAAAGCTCATTTGGTTGTGAAAGGATTTCTCCAAAAGGAGGGTTATGACTTTTTTGATACATACTCTCCTGTTACAAGAATTACCTCTATCCGGTTGCTTCTATCGATTAATGCTTTGCACAATCTTGAGATTCACCAAATGAATGTAAAAATTGCTTTTCTAAATGGCGATTTAGAAGAGGAAATTTACATGGAACAACCCGAAGGTTTTGTGAAACCTGGACAAGAGAGAAAGGTGTGCAAACTGGTTAAGTCATTATATGTCTTGAAACAAGCACCTTTACAATGGCACTTGAAATTTGACGAAGTGATGATGCCAAATGGTTCCAAGATAAACGAGTGCGACAAGTGTGTCTACATTAAGAATACTAATGACAAATTTGTTATAGTATGTCTTTATGTAGATGATATGTTAATCATGGGTAGCAACATACAAGTGATTAACGATACAAAATTCATGCTTAAAAGAAATTTTGACATGAAGGATCTGGGAGTAGCTGACACTATTCTTTGCATAAGAATCATAAGAACTCCAGATGGAATTGTCTTGTCGCAATCTCATTACATTGAGAAAGTGATCAAGAAACTCAATGCTCACGGTAGTCTTCCAGCAAAGACACCTATGGAACTCGACGTTCACTTGAGTAAGAACAGAGGTGATCCTGTTTCTCAGCAGGACTATGCTAGGATCATTGGATGTTTGATGTACATCTCCAACTGTACAAGACCTGATCTAGCTTGCTCAGTAAACAAACTGAGCCAATATACAAGCAATCTAAGTATAGAACACTGGAAAGCTCTTGTGAGAGTTTTGAGATACTTAAAGTATACTCTAAACTTTGGGCTACATTATGGAAGATACCCCAGTGTACTTGAAGGTTACTGTGATGCAAACTGGATATCCGAGACAAAGGACTCTCTGTCAACAAGTGGATATGTGTTTGTAATAGGGGGAGGAGCTGTTTCTTGGAGATCCACTAAACAGACATGCATAGCCCGATCCACCATGGAATCTGAGTTTATCGCTTTAGACAAAGCAGGAGAAGAAGCAGAATGGCTTCGTAACTTTTTGGAAGATATTCCATGTTGGGAGAAACCTGTGCCGTCGGTTATGCTTCACTGCGACAGTCAAGCTGCTATTGGAAGGGCAAGAAGTGGTTTGTATAACGGTAAGTCTCGACATATCCATCGGAGACATAACACCGTAAGGCATCTGTTATCGAGTGGGATTATCTCGGTTGACTATGTAAGGTCGATAGATAATCTAGCGGATCCATTCACTAAGAACATAGCTAGAGATCAGATGTAGAAATTGCTTGAAGGAATGTGAGTGAGATCCACATATTAAAGATGATTGTAGTGGATACCCAACCATGATGAGTGGAGATCCCACAAACTTGGTTCAATGGGAGACTAAACTACAAAAGTCTGAGTAAGTTAAACTCTATAACCCTATTCCTTAAACGCAAATGTAGAGTTTAAATCTGTCACGTGGTGAGGTTAAATCTCTGATTTTTAATGATTCTTGTGCAGGTATCTGACTTGAGTATGACAGAATGCTGACTTGAAGAATCACCTATGTAAGCGAGAAGTGAGGGCCGCTTCTACTGAAGCTTATGAATCCAAAGAAGTTGTCCATGGCCAAAAACGGACAGAAACATGAGAACGGAAGAATTCTGAGACCTTAGTGGGTTGGTATTATTGTCTTGTATACACAAAGGGGAATAGTTCAAGAATTATTTTCACTAATCCGCCGGTATGCTCGGTAGTATTAACTAAGGAGGGTTCAAGGCCACAAGCCACCTATCGCTATTCTCTATTGTCTCTTAAGGACTGAGCTATGTATTTGCATTCATGCATTTTGATTTTGGAGTTTCTCACTCATGTGGGGGATTGTTAACAATAAGATTTATTCCAATTAAATATTGTAAATTAGATTTATTCTAATTAAATGGTACAGCGATAATTCGTGTTAATGAATTATATAGGCTCGTTCTACGTGTCATGTAGATAATTATAGCCTTTTGAATTTCTCAAATCCATTTATTGGTGAGTGAGAAATGGTGTTTGGAAGTTGAATAGGTGCTTTTAAAGCCTTATCGTTTATCCCACATTGATAGTTATCCAATTTGGATGAGAGTTTAAAATTGTTTAACTTTTAATGATTGGACATCAAGTGGGCCCAGTGGGTTGTGTGGACTTTGTGTAAACGAAGCTCACGCGGGCTCTTGGACTTGGGTTCTCCAGTCCGCCTTCGGCGAAGCCGATGGCAGAGCCGAGTGGATCCGAGCCCGAGCCCGGTCCCGGACCCGGACCTCGGACCTCGGTCCTGGGCTCTGGGCCTTGGGTCTTGGGTTTTAGGCAATTGATCCGAATTGACTGGTCCAATTGTGATGGTCCGTGTGGGGTCTGGGTTCTGGTTCAACCCTGGCTAACCTTTTAGCCACATTTGGTTTTTGACCCCAGGTTTATTTTGTTAACTCCTGACCGTTTCGTAACGGCTGGCACCTGACCAGTCAGACGTTTTCAAACTTTTGAATTCAAACAGAAACGTATCAGCACGCTGAACTCGTCCAGGTTCATGCTTGATAAAGCTGACTGTTTGAACGCCATTAAGGACGTCTTAATTGGCAGCTGTAACATCTGTTTTGAACCCCTATAAAAAGGGTGAGGCTCCTTCATTTGCTGCATACTTTCAATACGCATAACACCTGAACTACAAGAACACAGCATACATAGTTTTTTTGCATTTTTCTTTTATACGTAGCTCAGTCCAAATTCAACCAGTTCGCCGGAGCTTTGGATTCTAACGGTGCGGTTAAACCAAAGACGTTGTCGTTTCATCTTTGGGAACGATTTGCCAAAACCGACGAAGCACTACGGGGCAAATTCGTTTTGTGGAGAGAGATTAATTCTCGACTCGACTTGTTTATTTTCTTTGATTTATTTTTTCCAGTTTTAGTGTTTATTACAATTACCAGTTAGTTATCGATTTATTGTAACTATTCCAACAGATTGTGTGAAGAAATTTTCGTAAACCAGACCCCAACGTCACCGGATCATAATTTGACGTCATACATGTCTGGTAATTGAACCCCAAAAGTCTCAAGCGCATACCTTGTTACGCAATATCCTCACTATGCAGATATTCTAATTGATATGACATCAAATATTCACCTCGACAAACATATAGATAATTGTATGAATTTAGTAGGTGACCTAATTTTCTAAAAGGTGAAATATTTCTAAAAGGTGGATGAGATGTTCTTGAGGGCAGCGACCTTATATATAAGGGTGACGAACTCTTATATGAGGTGGCGAGCTCTTATGATAAAAGCGTTATTATACCAGCTCGGCACTAAGTGGTATCTCGGTGCTGAGAGCTGGCTTACATGGTTTTTAGGCCCTGTCGGGCTAACACGGACAATCTTATGGGGGTCCCGACGGACTGCACTTATAAAAAGGGTTATTGGCCCATGGCTATTATAGTATTTCAGCGAGAGTTCTCATATCTATGAAACTTAGCATAGATGAGGAATTCTAATTTTAAGTCGGTCGCCATTTATGAAATTATAGTTTAAATAGGAGAGGGAACCCTAGATTTGGAATACCTCTCTCATGTATATAAAGAGTACTCAGGCCTCAATCCTTTCTCTCTAAGTTGATTTTACATCTTAAGTTTCAGTTCTCGCATCTCACTTGTACGCTTTCCGACTTAAGCATCGGAGGGCTTACGCCGGAACTGTCCACAACCTGACTTAGGTTTTGTTTTCCAGGATCTATCAGATCATCAGGAGCTCCTTGGAGATATATCAGGTCGCTGCTCACATATCTGAGGTTGATTAGGTCGCTGATTCCATACTTGAGGTCAGTACTTTCTATTCTTTAGGCACCAATTTTTTTGGTAGCATCAAGTGGCGCCATTTGTGGGAAAGAGGGACATCTAGTCCTTGAGCAAAATTCGTGAGAAGTTTACCAACCGTAACATGAAGGGAATATGTATCACACCTCGAAACCTGAATTTGATGGGGAAGCAAGACGAAAGAAGGAGACACCAGGAAAGAACAAACACCCCCGCTAGGAGACACAAACCAAACAACAACCACACCATTGTCCTCACCATAAAGGCAAAACACAATGAAACCAAAAGGGGAAAAAAAAAAGCGGCTCCGGAAGTAATCAGATAGAAGGCCATCCCCGTAGGGATAAAAGAGTGGAGAGAATTACCAAAACAAAAGACTTATCAGGTTAACAAAGGGTGCATTTATCAGTTAATAGGATTTGGTAGCTCCAGAAAAATATGGGAAGTTGAGCAAGATCTTGGCAGGCGATACCGACAGTGGAAAGGATGAGGGTGGTAAGAAGGATGATGAATACAGTCCAGAGCCACTAACTGCTGCCAGAAAAAGATCAGAGAGAGGAAAACATGGAGAGCAAGCCCTGAGCTACTTAGAAGTTCAGGAGGACGGGGATATCCAAGCAAGTATATATCCTCATCCGAAGATGATGATGGGGTTAATTGGTTGCGCATGGATGGTGGATCACGTGGGAGGTTTTATAAACGTCAAGAGGAAGAAGACGATGATAGCGATTGACGATTTGAGAATGATAGGTTGCGGAGGAAGTCTTATAAATGTCGGGCTCAGCAGGATGGGAATGAAGACAGCGACAGTGATTGTCGATTGGAGGATAACAGGTCAAAGAGGAGGTCCTATAAGCGTCGAGCCCGGCGAAACAAGGAGGGAGACGAAGAGGAAGTGGAACCATCTTAACGCGCATCCAGAGATATGTAGGATGCCTTGTGAGCTTTACAAAAACATGTCACTGGAACGGGACCTGCAGAACCTAAGGGGCATCCTTTTTCAAAGAAGATATTGAGGGTAGTACTACCTCGAGGGTAAAAAGGATTGTATTTCCAATATGATGGGTTGTCCGACCCCACGCGACATATGCAAGGTTCCAAAAACGAGGCGGTTCTAAGACAGTATACAAATGCTGTAGCATGTCGAGCTTTTTTATCTACGTTGAGGGGTATAGCACAAGACTGGTTCCACCAGTTAGCACCAGGAAAGATCACGAACTTTCAAGTCATTAAAGCGGCTATTTTGATATATTTTGCTAGTGCCAAGGGACATACAAAGACTGAACAGTCTCTCTTAACAATGGTGCAGCGGCCAGGAGAAAGTTTGAAGCATTATATAAACCAGTTTACCCGGGCTACCTTGGAGGTACCTACGACCACGGGTTAAATGAAAGCGGGGGCATTGCATCAAGGATTGAGAAGAGAGGATTTTCGCAAGTTATTAACCAAGCGATATGGATACACGTATGAGGAGGTTTTGGACCGATGCGTGAAGTACATACAGGTTGAGGAGACTCAAGAGGAACACAGGTTACGCTTCGGGTTGGATATGGCAGAACCAGAAAAGATAATTGCCAAAAGGCCGAAGCCTAGAGAGACGAGGCGAGCTGCTCCTGCGCTCTTAACCATAGGAGCAGGCGATAAAGGAACGATGAGAGATACAAGGAGAATATGGTGAGAAGAGGACTTCACACCTTTAGTGTACCCTCAAGCCAAGGTGTTTCCCGATCATGGAGCGCTAAATACCTAACGATATTAGTTGGCCAAAAAGTTACACCCAAATACCTATTAATCCAAAATCTGAGTTCTTTTGTAGGTTCCACAATAATTACGGTCATCCAACCGAAAATTGCAGGCATTTACAAGAGGAAATAGAAAGACTCATTAAGGAGGGATATTTAAAAGAGGTCATATATAAATATAGAGAGCCACGGGGGCCAGTGCAATGATTACCCCCGCCACCTCCAGGAGGTCCTCCGCCGGCCTAGACAGAGGGACAGCCATAACAAGAAAGATAAAAGAAAAATGAACGAGGTAGAGCCCCGGGGAAGAACAAAGGAAGAATTAATATGACCTCCGGGTAGCCAACAGATGGAGACAATAATAATGGGCGCAAGAGACACGCAAAGGCAGCACGACCTGGACCATGTGAGGTCGTGACAATTAATAGGCGACCTATGGCATCTGGACCAATGATTTCATTCAGTCCCGACAAACGACACGGTTTATAGGTAGAGCATAATGGCGCACTGGTGATTGAGGCTGAAGTAGCGGGGTATGAGGTCGAACGGGTGTTGGTCGACAATGAGAGCTCGGCTAATATCATATACCGGGGGTGCTTGGACAAAATGAACTTGAAGACAAAGGTATGGCCTATGAAAACCCCAATTTATGCTTTTAATGGGTGCGCAGGTTATAATCGAAGGCGAGCTGGCACTCCCAGTAGCATGGGGTAAAGGTGAATTAAGAGCGAAGAAGGAGTTAAAGTTTTTAGTAATCAAAGGGAATTTAGCGTACAACGTGATATTGGGGCGACCTGCCCTCAACGCGTTTTGGGAAATAACCTCTACTTACCACATGAGTATCAAATATCCGACCGGAGATAAGGCGGGCGAGATTATATTAGAACAGCAGGTCGCTAGGTCGTGCTACCAGATGATGGTCAGGAAAGGCATAAGCGAGGGTAAAAGAGAAAGGATGGGAGATGTGCCGGAAGGTATACTTAGTTCCAAAAAGATGAGGCAGGAGGAGAACTCTGTCCGCCCTTATGAAGAACTCATGGAGACTTCACTAGAAGAAGGCAGGCAAGATACACCACCAGAATTGGGACCCAAATGATGAAAGCTATAAAGGAGGAACTAATAGCTCTACTTAGAGAATTCCAAGATATCTTCACCTTTGGAGATGAGAAGCTGCCGGAGTGTCTCCTGAGGTCGTACAACACTATTTAAATGTTGACCCAGAGGCACGACCTGTACGACAGAAGAGGCGACACTTTAGGGCTGAAATGGATAAGGTGATTGAGGAAGAAGTACAAAAATTACTAAAAGCAGGACATATCTGGGTGATTCAATTGCCAGACTATTTATCCAACATTGTGATGGTGCCGAAACCTGAGAAGAAGTGGAGGATGTATGTGGATTTTCACGAAATGAACAAGCATGCCCGAAGGATCACTACCATTACCGCGCAATGACCAACTTATTGATTCAACTTCAGGCTGCGAGCTGTTGAGCATGATGGATGCATACTAGGGATACCATCAGGTAACTTTAGCAAAAGAAGATCAACCCAAGGTTAGCTTTGTCACCTCAACTGGTACATACTGTTTTATCTCTATGCTGTTTGGTTTGAAGAATGCGGGGGTGACCTATCCGAGGTTGGTGGATAAGATGTTCAGAGACCTGTTGGGGTCCATCATGGAGATTTACATGGATGAGATGTTGGTGAAAAGTAGAAAGGCGGACTCACACGTGGAGGATCTACGAAGAGCCTTTATCATATTAAGGCGATATGGCATGTACCTTAATCCAAAAAAGTGCGCATTTGGAGTGCGATCAGGTAAATTCCTGGGGTATATGGTGATGGAGCGAGGCATAGAGGTGAACCCTAAGAAGGTGTGAGCTGTGATGGAGATGCTTCACCCTAAAATAGTGCGAGACGTGCAGGTATTAACTGGTCAAATTGTAGGGCTCAGTCGTATTATTTCCAGGTCGGCAGAGAAGGGGTTCCCCTTCTTCTGAATTTTAAGGAAAGGATCCAAGTTTGAGTGGACGAGGGAAGTGTGTTTTTCATGTAATTGTGGTATTTTTATCGTGTTTTTAATTAGGGTTTAGTATCCTTTTTAGTAGTTTTGAGTCGAGTTTCATTAAGTTATTAGGTTGTTTCTCTCGTTTTATTATAAGTTGGATAGATTGGCCATATTTTCGTATTTTTATGTCTCTAGCTTATTTTATCAAATTTTAATCATAATTAATTAATTTTATGTTTAATTTAGGTATTTTGAAGTATTTTGGTCTGAAGATGGTCGAGTGTGGGCTTACGAGTGGAATTTTAGCGAAATCGGGCCTTGATTTGAAGTATTACGGTTGACCTTGGGTACGTTGCCGAAACTGGGTTTCCCAGTGTCCGAGCCCAGCCGACGGCGTACGCACACACCTGCCGAGAGCTACCAACACTGGGTACATTGCTGACACTGGGTTACCCAGTGTCCGAGCCCAGCTGACAGCGTACGCACACAACCGCCGAGAGCTGCCGAGACTTGCCGCCCAGTCTCGCCTAGCGCCGAGCCTAGCTCTGCCAATGCCAAGCCAATCGAGCCCAACTCGACCCAAATGGTTTAGAATGACCATTTTGGGTCAAAATTGATCAAACATGGGACATCCAAGCTTATAAGGCATAATTCACCCATTTACCCCTAATTTAACCTAATATAAATAGAACCTTACTCTTATTTTGTAAAAGACACCTCCTCTCAACCCAAGCTTGGGTTTGGGACTTAATTTCTCTCTCTAAACTTAATTTCAAGCATTTCCTTGGGTTTGTAATCTCAAGAAAAACTCAAGTATTCCCTTGAATTTTTAATTTTGATTGTAATTTCATTCAGACTTTTGGATTCTCCTTTTAATTCAAGTAAGCTTTCTTTTATTTTAATGATTGTTCTTCATTTTATGAATTTTGCATTAGCTCTTATATTAGTTGTTGGATCTTGTGAATTGGCTATGGAATCTAGGTGAGTGACACATCTAGATCATAGATCGAGTCCTTGGTCGTTTTTATTTTGAGTATTTCATATGTTTCATGCTTGTTCTTCAATTTATGCTTTTTGCCTTAGCTCTTTGATTTCTAGTTAGATCTTGTGAATCGTCCATGGAATCCAGATGAGTGACACATCTAGATCATAGATCGAGTCTCGGATCGTTTTTATTTTGAGTATTTCATATGCTTTATTTTGAATTAAATTTTCATGCACATTGTTAAGTTAAATCCTAGATCTACTCTTTGTTTCTTGTTATTTTTCGTACAAGTTTTATTGTGTTTGCTTTCGACAAATTAAGTTCAAGGTACTGTATTTTGTTTCAACTTTACATACTCCCTTTTTCATAACCTGAAGGAGGTGTATCATAATTACAAAAGAGAATAAAAACACTTAGTTATCTCATAAGAAGATCCAAAATAAAATCTGAAACCGGGAAAAGGGAATGTGCCCAAACCCACAACGTCCAACAAGTCAAAATTGGTAAAAAAAAATTAAAATTAAAAATTAAGAAGAAGAAAGCTAAGAAAAATAAAAAAGACGTCAACTACTTAGCACCTGCCGATCCATTTCCACCCCAAAAACACCAATCCATGACAGAATAAAGGACCGTATAAAGATTAAAAAATAAAAGTTAAAAAAAAAAACTTACCTCATTGATTTTGGTGGCTTCGTTGGCGGGCGGCGGCTGTACGAGCGTCTTCGTTGGCGGACGGTGGAAGCGGCAGCCTGGGACAGCGGCGGCGGCAGCCTGGGATGGTGGTGATACTCGGAGGCGGGGATGCTCTTCTTCTTCCTCCTCTCCTCTCTTCTCCTCTCGCCTCTTTTTTTTTGTTTGTTTGCTTTTCTGTGAAATCAAATGAGAGAGAGCAGCCGACAGCGTCAATTTAGGGCAAACGTTGAGAGATGTCCTCATAATTTTTTTTATTTCTTAAATAAGAAGAATCAATGGAATTTTTTTTTTTGGTCCGGCTAGCAAAAAAAAGGGGCTGAAATAGAGAATGGCTATAAAAGATAATTCTTTTCATTAGACAGTTTTTTCCCCACTCTCTCTTTCCTTTTTTCCTTTCCTTTCTTCCTTGCCCGTTTCTTATCCCCTCCTTTTCCAAAGACAAAAAATCGGTGATGAAGGTAATCGTCCGGCCCTTTCTTCTCCAAGAACGGAAATCAGGCGATCGAGCAAAATCTCCGGCAACGACGCGCGTTGGTAGGGGCTCATGGGTCCTGTCGGCGAATCGTCCTCCTTCAATTTCTCCCACGGCGGTGGCTCCGGCGAGGGCGGCGGAATTGGGGGCTAGGGCGACGGCGGCTGCAACAACGGTGGGGCTCCGACTTAAGAAGGAAGTGGCCGACGATTTAACGTAAGGGTGGCTCCGGTGGTCAGTTGGCTGGGTTTTAGAAATTGGGTCTCGATCCTCAGGTTCATGGGTTATGGTTTCGGTTCGTGGGCTTTGAAATGGCTGGGTGGTTCATGGCGGCTCGGTCAAATTCTTCGTCCAGTTCTCGTGGGGTTGGTGTTTGGTTCCGTTCAGGCGGCGGTGGTGATGGCTGAAACTGAGTCGATTTTTTTTCGGGAAGCAGGTGGTGGGTGGTGGTGGTTTTTGTAGTTTTTCGGGAATTCGGGCTTTTTGAAAAGTCGGGCCGCGGGATTGGATTGGTAGGCAGCAGAGAAATTGGGGTTTCATTGGGGGTGATGACTGTTGTGCGGCTGTGGTGGTGGTTCCAACAACGTTGGCAGCTGTGGTGGGCTAAGAAAAAATTCGTTTGCGTTGACGTCTGTTGTGCGGCTGTGGTGGTGGTTCCGACAGCGTTGGCGGCTGTGGTGGGCTGAGAAAAAATTTATTTGGGGTGACGACTGTTGTGCGGCTGTGGTGATGGTTCCGACAGCGTTGGCGGCTGTGGTGGGCTGAGAAAAAAATGGTGACAGATAGATTCGACAGTTTGTCGGGTCGGTTTTGGGTTTTGAGATTGTTTTTGATTTCGGATATCCAATCACATACTTATAAACAAATAATTTTTATATCCAATCATTATTTCCCCAAAATCTTTTATCTCCCTCAAAAAATTTATTTTTACTATTTTCTAGTGAAACGAAACGAAAATGAACGAAAGAATATCCAATCTCACCCTAACGGATTTAGATATCCCTTGGACAATATTTTGAGGGAATAAAAATCCCTAGGAAACATACCAAGGGAATTTATAATCCCTTGGAAACAACTCCAACAAACTGAGGGAATTTGCGATCCCTTAGAATATTAACCGAGGGACTACATTCCCTTGGAAAAAAAACCAAGGGAATTCTGAATTCCCTTGATATTTTCTTAGGGATTTCATAATCCCTCGCTTGTTTGTTTGGTTTATTTTATTTTTTAATTCAAACTTCACATAACCGAGGGACATAATCCCTCGGTTTAGACTTCTCACGGAATTCCCTCGATATATCTCTTGGAAAAAGGGGCGACAAATATTGGTGGCAATAAATCAAGGGAAAAATCGAGGGACTATTTTCTGAGGGATATTTCTCTTAGTTTTACCCTCAGTTTTATATTCCCTTGATATTTCCCTTGGTAAAAACCGAAGGACAAAATTCCCTTGGAAAATCACTTGGTTTTCTGGGATTTTTTTATAGTGTCAAAATTAGGATTTGTTACGATATTTTCTAAAAACTCTCTATCTCTCTTTTAGTCAACTTATGATTTTATGTTATATTTATATTAGTTACATAAGAGAACCTTAATCCTAAAAAGAATTGAACTGTCTAATACATGGCCCCAAAATAATTTTAGCTCAATTACCTTTATTAATATAACATAGATAATTAAATCCAATTTAATTTAATTAAATAATTTCTATCAAATAGAAATTAACATCATAATTATTAATAATTAAATATTACAATTCTATATTGAATATTTAATACTTTCAATCTCCCACTTGGCCTAGAGTCAAGCACCTATATATCCAATATTCAGGTTTACGAAATGCTCATCATGTTACCCAGAACATGATGACTTTGAGCACACCCTATTTTAGTTTCTCCTATCTCCAATATCTCCCTGATCAAGTGGTAACGTCTTAGTACATGCTTGTTGTTGTTCATGGGTCTTAGTTCCTTTGCTAGAGAAATAGTACCAATGTTGTCACAATACAACAATATTGATGCTAGGAACTACTCCTAATTCCTTAATAATTTGTTTATCGAGACAACTTCTTTAGCTGCCTCTTATGCAGCAATGTACTCAACTTCGATTTACCGAATTAACGACAGTAGTTTGCTTGGAACTATTCCAACTTACTACCCTATCATTGAAATGAAGGCATATTATATTATGATTTATAATCATCATAACATATTTGGAAACTAGCATCAGTGTACGCAGTAACTGTCAGCTCCTTTTGTCCACCATACACTAGGGAATATTCTTTAATTATTCCAAGATACTTAAGAATACTCTTAACTGCTTTTCAGTGTTCTTCTCCAGGATTCTGCTGAAATCTGTGAGTCATGATAAGTGCATAGACCACATCTGGCCTTGTGCAAATCATGGCATACATGATGGATCCTATTGATGAAGCATATGAGATCTTTTTCATGCGTTCAAGTTCTTATTGGTAGAAGGACCATCATTCTTTGATAACTTGATACCATGACTCATTAGAATATATTTCATGTTGGAATTTTTCATAGAGAATCTTCTTAACACTTTAGGTCTATCTATTAGGTCTATCRCGTTAGATCCTAAATCCAAGAATATAACAGGCTTCACCCAAGTCCTTCATCATGAAGGTGCTGGACAGCCAATCCTTTACTGATTGCATGACAAGGGTATCATTTCTAATTATCAATATGTCATCAACAAATATAAATAAAAATAATACTCCCTCCAGTGTGTTTACTATAAACGCATGGATCTTCTTTGTTTATGACAAAATCAAATGATTTGATTGCTTTGTCAAAATAAATATTCCAACTTTTAGAGGCTTGTTGAAGTCTGTAAATAGAATTTCGTAGCTTGCATACCGCTTTGAGTTTCGATTTAGATGTAAAACRTTCTGGTTGTATCATATACACTTCCTCGGTCAATTCACCATTGAGGATAGCTGTTTTAACATCCATCTGCCAAATATGGCAATCATAGTATGCAGCTATAGCAAGTAAAATCCTAATGGACTTAATTTTTGCAACTGGAGAAAAGGTTTCTACCTAGTCAATTCCTTCTCGTTGGCTATAACCTTTTGCTACCAACCTAGCCTTGTAGGTTTGTACCTTATGCATCGATCTTCTTCTTGAAGACCCATTTGCATCCAATGGGTCTAACCCCAACTAGCAAGTCAACCAAGTTCCAAACTTGATTTGTGTACATCGAGTCTATTTCTGATTTCATGGCTTCAAGCCACTTCTTTGAGTCAATGTCTAACATAGCCTCAGTGTAAGTTTTAGGTTCATTATCGTCCGAAATTTCCACATCACCATTACCCTCTACAAGGAGGTTTAGTCTTTCCGATCGCCTATGAATCCCAGTAGACTTACAAAGTTGGTTATCATGCGTTTGAGTGATTTGAGTGTTCTGATCATGAGAAGGTTCTTATGTGCTGGTTGGTCCAGCATTTTGAGATTCCTCAGAAGTATCATTAACATGAACTTCCTGAGGAGGGAGTTGTGTAACCATTGCTTTGTCTTCCATTGGTTGCGATGATAAATTTTGCATTACTGCATCAATTCTATCAATGCTCCCACTGGCTAAAGATTGTCCTCTAAGTAACAAATCTTCACCATAGAAATGACCAGAAGCTCCCACTGAATTCTTGTCTAGGTCATTAGATAATTTTTCAACCTCCATGTCACTTTGTGGTTATTGGATTTCTTCAAGCTCTACCTTATTTCAAGTTCTTTCCTTATAGACATAGTCTTCCTCAAAGAAAGTCGCTTGCCTGGAAACAATGACCTTATATTCTCCAGGAAGATAAAAACAATATCCTCGTGTTTCTTTAGGATATCCCACAAAATAACATTTCTTACTTTTAGATTCCAACTTGTCAGTAAGCATCTTCTTTACATATGCGAGGCAACCCCAGGTTCGCATGTGCGTAAGTGATGGCTTCTTGTGATGCCATAACTCATATGGAGTTTTATCTACTAACTTCGATGGAACTCTATTCACAACATACATTGAGTTCAGTAAAGCATACCCCCATAGGTATGTCAGAAGATCTGAGAAACTCATCATGGATCTAACCATGTCTAATGAGGTTCGATTTCTCCTTTCAGAAACACCATTCATTTGTGGTGTTGCAGGAGGCTTCCATTGTGATTGGACCCCATGAAGTTTTAAGTAATCGAGAAACTCTTTACTCAAGTATCCTCCTCCTTGATCCGATCGAAGAGTCTTAATACTCTTTTCAACTTGTTTCTCAACTTCTAACTTATACTCCTTAAACTTCTCAAAAGCATGTGACTTGTGCTTCAAAAAATACACATGTCCAAACATAGAGAAGTCATCAGTAAAAGTAATGAAGTATGAATAACCGCCACTAGCTTGAGTAGAAAAAGGTCCGCATACATCAGTATGAACCAGCTCAAGCACCTCTTTTGCTCATATGCCTTTCCCAGAAAATGGCTGGCTGGTCATTTTTCCTTTGAGACAAGATTCACATTGTCCATAAGACTCAAAATCAAATGGTGTTAACTAACCTAACTTTCTTAACCTGACGTTTCTTGTTTCATTTATGTGACCAAACCTACAATGTCATAATAGGTGGAACTAATTCATATTACTTAACTTTATACGTTTGTTCTTGCACATTGAGAATGTCACGACTACAATCAAGAACATATAAATAATTCACAAGTGGAGCATTTCCATAAATAATACCATTATGCGTAAATAAACAATTATGATTAGCAAAATGGAAGGAAAACCCTTCAATGTCTAACATCGGAATGGAAATAATATTCTTCGTAATCGATGGGACAAAGTAACAATTATATAAATAAATTCTATAACTCGAGGGTAAATCTAATCTATAAGTCCCTGCACGCTCGGCAGCAACCTTTGCTCAATTTCCCACGCGCAGGCAAACTTCCCCTGGTCTAATTATCCTGCTGTCACTTAGCCCCTGCACATTATTACAAATGTGTGAGCCACATCCGGTATCAAATACCCAGCTGTGAGAGTTATTAATAGACATATTTATCTTAATGACAAACATACTTGAGGAGCCGGAAACATCCAATGTTTTTCACTTCTCACAGTCTCACTTCCAATGTCCCTTTTCTTTACAATATAAGCACACATCTTTAGCCAATGTTTACTTCTTATGAGCACCTTCGTTTGGCTTCAAAGCCGTAGGCTTAGGCCTAACCTTAGTTTTCTTTTTCTACTTTTTCTTACCTTTCAGGTTAGATCTAGCAGATGTACTTGATTTGCACATTTTTGTACGTTTTTTTATGATATTTTTGCGACTCATTTGTGCGTGATTTGCTTGTATTTATGTGGTTTTGGAGTCCACTTGATATATTTTGCATCATTTTAGGTTTGTAGTGTTTTATTTGTTTTAGTAGTTTTTCTTATATTTTCTTAGTTTTTTTATTAGTTTTTATTTTGAAGGTCAACTTTGGTCAAAGTGGGATCAGAACGAAGTCGGAAGATGATTCAAACTCTAGGAATTCATTCCCAAGCCTCGACATATATTTGGTGCGAGTATCGACAGGAAACGACGAGAAATGTGGCCATATTCATTGTCGACTCATGCATTCGCTCGGTGGATATATTAGTTGTCGTAATACAAACATAACTCCAAAACTACTAGTGACGTTTTCCCCCACCATATATCATTGGAGATCTTAGAGAAAGCTCTAAAACTCTTGTATTTACAACGATCCCAAATTATGAGGCTAATAATGGTAAACAACAGCTTTAAGTGGAGACAGCGCGCCATGGCCAGGCTTGTGGCAGGTTTTTGGGCAGAGCCAATAACTCTCGGAATAAAATTTTAATCAACACAAATCAAAACTAAATGAAATCCAAGAAATAGGGCTAAATTTCATATGAAGACACCAATGGTTGATTCCGTGTATTTTTCCACCTATCGACTACGGAAATTGATCGGCTGACTGACCGAGGGTTCCGGAATGCTGCAGCCAAGCAGTCGATCAACTGCCATGCCAGCCGATCGACTGCAACGCTGAGGTTGTGTGATCTTGATTGGAGAGAAAGACCATTTTTCCCTTGATCGACCCATATATGCTTCCCACCCATTATCCACAAAAGATATCCTCATTTTTGCTAGTTGGGGACCTTGACAAGTCCCCATGTCTTCAAAACCCATTTCCATTTTCTTAGATTTAGATTTTTAGTTTAGTTTCAACCATCAATGTAATTGTAGTGTAATTTGGTGTGGATATTCTTCAAGACTTGACACCTCTTGGAGATTTGTTTCTTGCATCTTTTGGTCTGGTAATGATAATTCATTCCTCTTGATTTCTTACTTTGTAGTTGTTAATTGTTGTTATTTTCTTTAATTACTGTTGTAGATTAATGGTTCCTATAATGTCTAAAGCTTTTCTTATGTTATTGAGTTTGTTCTTTATTTCATGTTCTTCATGTTCATCATTTACTCTCCAAGCTTTTTGCCAAATTAGAAAATTTCTTAATTTTCATTAGAAATCATGTCAAGATTTATAGTTTGTTGTTGTCTTATGCTTGTATCTTTCAAAGATCTTTTCCCTCATTAGTTTATTTCAAACTTTAAAATAATGTTATTGTGTTCAAGCTTCACAGATCTTCGAGTTTTAATTATTTTCATTTTCAATTGATGCAACTAGTTTAGAAATTATGGGTTTAGGGTCTAGTTTCGTTTAGAGCCATTAATCGGAGTTTGTTGAGACTTGGGATTGAAAAACCCAAGAATTGGGATTGACGACCCCAATACTTGATCGATATTTGGGATTGACAACCCCGAATCATGGATTAAGTGAAGATAGATTTTCAACTCGTAAAGCTTATGATTCGTCAAAAACCGATTGATTATGGAGACGAACCAAGCATCCTAAACCCTCATTTTTCATTATTTTCATTTAAATCACTTTTAATTCTTGTCTTAGTTGATTATCTTTCAAAAACCCAAACCAAAGTGAATTATGCTTTATTTAGCATAGTTAGTTTAGTTTTATCTTACTTCACGAAAATCAAATGCGAAATAGCTTCCGATTAGCCTTCTCGAGAGAAATGACTCGTGACTCAAACTTTTGTGCACCCCTTTTTAAGATATTTAAATTAAAACACGCAAGCTTGCTCGCAAGAGTACGAGAAACTTGTAGGGTGGTAAGTTGACTCAAGTCGATTCTCTCGAGGACAACTGTTCAGTCTCATGGATGTTTTTCTCAATCACAAATAAACATATAATACATACAAATTTGGGGGTTTTGAGGGTTTTGATTTAATCATTAAAAACTAAAGCAATATTAAATTTAAAACTAATTATCTTAAACTAGATTACCAACTAAAACTAAAAGTAATAATTAAATTACTTAAGCCTAAGAACTAAGAAATAATTAAACTAGCAAAAAAAAGCAGTAATGATTTAAGCCTAACCTATTCTCGTGAATAACAATAACGAATCTAAGAAACATGAATACAAGCAACTATCGTGAAGCAATTTGATCATAGGAATCTAAAAATGGGAATTTAAACATAAACCAATTCATATAAATAAACTTGATGAATCCAAAATCCAATATCCAAGCATAAAGTAAATTGAGAATGAATTATCTAACCCTAGAATTAACTAAGAAATTAAATGTAAGTATTCAACTAGAAATTAACTAAGAGAAAGTTTAGAAAACTTATTAAGAATAGTAAAAACGGTAAAAGTCTCCAGCGAATCCGGAGTTAGAAAGAAGATCTTAACTTGAAGTGAATCTTGAACGTAAGGAACTTGGATCTTCAATCTCGATCTTTAACTACGTAACAGAATGTGTAGATGCGTTATTTCTGTGCTCTCTAACCCTAGGTAGTCGTGTCTTCTCTAAAAAACCGAAATATGAAGGGTATTTATAGATATTGTATGTCTTGGCGCACAAGAAAACCTAAAAAAATGTATTTCAGCAGCGGGCGTCGACTTCGCGTCGACCGACATGTGCAGGCTCTAGGCGTCGACGCTTCCGGTGCGCTCGCGTCGACTGGGTAAAGGCGTCGACTGACGCGGTCATGAATCGACGTGACAGAGAGTTACGTCGGCTTAGCATCGACATAGTGTCGACCGTCGTGGGCAGGGTCGCGTCGACGTAGCGTCGACGCCTGCGTTGATCGACACAGCTTCACTGTTCATCTTATTTTCTCGATCTTTCTGCTACTCTTTCACCGGAAAGCTCGTTCTCGAATCTCGAACATCAAACTTCATCTATTTACGCACTGAACTATTCTGGTTACCTAGCTGTAAGGTGAAAACAACGAATAATCACCCATTCTCATCAATTACAATCAAATTACGGTAAAATAAGCTGGAAGTATAAAAATACGGTAAGCTTAAACTATCCAACTTTTACCAAAAATAATAAGAAAAACTAGCTAAAATACTAATAAAAATAAGGACAAATATGTACTAATCAACTACCCCACGCTTAATTGGTTTGTTCGTCCTCGAACAGATGATAGATTCAAAGTTTAACGAGAAAGAAAATAGCTCATGCAATGAGTCGTGCTATGCTACATACATAATTTATAAAATAATGGTACAAGTCACGCAACTTCAAACACTCCACCCTTACTACGTTGTCGCTTCAAAATCAAATTCATGCATCCTCTCAAAAAGGGTAATATATAGGGGTGTTCACTCAAAAGCACTCGAGCATTGCTGCATAGGACGTGTATACGCTCAAATCATATAATTTCAAGCACAATAAACAAGAACCGAAAATCAATCTCTTTTCAATCGCAAATTAAGTGTGTTATCAACAAAGAATCGGAAAAGGTCTTTTCGGGTTGTAATGTAAGGCTCTTTGGACGGGTATGGAATATATAAGTCGTGTGGCTAACTCACTATCTAACGTGATCAATAACTCACTCAACCTAATTTAATCACGAAGAAAGTTGCTTCACCTCATTCAAAAATAAAAAGAAAACTTACTAAACTCTCATAGCGTAGCCTTTAAATATAGTTTATTTCTCAACTCGTAAATCTAAACCGACATGTAGCTCAAACCACTTAATCAAAATTGAAGCTTATAATGTGCTTCTTCTCGTACTACACAACTCTTTTGCCTCTAAAACATTAGACTTCATAAGAAAATAAACAATAAAGCACAAGCCTTATTAGCGCGTAGGCAATTACTAACACAATTCAACTAGATTCACCATCCTTCTTTTTCTTCTTTTTTTATTTCCCCCTTATTATAAAATTTTTTTGGGGTACTGTTTTCTTTTTCTTTTTTGTTATTTTTTTTTCGGATGGTGGTCCTTAATTACAAAAATTCATAAATACCTAATAAGATTTCCAAAACTCTAATAACCAATAAAAAATGACGAACTCCTACCCCATGCTTTTAATGGGTTAGTAGGGCTCGACTCAATAAAATCACTCAGGGCTATAGGCATGGATAATTTGGCTATGATTGGCTCATTCAAAATTTATAGTGGCTAAAATTTATGGATATGGCCGGAATAAGGTTTTTTCTGTGCCTTAACGTCATGTTCAAAATCAACTACACACAACGATTTCAAAAAGATATCAAGACTGAAACTTATTCAAGCACATGCAAAGATGATAATCACTTAGGCTACTCACTGGCTTTTTGCATGAAAAAGTTTTGAACTGACGCTGCTTTTAAGGTTTTGCGCAATCATTTGCGTCCAAGTACCATTTTACAAGATATAAATAATAATTTTGAAAAATTTTATGCACTTATGCACACTCAAAAGACAAGAACTTCTAATCATACTTAGTTAACTTCGACAGGCAAGCCATACAAACACAATTTAGCGCAGAAATCTCAATAATCACGTTTAAGCATTTAATTATTACAGGCCAAATATTAAAAATTACACAATTAAGTAATAAAATTGACACTCGACCACCCCCCTCTCTAAAAATCCCGGCAATCTCCTGATTGCCACAAATACATCCAAAAATCAAAAAGAGGAAGGAGAAGGAAACATCCCTGAAAATATAGAAGGTCGAGCCGCTACTCGGTGATTTGTGCAATTGGCCGTCGCTTCAACGTACGTGATATGAAATGTCCTGGTAAAAACAAAACAAACAAAAGCAGAGGAAAGAAAATAACAACACTTTTGGATTTCTTTTAATTTTTTCTTGAATAAAAATAACGATAGAAATATTTCAGAACTCGCGGGACCCATCATCCTCGGCAACCTCATCGATGTCCATGCTGGGCTGGGGGAACGATGCCTCAAATCGCTCCTCGAGTCTTGAAATACAAGCTTGCATCTTCCTCAAGCTCCATCGGTTTTGCTCGTGATTAGCATATATCTTGTCGTTGATTATTTGGAGCTTTTCGAACATCTTCAACTGAAATGCTCGGTTATCTTCAAAAAATTGGCCCCAATCGGGACTCGGGCCCGAATTGGTACGTGGGGCTGGCTCCATCGTCGCGTCGCCAACCTCGTCACTCGGTCGAGACAAGGACCCTCCATGAGTAGTGGATCTCACTCGGGGTGCAGGAGCACGTGTCAAAGAAAGTGGAGATGTCCCGAGTGGTTAAAAACATTTTCAGCCGGATTGAACCCGAAGTGACGGGCTAAGCCGGTAATGTACGGTGCGTAGGAGAGTAAGGGCGATTTGTTGTCCACGTAGCCTTAGTAACATTGTAAAGTCCGCTCAAAATCAATGGGTAAAGCCGGGGTCGACGATCGTTAACAAGACATTGAAGAACAAATAACTCGGGCTTGGTCACGTACGTGGCCTAGTTTTTTGACTAGCACGTATTTGTCACAATTTTTGTATATTTGACTAGTGTTTTAGTTAGATTTTGTTGTTAATTTTGGTAAAAGTTGGATTGATTGAGCATATTTTCGTATTTATGTATCTTCGACTTATTTTACCACATTTTATGTTTTTATTTTAGATTTTTTGAAGTCTTTCGGTGTTAAAGTGGCAAATGTGGGCCCGCGAGTGGAGTTTCAAAGAAATTGGGCCCTGATTTGGTATATTGTAGTTGACACTGGGTCTGTCATCCACACTGGGTTACCCAGTGTCAAAACCCAGTGTTAGAAACTCTGGCAGAAAGATCCCTCCGATCGGATTGGGAGTCCATCCGATCGGATATAAGCATTACAAACTCGGATTTTGTGGAGATTTTTTCAGTTACAGAAGGGCTATTTGATGGCTACAAAAGGCCAACAACTCAGCGACATTCAGAGACACGAAAAACACCATACACAACCCATCCATAGATCAATAATCCCTCGTCCGGTTCGTGACAAACCGGGTCGAGAAGACGATCTCTAAACTCTTGGGGATGACAACCCATGAGTGTTCTTGAATCGTTTTTCATTCTATTTTCCCATTTTCCATTTAAAACTTTAGTTTTCAGATTTTAGATAGATGTTAGATTGGCTATCGTTAATCGTTGGAAGTGGATGTTCGTGACAAGCTTCCAAAATCCCAGCGTGGTTCATCTTATCTCCTGAATAGCTGGAGTTGGCAAGGATTCATCGTAGTGTCGTGATAGAGTTTTCTCACGATTTAGTAAACTCTAAACCTGTCTCTTGTTAATTAGTTGGGTAATTCATGTTAGATGATAATCTTGTGATGTTATGAATGGTTTATGATTGAGTTCTTATGAATAATTTGGAGACGAATTGTTTATAGTTGATTAGTTGATTGATATTATCGTAATTTGGATGTTATTWMCAATCATGATTAGTTGTTGTCTTGAGGTTGTGATAGTGAGTTTGTCAATGGTTGTTGATTAGAAATCACAAGTCTAGTGCCGGGAATCGTTTAGAACCATCGCTTGGAATCATCAGGCGTTTAATCTATACGTTGGGATTGACACCCCAACTCGTAGACTAAGTGTTCGATGAAATGACTAAGCGATCATGGAGATGAGTCCAAGGCCCTAGACCCCCATTTTATTAATCATTTAAAAAGGTTTTCAATTTCGTTTTAGAATTCGTTGTTAAAACTTTTATAAACATTAGTTAAGTTCTTGCATGCAAGATTAGTTTTAAATTGCTCGTAGTATAAATCATCATTTAGTTATTACAATTCTCAAAATCCTTTTGTCCGAGTATTTAGATTAGCTTTTTATTATTTTCTTGTTCGTAAAAGCAAACACGAAAACAACTTCCGATTAGACTTCCTCGAGAGATCGACTCGAGTTAACTTGCCAAGTCTACAAGTGACCCCGTTCTCTTGCGGGCGAACTAAAACCCTTTCAAAAGAAGAAGCGCACTATTTAACTGGATTTTAATTTTGAACCGAACTTTTATGTCCCTTTCAAAATTAAAATCCAGTTAAACAGTGCGCTTCTACTTTTGAAAGGGTTTTAGTTCGCCCACAAGAGAACGGGGTCACTTGTAGACTTGGGAAGTTAACTCGAGTCGATCTCTCGAGGAAGTTTAATCGAAAGTTATTTTCGTGTTTGCTTTTACGAATGAGAAAATAATAAAAAGCTAATCTAAACACTCGAACAGTAATAACTAAAGGATGATTTATACTACGAGCAATTTAAAACTAATCTTGCATGCAAGAACTTAACTAATGTTTATAAAAGTTTTAACAACGAATTCTAAAACGAAATTGAAAACCTTTTTAAATGACTAATAAAATGGGGGTCTAGGGCTTTGGACTCGTCTCCACGACCGCATAGGTATTTCATCGAACACTTAGTCTACGAGTTGGGGTGTCAATCCCAACGTATAGATTAAACGCCCGATGATTCCATGCGATGGTTCTAAACGATTCCCGACACTAGACTTGTGATTTCTAATCAACAACCATTGACAAACTCACTATCACAACCTCAAGACAAAAACTAATCATGATTGCAAATAACATCCAAATTAGGATAATATCAATTAACTAATCAACTATAAACAATTCATCTCCAAATTATTCATAAGAACTCAATCATAAACCATTCATAACATCACAAGATTATCATCTAACATAAATTACCCAACTAATTAACAAGAGAAAGGTTTAGAGTTTACTAAATCGTGAGAAAACTCTATCACGACACTACGATGAATCCTTGCCAACTCCAGCTATTCCGGAGATAAGATGAACCACACTGGGATTTTGGAAGCTTGTCACGAACCTCCAATTCCAACGATTAACGATAGCCAATCTAACATCTATCTAAAATCTGAAAACTAAAGTTTAAATGGAAAAAGGGAAAATAGAATGAAAAACGATTCAAGAACACTCATGGGTTGTCATCCCCAAGAGGTTAGAGATCGTCTTCTCGACCCGGTTTGTCACAAACCGGACGAGGGATTATTGATCTATGGATGGGTTGTGTATGGTGTTTTTCGTGTCTCTGAATGTCGCTGAGTTCTTGGCCTTTTGTAGCCATCAAATAGCCCTTCCGTAACTGAAAAAATCTCCACAAAATCCGAGTTTGTAACGCTTATATCCGATCGGATGGATTCCCAGTCCGATCGGAGGGATCTTTCTGCCAGAGTTTCTAACACTGGGTAACCCAGTGTGGATGAAAGACCCAGTGTCAGCTGCAATATACCAAATCAGGGCCCAATTTCTTTGAAACTCCACTCGCTGGCCCACATTCGTCCACCTTAACACCGAAAGACTTCAAAAAACCTAAAATGTGGTAAAATAAGTCGGAGATACATAAATACGAAAATATGCTCAATCAATCTAACTTATACCAAAATTAACAACAAAATCTAACTAAAACACTAGCCAAATATACAAAAATCGTGACAAATACGTGCGAGTCAACCACCCCTTGCTTTATTGGTTTGTTCGTCCTCGAACAAACGAAAGAATCAGAACCACGTAAGCATGAAAGTAGTTAGATCAAAGAGTCATGTTGTGCATACAATATAGTTTTGCAAATATAAACACTTTTGTCGAAAACTCTAAAGCTAAGCTCGTGTTACCTTTTCACCTTGAAATCAAAAGAATACATCCTCACAAAAGGGAAATATATCATTATGCACTCATTTGCTCGTGTTTTTCAAAAGTAAGTGTATACGTTCGGATCAACAAAAATGCATTCAACGACTCGTGAAAATAAAAGACTCGTACATTGCATATGTGTGCACATTTAATCAAGAATCGGATTAGGACTTTCTAGGGTTGTATGTAGG
>BMAC01000190.1:1115542-1132574 GCA_014905375.1 Phtheirospermum japonicum
TTGAAAGCATATAATTAATTAAACTAAATAAAACTAAATTAAGCGAAGGAATTAAAGACTTACTAATTAAACAAGAATAGTTGCAGCGTTCCAAGCGAAGTCTTGAATCTAAATTATCTAAACTATCTAAGAACTAATCTACTTTATTCTAAATCTAAAAATTTAAAACTAAGAATTATGAAAAGAAACTAAGAAATCGAAGGGCGCTCGTTGGGTTGTCAGCCCCTATAAAAGCAATAAATTGACTTAAACGAAGAACAATAAAAATTAAAGGTTTTGAAAATAATTAAGAAACCTGGGTTCTAGAGTTTCGAATCGTTTCCACGATCTCTTGGGATAAATCCCAATTGATGGTTCACGACGATTCTAGACTCTAGACCCGTTTGATCTAACCAAGCAATCTCATCATATCATCATCAATAATTTGAAAGCATATAATTAATTAAACTAAATAAAACTAAATTAAGCGAAGGAATTAAAGACTTACTAATTAAACAAGAATAGTTGCAGCGTTCCAAGCGAAGTCTTGAATCTAAATTATCTAAACTATCTAAGAACTAATCTACTTTATTCTAAATCTAAAAATTTAAAACTAAGAATTATGAAAAGAAACTAAGAAATCGAAGGGCGCTCGTTGGGGTTGTCAGCCCCTAAGAGGCCTTAAAAACCCTAGGAATAATGTGTATTTTCGAATGTGAGGGGTGTGGGGTATTTATAGGTGTAGGTGGCTTAGAAAAGGGGTCAAAATTAGGGTTTTCGCCCCTTCTAGGACGTTCAGCACTTTCCATGCCGGTTGGGCCCAGAGACATCCCTTCTAGAAGGCCCAGAATCAGAGGTGCTGCCAGCCCAGCTTTCTATACCGGTTGGGCCCAGCGATAGCCCTTCTAGAAGGCCCAAAACTGTCATTTCTTCAAATCGCGGCCCGTTTTCGCTGAAACTCTACACGTTTGCCCATTCTTGACTACGTCCAAACCTAAATACCTCAAAATACCTAAAATAAACATAAAATTAATTAATTATAATTAAAATACGGCAAAACAAGTTGGAGATAAGAAAATGTGAAAATATGCTCAATCTATCCAACTTTCACCGAAAACAATAACAAAAATGAACTAAAATATTAACTAAGATCAAGACAAATTTATGTTAATCAATTACCCCACGCTTAATTGGTTTTTTCGTCCTCAAACAAACGATAGCTTCAAAGACTAACAAGTATGAAAATAAGCTCAAACAAGGAGTCGTGTTGTGCTACATAATTAATTTTGAAAATATAGATACATTCAACGCAACTTCAATCACTCCACCTTTATTACATTGTCGCTCCAAAAATCAAATTCATGAATCCTCTCAAAATTGTAATATATAGGGTGTACGCTCAAAGCACTCAAGTATTTTCTGCATGGGACGTGTATATGCTCAAATCATACAAATACAAGCACAATAAATAAGCACGGAAAATCAATCTCTTCTCAATCGCAAATTAAGTGTGTTATTGAACTAAGAATCGGAAAAGGTTTTTTCGGGTTATAATGTAAGGCTCTTTGGACGGGTATGGAATATATAAGTCGTGTGGCTAAATAACTCACCCAACCTAATCTAATCACGAAGCAATTTGCTTCACCTCGTTAAAAAGAAAAATACCTCACTAAACACTCATAACGTAGCCTTTAAAATTAGGCTATTCCTCAACTCGAAACTCGTAAACCGACTGTAAGCTCAAACTACTTAAAAACAATTGAAGCTTATAATGTGCTTCTTACAATTACACAACTCTTACCTTTAAACAATAGGCTTCAAAATAAAATTAAATAGAAGCCTTTATCAGCGCGTAGGCAATTACTAACACAAGACTCACCATCATTTTTTTTCTTCTTTTTTTATTTTTTTTATTTCCCCCTTTTATTCTTTTTATGGGGTCTTTATTATTTTTTTCTTTTTTCGGATGGTGGTCTTACAAAAATTCATAAAAATCATAAATTCCTAATAAAATTTCCAAAACACTAATAACCAAGAAAAATAGTGAACTCCTACCCCACGCTTTTAATGGGTTAGTAGGGGTCGACTCAGCAAAATCACACATGGCTATAGGCATGGATTATTTGGCTATGATTGGCTCATTCGGAATTTATAGTGGCTAATATATATGAATATGGCCAGAAATAGAGTTTTATATATGCCTTAACCTCATTTTCAAAGTCAACTACACACAGCGGTATCAAAGAGATCTCAAAACTGAAACTTATTCAAGCACATGCAATGATGATAATCACTCAGGCTACTCACAAGCTTTTTTCATGAAAACGTTTTGAATTGACGCCGTTTTTAAGGTTTTGCGAAATCAATTGCGTCCAAGTACTATTTTACAATATATAAATAATAATGTTTGAAAAATTTTATGCACTTATGCACGCTCAAAAGACAAGAACATCAAATCATACTTAATTAATTTCGACAGGCAAGCCATACAAACACAATATCGCACGGGAATAGTAATAAATCACGTAAGAATTTTAAAAATTGCACATTTTTTTAAGAATATAATATAAATTACGCTCAAACATCCCCCCCTCTAAAAACTCGGCAATCTCCTGATTGCCATAAAATAAAGAAAAGTAAAACAAACGAGGAAAGTGGCAAGGGAACGTCCCTGAAAAATAGTCGAGCGGCTCCAAAAAGTTATGCGCAATCAACACTCGTCTCAAATCGCGTGATTGGAAATGACTTGATTAACCATCATTAGCGAATTTCCCAACTTTTCTGCACACCAACACCGCATAAAAAGTACCAAAGCATAGACACAACTAATAAAATAAAAGAAATAAAAATAAAAATAAAAGCTAAGGAAAGAAATCAAACACTTGGGTTGCCTCCCAAGAAGCGCTTGTTTAACGTCGAAAGCTCGACGCCTTCTACGGACGATGRTATCRCGGATCRAAAAARAAATGACGATCGTGCCACYCCTTAGTGTTCTCTAAGAGTAGGAATGGMCGATTAAAATKATCAAGGRGAGCATGGTAAGCAAGTCGTAGAGCAAAAATATTAACTCGCTTCGGGGGTCTAAAAAGCGAATAATCTATCACCATGAACATATCAACAACTAATTCGGGCACATGGTGATCCCCGACCTTTGGAAAAACTAGGAAATCCGTTGAACAAATGGCAAATCCCTCAGACATCACGAACTCCTTTACTTCATTGATATCCCCCTCAATAATTTGAAAAATATTTAAATCTATATTCGGGCATAGGGGAGGGGGATTGGAATATTTCTCAACTAACACGTCTATCACCTCCATCTCAATATCGACCAAAGCATTGGGTGGCACAGATGAAGCTCAATAATCTCATCTCCCTCCAATAATTCGTCCACCACTTCAAAATTAAGATTTCACAATGGCTTGGGTGGAATGAATTGGGGTTCAATAACCTCACCCTTTTCTAACTTGAGCCCCGAAACACCTCCATTCTCATCGAGCATGAGTAGGCTCGAATCTTCAGCATCGTGTGGGTTCTCCAATGGCAACACCTTCTCGTTTTCGTCCATGAAATCATTAAAAAGCGCAAGAGGGGTGATTTCCACCGTATCCCCAATTTCATCCTCCGCATGCATCTCTTCCAAACTCGGCTCCATCTCATCAAAAATTGGCATCTCTGGTTGACTTGGAGGTTCGTTCATAGCGTCTGACCTTTTTGCTAAAGAAGACATTATTTGACCAAACATTGTCTCGAAATTCTCCATAGTCTTAGATAGGTCTTACTTCCACGCCTTTAACTCCTCGTCCGAATCATCTGGAATGGGTGGGGTGTATTCTCCATAGCTCGGGTATGAAGGAATCGAGTCGAGGGAGGCATAACCCGTATAATTTTGGATGGCGATATTATGATCTTGTGGCTTATCGTCAAATGGTACTATGCATGTATTCGCCAAATGCCCTCGGCCTCCACAACGATCACATACTACATTAGGTGCGTAGAACTGCCACATGAATTTATCGTATACTTCATCCCACGTTCGCAAAGAGTCGGGCTCTGCATAATTTAACCGTTTTTTTGCTCGATCCTTTAGTGTGAAAGGGAAAAGTCGCATCCTTACTTGATCTCTAGTAAGCCCGAGAAGAGGAGAATTCTGGGTGATGTCTTCGTACTTTTGGATGAATTTTAGCGGATCCTCGCTCCGAATCCCATGAAAAACCGGGAGGTACTTTTGGTCGTACTCGTCAGGATAGTAATTTCGCATTGCAGTGCTCAATGGAATGGCCGGTCGAAAACCACGCCAATCGGACGTTATACCGTATTCAGACATTCTCTTTTTTTTTTTTAAGTTTAAATAATTTTTTTTTTTTTTAAATTCAAAAAATAATAAATTTTAAATTTAAAATAAAATTTACGATTTTTTTTTTGATTTTCGAGAAATATTTTTAAATTAATAATAATAATTTCGAAATATTTTTTTATTTTTAAGAATTTTTTTTTTTTTTAATTTAAGAAAAACGGTTCGATAAACTTGAGTTTGTTTGTCGACGTTCCTTGCAAACACAACACTCAACGTACAAGATTAAACGCACCGGTGGAAAATAAAAACGAAATAAAACGAAGAAACACAAATAATCACAAAAGATAAACGAAACGAAATTAAAAAAAAAAACACAAATAGGGATACGAAGAACAAACACAAAATTCACAACCTTTAGTTTTCCCCGGCAACGGCGCCAAAATTTTGATTCGAACTTTTGTGTACCTACTTATAAATATTTGTCAAAAATTCAAAAGCTCGCCCGCAAGAGTACGGGATCGCTTGTAGGTTGGTAAGTTGAATCGAATCGTTTCTCAAGGAAAACTAGGCTCGGTAGTTCCTTTTGTATTTGTTTGTTCACGAATATGAAATAAATTAAAAATCCTAATCTAAACACATAAAAGCAATAAATTGACTTAAACGAAGAACAATAAAAATTAAAGGTTTTGYAAATAATTAAGAAACRTGGGTTCTAGAGTTTCGAATRYTTTCCACGAMKTCTTGGGATAAKTCCCAATTGATGGTTCACGACGATTCTAGACTCTAGACCCGTTTGATCTAACCAAGCAATCTCATCATATCATCATCAATAATCCCAACATCATCATCAACAATCTCAATAATATACAATTCATRATRGTACATGGGGGGTMTTGTTGTTGAAMATCAATTATTAAACTAACAAGCATGAATTGAAAGCATATAATTAATTAAACTAAATAAAACTAAATTAAGCGAAGGAATTAAAGACTTACTAATTAAACAAGAATAGTTGCAGCGTTCCAAGAGAAGTCTTGAATCTAAATTATCTAAACTATCTAAGAACTAATCTACTTTCTTCTAAATCTAAAATTTTAAAACTAAGAATTATGAAAAAAAAAACTAAGAAATCGAAGGGCGCTCGTTGGGGTTGTCAGCCCCTAAGAGGCCTTAAAAACCCTAGGAATAATGTGTATTTTCAAATGTGAGGGGTGTGAGGTATTTATAGGTGTAGGTGGCTTAGAAAAGGGGTCAAAATTAGGGTTTCCGCCCCTTTTAGGACGTTCAGCACTTTCCATGCCGGTTGGGCCCAGAGACATCCCTTCTAAAAGGCCCAGAATCAGAGGTGCTGCCAGCCCAGCTTTCTATACCGGTTGGGCCCAGCGACAGCCCTTCTAGAAGGCCCAAAACTGTCATTTCTTCAAATCGCGGCCCGTTTTCGCTGAAACTCTACTCGTTTGCCCATTCTTGACTACGTCCAAACCTAAATACCTCAAAATACCTAAAATAAATATAAAATTAATTAATTATAATTAAAATACGGTAAAACAAGTTGCAGATAAGAAAATGTGAAAATATGCTCAATCTATCCAACTTTCACCGAAAACAATAACAAAAATGAACTAAAATACTAACTAAGATCAAGACAAATTTATGTTAATCACTCGTAAGACATATGCTGCTCCACTTCATCACGGGCGACTGAGTAAGAATCATTATCGAGTGGGGCATCGGGATGATAGTGGATTTATTGGTAGTGGTCGGGAGGAGAAGGTAGAGTATAGTCTTCATATCTTGGGTAGTAGGGATTTGAGCCGAAAAGTTCACAAGAGTCGTAGCTTGAGTAGTTCTGAATGACTGAAGCTTCCTCTTGTGGATCTTCGTCAAATATCACTCGACATGCATTCGTCAAATGCCATCGTGATCCGCAGCGATCACATTCTTCAATTTCCTTCTTCGATAATGCCCGACTTGCTAGCTTAGCTTTCAGGGATGCTATTTCTCTGGTCAATTCATCGATCCTTTTGTGTCTTGAAGTGTATGAATTTGAAGATGTCTCCCCAATAAAATGGTATGCTCCGTGCTCGTAGTCGGCACTTCGCCAACGTCCAAGATCATAAAATCAACCGAAATTACCAGCTTTCCAACCTGCACTAAAACATCTTCAACCATCCCTTAAGGTAGCCGAATAGAGCGATCGGCCAACTGCCGTCGCATGGTCGTCGGCTTCAGTGGCCCAAGATCAAATTCTTGATATAGTGAATAAGGCATTAGATTAATTCCTGCTCCAAGATCCAACATGCCTTTGGCTGTTTTTCCATTAGCCAAGGAAACAGTAATGCAGAAACTTCCAGGATCGAGTTCCTTAGATGGTAATGGCTTCTTGAAAACTGCGCTTACTTCCTTTGGCAATGTTACATACTGATTTGTCTCCAAGCGTCTCTCCCTTGAAGCAAGTTCCTTGAAAAATTTCATATAGGCGGGCATTGTTTTGATTACCTCCTAAAGTGGCAAGTTAATATTGACGTTTTTCAATAGATTATATAGTTCCATGAATCTTTTGTTCTCTTTAGATGGACGCAAATGGCTTGGAAAAGGAATAACATCCTTGATCGGTGTCGTCAATTGCTTTGGTGGTGATGGTTTAAGAACATCGTCTTTGCTAGGAGTTGGTGTTTTGTCCTCAACTTTGACTTCCTCATCCTGGTCAAATATTCCGTTGTCGATCTTCTTCCCATGCGAAGGACATGAACTGCCAATGCTTGTTCTACCTGGCTTGGAAGTTTACCCTTCTCGTTTGAGAGTCCAGCTAGGTGGGTCGATAATTGACCTAATACTGTTTCTATTTTCCTTTGCCCAGCTATATTATCAAGAATAGCCTTTTTCATGTCAGCGATTTCATTTCGAACTTGCGCGAGTCCATCCCGATTTTTAATAGTCTCGGCGACTTGATTCTGCTGCCAAACTAATAGTTGATCATTAGTTTGAACTGTAGTAGACACCTGCCTCTGCGTATGAAAATTATTTTGAGGTGGTGGCAATGGTTTTTGCGCATGTGGTGGAGGATATTGCGGGTCGGGTGGCATATAATTTGGGTTTCTGGGGCCCCACTTAAAAAGAGGAGAATCACGTTGCGCGTTGAATCTCTTAGCGGGTTGCTGCCCTGAATGTTGTTGAGATGAAAAATTCTGGACAACGTTGATATCATCTTGCTGTTCACTGTTGAGAGGGCACGTGTCTGCTAAATGTTCGGGGGATCCGCATTGGTGACACGTCGCAGCAATCTTCTTTGAAGAGGCCTTGCTCGCCCGCTCGGCTTTCCAAGCTGCTAATTTCTCGTCAAATATTTCCTCACACTTCGCCTTGACTAATTTGCCGTCATCTAAATCAGAATCGGGGATGGATACCTCATTACTTTTAATTTACAAGGCCGAGAGTTGGTTTGTTTAGATTTTTTGCTTTTCTTCTCCAACACTCGTCTTGCCTCGGGGGCCGTTAAATCTCTGAAGTCTTCTCCTGCCGCTATTTCAACTTCCTTTTTCCCTGATCCAACAATCCATCAAAGAAAAACTGGTTAGTCATCTCCGGAGAGTAGTTATGGTGGGGGCAAGCTTGCAAAAGCGTCTTGTAACGCTCCCACATTTCATGAAATAGCTCTCCCTCCAACTGTTCAATAGTAGCAATTTGAGTCCGAAGATGCCCCGTTGTTTGTGCTGAATAATATTGATTTAAGAACTTCTCACTTATCATCTCCCAATCAGTCAATGAACCAGGTTCTAGGGATAGTAACCACAACTTTGCTTTGTCCTTCATGCTATAAGGGAAACAAATCATTTGCACCTCCTCTTGGTTAAGGCCGTTAACCACAAATCGGCCAACTTCATCGACAAAATAGTTCAAAAATGCCAAAGGGTCTTCATGGGCAACTCCATGGAAAGTCGGGAGTAAACTCAATTGATACGGTTTAATCTCCACTTCCCTTGTAGTTGGTTTAAGAACGATAGCGAACCTAAAAGGCACAACCTTCAGACGCGCCAAATCGCGCTGTCTAGGTGCTATATCTCCCCTCGATTCTCTAACTCGGCCATTAGCTCTCTCGTAGCGGTTTTCATATGCGTTCCTTTCATAATTATTCTCACGCTCGTATCTCCTTTCAAAATGTTCCTATTTGTAGCCATGATTTGATTTGCCAACCAATCATCTACCCGTCTATGATTGTTAGCATACTCGTTATGCTGATGAAAATCATCGTTCCTTAATGCCACGTTCTCGATGTTACGTTGACGATTGACATTTTTGTTTCTCTCTTCATTTTGTCTTATATTCTCCATGTTGGGTGGATGATAGACTACGTTGTTAAGTTGGCGGTTAAGTTCTTCGTTACGCTGTTGGTTAATCCCTTTGTTTCTCCCCGCATCTCGTCTCATATTCTCCACGTTTTGCTGATAATTAACCCAATAAGCTTGGGGTTGTGGTTGTCCTTGCATAATGATTGGTTCACTACCATACCCGTTTCGAATGTGACGTGGAGGTGATCTTAGTGGGGAATCACTGTTTCGAAATGATTGTGCTCCTAACATGGTGTCGGGAATTTGGTTTTGATCAATGGTAGTAGCAATGGATGAATTAAATGGATTTATGGGGATAGGCCTTGATCGTGCTTGTTTTGGACGGTGAATATTGTCGAGTAATGGTGCAAGTTCGGGTCTAAGAGATCGCCTCCCCTGCATGCACTCAACAACAACTCAACACACCAATGTTAAAATCCAAGCCAATTGCAAAATAAAAAGAAAATAATAACTCAAAAAGAAAATAAAACGAAAAACATCCTTAATTCCTACTCGTTGTCCCCGACAACGGCGCCAAATTTTTGACTCAAACTTTTGTGCACCCCTTTTTAAGATATTTAATTTAAAACACGCTCGCAAGAGTACGAGAAACTTGTAGGGTGGTAAGTTGACTCAAGTCGATTCTCTCGTTTAGAACTGTTCGGTCTCATGGATGTTTTTCTCAATCACAAATAAACATATAATACATACAAATTGGGGTTTTTTTGAGGGTTTTGATTTAATCATTAGATTTAAAACTAATTAAACTAATTATGTTAAACTAGATTACCAACTAAAACTAAGAGCAATAATTAAATTACTTAACCTAAGAACTAAGAAATAATTAAACTAGCAATAAAATGCAGTAATGATTTAAGCCTAACCGATTCTCGTGAATAACAATAACGAATCTAAGAAACATGAATACAAGCAACTATCATGAAGCAATTTGATCATAGGAATCTAAAAATGGGAATTGTAACATAAACCAATTCGCATAAATAAACTTGATGAATCCAAAATCCAATATCCAAGCATAAAGTAAATTGAGAACGAATTATCTAACCCTAGAATTAACTAAGAAATTAAATCTAAATTTTCAACTAGAAATTAACTAAGAGAAAGTTTAGAAAACTTATTGAGACTATTAAAAACGGTAAAAATCTCCAGCGAATCCGGAGTTAGAAAGAAGATCTTGACTTGAAGTGAATCTTGAACGTAAGGAACTTGGATCTTCAATCTCGATATCTAACTACGTAACGGAATGTGTAGATGCGTTATTCTGTGCTCTCTAACCTTAGGTAGTCGTGTCTCCTTTAAAAACCCGAAATATGAAGGGTATTTATAGATATTGTATGTCTTGGCGCACAAGAAAACCTAAAAAATGTATTTCAGCAGTGGGCGTCGACCGACGCGTGCAGGCTCTAGGCGTCGACGCTTCCGATGCGCTCGCGTCGACTGGGCAGAGGCGTCGGCTGACGCGGTCATGAGTCGACGCGACAGAGAGTTACGTCGGCTTAGCATCGACATAGTGTCGACCATCGTGAGCAGGGTCGCGTCGACGCCTGCGTCGACCAACGCAGCTTCACTGTTCGTCTCATTTTCTCGATCTTTCTGCTACTCTTTCACCGGAAAGCTCATTCTCGACTCTCGAACATCAAACTTCATCTATTTACGCACTGAACTCTTCCGGTTACCTAGCTGTAAGGTGAAAACAATGAATAATCACCTATTCTCATCAATTATGATCAAAATACAGTAAAATAAGATGGAAATATAAAAATACAGAATTAAGCTTAAATCGTCCAACTTATACCAAAAACAAATAGAAAAACGAGCTAAAATACTAATAAAAATAAGGACAAATATGTAATAATCAACTCGGGATCAACTTACCGCTCTACAATCGACTCTGTATTATTGTAGAGATGATTTCTTAAAACCAATTTCAAATTAGAGTGCTAAGAAATCTTCAATCAATTTTTAGCGTCGTTGTCGGGGAGGGCTAAAGGTCATGCATTTTTATGTTTGCTTTTCATGTTCGTTTATTGTATAATTTGAATTGTCTTGTTTCCCACCGGTGCGTTTAATCTCGTTTGTTGAGTGTTATGATTTGTAGCTACATTGAAAACCTCAACCCGCATCTTTGAAGATCCGAGATTAATCCGACTGAAGATGGCAAACTACCGAGCTAGTTTTCCATATGAAGACCCTTATATCCAAACTCCCAATTACCCCAATTCGTACACCACTCCTCCAAGCTATCGAGTCCCCTTGATTTATGATGACCCCTACGCTCCACCTTTCAATTATCGAGTTCCTCTATCTCATGATGACCCGTATGCTCCGAGCAATCGAGAATGGGCCCATCCTTTCGATTACTCAGGCCCAAGCCCTTCATATTCTCCACCAGTTTCACATTGCTATAATCCGAGCATGGATACTTATGCACCACCTAGTGATTCTTATGATCCGGATTTTAAAGATTCATATACTTCACTTGCCCCACCTTCTTCTTACCCGAGCTTTAACTCGTATGCTCCACCAATTCATGATTCCTATTCTTCGAGCTACGACTTTTATAATCTAACCACCTCAAATTTATATACTTCGAGTGATGATCCTTACACCACAGTTTCTCAAGATTTATCTATGTCCCAACCCCCGGACTTAGAATCTCTTTTAGCCAAGCTCGTGGATGCGGTTTGACAACTGGATGAACGCCTGCTCACATGGATACTCAAGTAGAGAAAATTGCCGATGATGTGGACGATCTAAAACAACCTTGTGACGATATGCCCATCTTTGGTTTGGTGGATCCCACCTTTATTGATGGCAATTCAAGCTTTGATGATCTTTTGAAAGAGGTGTTCAAGGAGGTGGAGTTGGTGGGTGAGGAGAAAGGGTCGGAAGTTGGCGTTACCCCTCTCGTGCTTTTTGAATATGTTGTAGAGGAATGTTTGGGGGAGTCACCTTTGGGGATTCCAACGGCACTTGGAGTGTTGAGCTTACTTGCTCTTTGTGAGGATGATGAAGCTGTGCCGGTTTTGGAGGATGCGGAGATAGTCGAGCCTCTTTTATCACCACCTGATGCCTTATGTCTACTTGAATAAGAGGAGGTGGAAGAGGTAGTGGGGGATGCATTGGATCGTACTCTCTTGTGCCCGACTATGGCTACTTCTAATGTTGAGAGTGAGGAGATGACGGTCGGGGAGACAAAGGAATATGTCGACCTATTTTGCGACGATCAAGTTTTGATGATCGACTACTCACTCTTCCGACCTCGGAAGCAAGCCCGCACTTTTGTTATTTGATCTTCCGTCTTTCTCGACTTGCCCGATTTGGTGATTCTTGTCACCCGGTGTTTCTTCTAGAGAACACCAAGGCATGTCACGATCGCCACCTCTTCTTGGATCCCGGATAGCATCGCTCGTATAGATCGTCGAGCTATAGACGTTAAAGTAGCGCTTATTGGGAGGAAACCTATTTATTAAAAAAACCACTCACCCCTTGTTTTGTAGGTTTTTCTTGCCTCGACTGCCCGTGGACCACGAACGTGCTCGACTCTTCATCACGAAATTGACTCCAGGGGCGTATTCTCTTTCCCTACTTTTTACCTCATTTCTTTTATACTTAATGAGCAACGGGGTCGTTGCTCGGTTCTAAGTGTGGGTTGTTTACTCGTACGTATTTGTTATGCCTTTCTATATATTTCAAGTCATTTTTGAGTCTTTTTGTTTTCTTTTTCGGGTTAAGGTTAGGCTATTTTGCATAATTTTACATTCTTTGGCTTTTTGCTTAACTTCCCGACTTATTGATCTATAATTGGTCTTTTGAGATAATGTTCTTATTTTCTCATATAGCTAGAGCGTTTGGCGAATCCAAGAGACAAGGATGAGGAAGTCAACGTCCAAAAGTAGCCAAAAGGACACTTGTCCAATCGGATTGATCTAATCTCCGACCGGATTGACTTTCGAAACATACACTGATCGGACGACCTGCCAGATATAACCCTTAGGCTAACATCCGATTGGATGATCTGACATCCGATCGGACCAGCATACAGAAATTTTTATCCGGTTGGATGGATCCAGGATCCGGCTAGACACATACGTTACAAAGGCTGATTTTTGGGATTCTTTAGTTAAGAAACGGTTTTTGAGGCTTTAAAACTCAGAAAATATCAGGAAGAATGTATCCAAGGATCTGGGAACCATCTACCTTTGGTCTGGATCATCACCATTGGGAGAGAGAATTGACACCTCTCTCTTTCCTTTGACTTAGAGCCCTTACGACAACTTCTATAAAGGTTCGATTGGTTCGTGGCTATCTTTCATCGTTGGAATCAGAGGTTCATGACAAGCTTCCAGAATTCCAGCGTGGTTCATCTTTTCTCCGGAATCGCAGGAGTTAGCAAGGCTTTCGTCATAGTTCTCGTTAATAGTATTTTTCTCTCTAAACTTTTTTCTTATTGCATAGAATCTCATGTTGGATAATAAGTTGGAATATTTCGGTTGGGTAATTATGTTTGAATTTTTGTGCTCTATTTAGTGATGATTTGTTTTGGTGAATTTAGTTAATTTCTACGATTGTGGGTTGGTTGTTTGATTGAGTTTGTTCTTGTTAGAATCTCTTCTCGTGATGCATGTTTAGTGTTTGATGAAATGCTTGAATGATACTTAGTGAATTAATATTCTCATACAATTTCAAATAGTTTATAATTGAGTTCTTGAATTAAGTGCATAGTTCTTGCAAAGAGGTTGACACCCTCGTTGCAAGAACAACTTCAAAAGTTGGTTTATTCTAATTTGGTTAGTTTGAAATCTTCAAAAACCCATTTAATCGCGTGTTTAGTTTTAGCAATTATGTTTTTCTTATAATAAACGTTGTCAACTCCGTATTTACACTCCTTGAGAGAATCGACTTGGTTTAACTTGTCAGTCTATGGTTACCCCGTTCTCTTGCGGGTGAACTAACTCGTTTCCAAACTTAGACGTGCATGGTTATACTTGATTTTAATTTTGAAAAGAGGAAACATAAAAGTTCGAATCAAAATTTGACGCCATTGCCGGGGAGTGGCAAAGGTTTTGACAAAGTCTATTCGTGTTAATGTTTTTATGTTTGATAAATATATATAAGAGAAAAATCTTTTTTACCTCCTGAACTATTGTCATTTTGACACTTTGCCTCCTAAACTTCTTTTCCGTGAAAATTACCTCCTAAACTGTACGAATTTTGCACTTAACCTCATGAACTCCCGTTTTTGGTGAAACTTCTGGCCGGATCTCACTCGTGTGACATGCACGCTAACATATAAGGGGTAAAATTGACTTTCCATCTCCTCCTCATAACTCCCGCTCAAAATAATGGCTCATGAGCACTACGTAGGTTCCAAATCCTACGTGTATACATATATTAATGTGAACATTATCTTAATAGGTCACACGAGTGCTCACGTGTCATTGTTTTGAGCAGGAGTCATAAGTAAGAGAAGGAAAGTCAGTTTTACCCCTTATATGTAAGCGTGCATGTCTGTTTTGCATGTAATTGTGGCATTTTATCTTGTGTTTCTAGTTAGAGTTTAACGTTATTTGTAGTAAGTTTGAGTCTTATTTTGTTAAGGTTCTAGATTATTCTATCATTTTTTAGTTTGAGATTGATTGGTGTGTTGCAATGATAAATCATGAGGTTTTTGAGTCCAAATTCTTATGTTGTAGGTGGCCAAGGGGATTAGAGTTTGCTCTGAGTCGCATTGGGAGGTGTCCAAGATCGAGTCGAGACCTTAAAGTCCAAAATCCGTACCGAAATGAAGAAACCGTGCCGGAAGAAGCTGAGATCGACTAAAAAGCTACCGATCGACTGCCTGATCGACTGGCAGTCCATCGACCGCCCCTCCCGGATTGACTGAACTGCTCAAGGATCGACCGAATTCCATAGATTTCCCAAAAATCGACACTTCTCCAAGAAGCAGTCGATCGACTTATTACTGTCGATCGACCGCAGTCGATCGACTGGCCACTAGCAGTCGATCGACTGGAAGTCCGGGAATCAGTGCGAATTTATGATTTTACCCCTACTAATAGGTATATAAACCCCATTTTTTAACCCCAGAAAAATATCCACTCTTTCCCCAACTCTTGCATGAGGCTTGGGAATTAACTTTCTCTCATTCTTCTCTAGATCTACTTTCTCTCTCTTAGGTTTTGGATTTAATTTTCAAGCAATTGCCTTGAGTTTGTAAGCTCAAGAAGAATCCAAATACTCCTTTGGATTAGCACTTTCAATTGTAATTCAATTTTGGGATTCTCCATTTAATTTTAGTAAGCTTTCCTTTTACTTTCAAGCTTTGTTCTTCATTTTCATGCATGTTCTTCAATTATGCTTTTTGCCTTAGCTACTTGATTCCATGATGAAACTTGTGATTTGGCTATGAATTATGGATTAGTGACACATCTAGACTGTAGATCAAGCCTTGGATCATCATGACTTTGAGTTTTTCCTATGCTTTATTTTGATTTTTATTTTTATGCTTTGTTTCATGCTTTAATCCTAGATCTACTCTTTGTTGCTTGTTATTTTCCTTAAAGTTTTGAACTTTCTTGTTAATTTCCATTGCTCTTTACATCTATGCTTTCAATTTTAGTTAATTTGCTTTATTTAGGATTTTATGCATAGTTGTACCTTGTGCATGCATGCTTGTACTTGGTGAAACTTTGCATTTTCTTGCTTATTTTCATTATTTGTTTGCATTTACTTATTGAGGCATACGACCGAGGCATTCTACCAACTTGCGCTTTCATTTTCTAGTTTAGTTTAGCTATTTTAATTATTTTATTTTCATTTTTCCTCTATCTTTCAAGCTTGAAACACCTTAATTCATCAATTGAAACGATTTCCAATCACACCGAGCCAAATGAACTTTCAAATCTTTTGAACCACAAAAAACTACACTAACAAAATGGCGCCGTTGCGACACGGCTCGGTTAAGGCCTTCCTTTTAATTGTTATTTCATTGTGTTTTTAGCTTTCTTTGTATTTGACGATTTCTTTGAGTGCATGCAAGGTCGTCGTTCACTTGGCCACGACTTAGCTCCTTACATTTCGACTCCCGAGCGACTACAACGTTTGAGGCACTCTTTGCATCCTATTCCCGAGATGACGACTAATATTCCTAATCCCGGCACGACCTCTCCTCTTCGGGCCGATCCTCAAAGTTCAAAATCACCCGAGCCCGGATGGGAGCATATCACGAACATCAATGATGGGCCATCGAACCCCGCACCTCTGTCTCTTTCGGATGAAGCTATCGAGTATCAAGGGAGTGGGTTTCCCACTCATGCGCACGCCTCGGGCCGACCCCAAGGTATGGCTTCGTTTCCCAACTCTTTTGGCGGAGGTTTAGTTCCCAACATGGGAGAGCATGGTGCAAACCATGTTGGTAATGGTGGTGGTTCAGATGGATTGGGTAACGCTGGAGGGCATGGTGCAAACCGCGTTATCCCGAGTTCGCAAGGCTTTGAACGACCCGACATGGGAGGGCATGGTGCAAACCATGTCGGGTATAATGGATCCTTTTAACGATTTTGGAGCCCTGAATCCCGGCCCGCATGGTTATAAAGCCTCTCCTCATGTTTCGAATATGCCGAGCACGAACCGAGGCCCGTTTGGTATTCCCCCCGTGCGTCAACCGACTCCACCTCCGAGAGTGTATCCGTATGAGCATGATTATGGTTTTGATTTTGGTGATACCGGTCTTGAGCTCGAAGATGACATCGATAGGGAATATGCATTGTTTGGGGGTTATGATCCGAGTACTCCGCCTCTTCCGCCCGTTCGTACGATGAAGGAGGTGAGCCAAGCCTTCGTGGGGGCTAATATCTCATCATGTATCTATCTTCCCCCCGAGGTTATGGCCATTGATATCCGCTCTCTCGACTTCGCACGTCTCCCGATTTTCCACTGGTTTGCTAAGGAAGACCCTCTTCAATTCATACGACAATTCCAATGGCATGTTTCAAGCTTTCATCGTCCAAACATGATGAGCTTGGACAATCTCAAACTACGGTGTTTTTCATATGCCCTCCAAGATAAAGCTCTATCATGGTTCATGGGTCTTCCCGCTAACTCCATTCGTACATGGGCGACGCTTTCAAAAGTCTTCCTCGACAATTACTATTCCATGGAGCGAACGAACGAAGTCCGAGTTAAGATCATGTCTTTCAAACAAATGAAAAATGAGCCGTTTCACTCCGCTTGGTATCATTTCAAAGATCTTATCGAGAGTTGTCCTCATTGTCGTTTTCTGAAGGACCTTTTGATTCAAACCTTCTATGAAGCGTTGGACCCGCAATATCAATATATGGTCGACACAAGAGCGGGTGGCAACATGACGATTCATTCCCCTCAAACACTCCACCGAGTTATATGC
>BMAC01000190.1:1139429-1168150 GCA_014905375.1 Phtheirospermum japonicum
GAGTTAGAGTTTGCTCTGAGTCGCATTGGGAGGTGTCCAAGATCGAGTCGAGACCTTAAAGTCCAAAATCCGTGCCGAAACGAAGAAACCGTGCCGGAAGAAGCTGAGATCGACTGAAAAGCTACCGATCGACTGCCTGATCGACCTGGCAGTCGATCGACCGCCCTCTCCCGGATCGACTGAACTGCTCAAGGATCGACCGAATTCCAGAGATTTCCCAAAAATCGACACTTCTCCAAGAAGCAGTCGATCGACTTCTTACTATCGATCGACCGCAGTCGATCGACTGGCCACTAGCAGTCGATCGACTGGAAGTCCGGGAATCAGCGCGAATTTATGATTTTACCCCTACTAATAGCTTATATAAACCCCATTTTTAACCCCAGAAAAATATCCACTCTTTCCCCAACTCTTGCATGAGGCTTGGGAATTAAATTTCCTCTCATTCTTCTCTAGATCTACTTTCTCTCTCTTAGGTTTTGGATTTAATTTTCAAGCAATTTCCTTGAGGTTTGTAAGCTCAAGAAGAATCCAAATACTCCTTTGGATTAGCACTTTCAATTGTAATTCAAGTTTGGGATTCTCCATTTAATTTTAGTAAGCTTTCCTTTTACTTTCAAGCTTTGTTCTTCATTTTCATGCATGTTCTTCAATTATGCTTTTTGCCTTAGCTACTTGATTCCATAATGAAACTTGTGATTTGGCTATGAATTATGGATGAGTGACACATCTAGACTGTAGATCAAGCCTTGGATCATCATGACTTTGAGTTTTTCCTATGCTTTATTTTGATTTTGATTTTTATGCTTTGTTTCATGCTTTAATCCGAGATCTACTCTTTGTTGCTTGTTATTTTCCTTAAAGTTTTGAACTTTCTTGTGAATTTCCATTGCTCTTTACATCTATGCTTTCAATTTTAGTTAATTTGCTTTATTTAGGATTTTATGCATAGTTGTACCTTGTGCATGCATGCTTGTACTTGGTGAAACTTTGCATTTTCTTGCTTATTTTCATTACTTGTTTGCATTTACTTTATTGAGGCATACGACCGAGGCATTCTACCAACTTGCATTTTCATTTTCTAGTTTATTTTAGCTATTTTAATTATTTTATTTTCATTTTTCCTCTATCTTTCAAGCTTGAAACACCTTAATTCATCAATTGAAACGATTTCCAATCACATCGAGCCAAATGAACTTTCAAATCTTTTGAACCACAAAAAACTACACTAACAATGTCACACGAAGTGAGATCTGACCAAAAGTTCCACCAAAAATGGGAGTTCAGGAGGTTAAGTAACAAAATTCGTACAGTTTAGGAGGTAAATTTTGCACGAAAAAAAAAAGTTTAGGAGGTAAAAAAGATTTCTCTCTATATACAATTATTTTTGTTTGCCACTCGATGCGTTGATGTCATCTGTTTTTTATGCCAAGGTCGAAGAAGCCTCAGAGGTGAATTGACCCCATTCATAAATAGCATCGAACGAGTAAGAAGACCAATACAGCTCTTTCCTTTTCCCGATGAGAGTCCACCCGAAGCTACCCAAGCCACGATGTCGAATATTCCACATTATGGAGGTAGAGGAACTGGAGGAAGAGGAAAAGGAAACAATGTTGGTCGAGGGAGATGACATAACAACCATACCCCCCCCCCCCCCCCCTCGAGATCAACAAAACAACGACCAAAATGAGAATCCGAAAATATTTCCGTTGATCGACCACAATCAAGATGAGGAACCAAAGGGACCCCAAATATTCGATGATGGAAACAACATGGGGCCCCAGCCCCATGACAACCATCGAGACATGATAGAGGAAGATCTAATCGACGAACCTACAATTAACCGAACACCACACACTTCCAGAACCGAGAAGAAGCCCGAGCCTTCAATGCTTGGGTAAATCAAGAGTTCGAGTATAACCACGTTGGTAATGGCGGGCCCCAGTCCCGAAACAACCAATGAAATCATTATGAGTTCGAAAATTAGGAGCAAGAACTGAATCATTTCTGAAATATGGGAGAAGAACGACCGTACCGAGTTTGGCAAAATGATGAACACAACGATGAAGACTATCGATATTATGAGAATGAGCAGTATCATGGGAATCAAGATGTTCACAGTGGAAGAAGAAACTTTGGCGGACGAGCAAACTTTTGTGGGGGTCGAGGACCACGATATCCAAATGAATGCCGACAAGGAGACCTCGTATACCCAACCATTGGCCCATATAGCTTAGCTATAGTCTTAGGCCCCGCGCCCCGAGACTATGAACTGAAGTCTAACATTGTTAACCAGTTGCCGACTTTCTATGGCATGCCGAATGAGGACCCACTCAATTTCATTTGGGAATTTTACGCGGCAGTATCTGGGATTCTAGCATTTGGGTTAAATGAGAATCAGCTCAGAATGAGGTGTTTTCCGAGCAGCTTGAAGGACAAAGCCAAATAGTGGCTTCTGTCATTGCAACCTAATTGGGGAATGGTGTTTAAGAAGTTCGTAGGCAGATTCTACTCGGCCCAATGGCCAAACTAAGGAGAGAGATCACTAATTTCAAGCAGATGGATGGAGAATCGTTCCACGAAGCGTGGGAACGCTACAAAGGACTCCTACAAGCATGCTCACATCATAAAAATAGTCCCGAAATGGTCAACAACTATTTCCATGAAGGATTATTACCGAACTTTAAGCAACAAGTTGACAACAAAGCCGACGATTTTGGAGACTTAACCGCAATAAAGGCATGGGACTTATTCGAGCTCATTGGTGAAAAATCAAGGCAAACAAGTTCCAGGCCAAGAAGAATCAAAGCGAACGAAGTATCAACGTCTCAACAGGAGAATAGAAAAATTGAGGAGCTCATGAAAAAAGTTGCATTGTTAGCAGGTATGATGACGTGAGAGAAGGAGAACACGCAACCATCACACGAAACATGTGGGATTTGTGGAGCATTTGGACATGGGGCAAATGCGTGTGATATGACGTTCGAAGAAGATGAGGACGAAGAGGTGAACGCCGTGCAAGACTTCCAACCCAACAACAAATCGGGTCAAAAGTTCACTAAAACTTACAACCCTTACTCTAACTCATACAATCCAGGCCTCCGAGACCATCCGAACATTAGTTACGAACTGGGAAATCCAAATTACGTATCTGTGCCTAAACAAATGGACCCTCAATACTTCCAGCCACCTCCACTAAACCGAAATCAAGGAAGCTCGGGTAACTATAGAACATACCCGAAAAAAGGCCAAGGGAATTATCAACAACGCTCTCCACAAGGGCAAGGTAAATCTGGCCAACAACAATACCAAGCTACACAACAACAGCAAAATGCTGCCCCTCATCCACCCACACTAGATCCCAACGAGGAGTTACGACTGTGGCGACAGAAGCAGGAAATTGAAACCATACGCAATCGAGAGGAAACTCTTCGTACCATTGAGGAAAATTTTTTTACAAAGAAACAATTGGATAAGTTGGAAATGATGATGGGACAAATCTCCACGACATTAGAGAAATGTGGACCCAACCCCGGAAAATTGCCCAGTCAACCTGAACAATCAATGACGATACATGTACTTCGGGGAGGGAAGAAGGTTGATAATGGAATTGGAGAAATGGAGGTAGAAGATTTTGTGAGAGAATAGAAGAGAAAGAAGTGAATATTGACGTGCCTTCTTTGAACGCTGAAAAGGTGGCAATTGAGGGCATCCACAGGACCAAAAATCTATACGTGCCAGGTTCACTCAACGGGATTTTCTCACCTAAGGAGACCGATTCAAGGAAGGAATACACAGCCAGATTATCTGGACGGATAGACAAAGAGTCCAATCGGATGAGAGTATTGAAGGGTTTATCCGGTCAGACAAGCTCAAAGTCCGATCGGATGGGAGGACAGAAAGATTTGTCCAGTCGGATAAACCTAGAGTTTGATTATATGGGAGGACATAAGGAATTGTCCGGTCGGATAAACCCAGAATCCGACCGAACAAGAGTACAGAAGGAAATATCCGATCAAACAAGAGAGAGTGTTCGGTCGGATACCAGTGCTGAACAAGGATATTCCAGCAGAATCAGGCCACAACAAGTCATCTGAGACTCTATACCATTTCTGAATCGTCTCAAGCCAGCAAAAGAGAGCAATAAATTCATGGAGCTCCATAACATGCTTAAGATTGTGAATGTTAATCTTCCACTTTTTGATGTGATCAAAGCAATGTCGGCTTACGTTAAAATTTTCAAGGAACTCGCATCAAAGGAGAGAAGGCTAGAAATGAATGAGCGAGTTGTGTTGTCAGAAGAAGTGAGTGCAATATGCCATCAGCCACTACCGCTAAAAGTGAGCAATCGCGGGAGTTTCTGCATCACGATAACTCTCGGAGATGTACAAAAAGCACGAGGGATTCTCGACTTAGGGTCAGGTATCAACTTGATTCCCTTCGCCCTACAAACAGTTTAACCTTGGAGGGATGAAGCCAACAAGCTTACGACTTCAACTAGCAGACCATTCGGTGAGATATCCTCTAGGAGTTGTCGAAGGTGTTCTAGTTGAAGTTGGCTCTCTAGTTGTTCCCGTGGACTTTATGATACTAGACGTTGGAGAGGTAGCTAAATCGAGCAAAGAGCACACTATTCTGTTGGGAAGACCATTCATGGAAACATCACACATGTTGATCGATGTCGGACGAGGAAAAATGACCCTTTCCGTCTTTGATGAATCAGCTACCTTCTCACTTAAAGATATCCAGAGTGTTCCTTCACCTTTGTTGGGTCTTGATTGTTCTTATCTTTATTCCGTGGACCAATGCGTAAGAGAATTATTTAGTGTCATAACCACTAGAAAAATGGAACGCCGAGGATGACGATGTTGATTCAAGTACGGAGAGGGTGGTCAATCTATGCGTGATTGAAAACAAGCATATGAGCGAGACTCCTATTGGGCCCGTTTTGGAGCCTAAGATGGAATCGAAGCCACTTCCAAGCAACCTCAAATACATCTTCCTTGAGGCCAACGAAAAGAAACCCGTGATAATTTTCACGGAGTTAGCGGAGCACGAAGAAAAAGAGTTAATTGAGGTGCTCAAAAAGTACAAGCAAGCAATTGGATGGGGCATTGGGGACATTAGAGGAATAAGTCTAGTGACATGCATGCATCAGATCGAGTCAGAAGAAGGAACTAGACCAATAAGAGATGGCCAGAGACGTTTGAATCCTACACTCCAGAAGGTAGTCAAAAAGGAAATTTTCAAACTCATCGACGAGGGAATCATCTATCTTGTGTCGGATAGTGAATGGGTTAGTCCAGTGCACGTCATTCCGAAGAAATGAGTCATTACGATTATGGAGAATAACAAGGGAGAGGTTGTTACAACGCGCTTAACCACCGGGTGGCGCATGTGCATTGACTACCGAAAGCTCAATGTCGCAACGAGGAAGGATCACTTTCCACTCACATTCATGGATCAATTTCTTGACAAACTAGCGGAGCATGAGTACTATTTCTTTCTAGATGGACTTTCCGGCTATTACCAAATAGCGATAGCTCCGGAGGATTAGAAAAGAACTACGTTCACATGCCTTTTTGGCACATTTGCTTACCGAAGGATGACATTCGGGTTGTGCAATGCTTCGGCGATGTTCCAGAGATGCATGTTCTCCATCTTCATCGAGTTCATTGACGACTTCATCGAAGTCTTCATGGATGATTTTTTGGTATATGGCTCATCTTTTTATCATTGTTTAAATAATTTATCTAAAGTGCTTGAGTGATGTGTTGAGTCTTGTTTAACTTTGAGTTGGGAAAAATCTAACTTCTTGGTGAGAAGTGGGATTGTACTTGGTCATGTGGTGTCAAATAAGGGGTTGGAAGTTGATAAAGCAAAAATAGATGTTATTGAGACCCTTCCACCCCCTATAGACGTTAAAGGAATTTGAAGTTTTCTAGGGCACGCGAGTTTTTATCGGCGCTTTATAAAAGATTTTTCTAAAATTTGTCGCCCGTTGTGTGAATTTTTGAATAAAGATGTGTCATTTGAGTTTGATGAAAAATGTCTAGATCTTTTAATGTTCTGAAAGAAAAACTCACACAGGCACCAGTTGTTGTTGCACCCGATTGGTCCCTTCCATTTGAGATTATGTGTGATGCGTCTAACGATGCAGTGGGGGTTGTTTTGGGGAAACGGGTTGATAAATTGCTAAGGGTAATTTATTATGCTAGTTTCATGTTGAATAGTGCCCAACGCAATCATACTACTACTGAGCGTGAATTATTTACTGTTGTGTTCTCTTTGGATCAATTTTGTTCTTATATTGTTGGTTCAAAAGTAATTGTGCATACTGATCATGCGGCCTTACGCCATCTATTTGCTAAAATCCAAAGTAAGTCGAGGTTGATTTGTTGGATTCTTCTTTTGCAAGATTTTGAATTTGAGACTAAGGATAGAAAAGGATGTGAAAATGTGGTTGCCCATCATTTGTCTCGAATGTTAGTAGATAGTGAGTCTAGCAAGCATAATTTTGTTGATGACATATTTACTTATGAAGATGCTAACGCTATCGAAAACATTGATAAAATTTGGTATGCAGATTTTGTGAATTACCTTGCATGCAATATTATCCCTAACCACCTTTTTACCCAAGAAAGGAAGAGGTTTTTGTTTAAATGCAGGAGCTTCTTTTGGGATGATCCGTATTTGTACAAGCGCTGTAAGGATGGACTCTATCGAAGGTGCATTCTGGACGGAGAAAAGATTGACGTTTTGAGGTTTTTCCATGACGAGGGAGGACACTTCAAAAGTCAAAAGACAGCTTTCGAATTCCTCCAATCCGGTTTTTATTGGCCCTCACTCATCACCGACGCATACCACTATTGCAAGACGTGCGATAATTGTCAAAGATTGGGAACGATAGGGAAGAAGAACGAGATGCCATTGATTCTTAATCAAGTGATCAAAATCGTCGATGTGTGGGGCATAGACTTTATGGACCATTTCCAAGGAGTGGAGAATACGAGTATATAATCGTTGGTGTCAGTTATGTGTCGAAATATGTCGAGACAATCCCAACCCGAAGGGCTAATTCGGAGGTTGTTCACAAATTCATTCAAGAGAACATTCTCAGTCATTTTGGGGGTACCAAGAACGATCATAAGCGATGGTGGTAGCCATTTCTGTAACCGTGCTTTCGACCGATTGATGAGCAAATATTGAGTACGGCACAAAGTAGCAACTCCTTATCATCCACAAACGTCGGGGAAGGTGGAGACGAGCAACCGACAGATAAAGTCCATTTTAGAGAAAATGGTGAAACCAAATCGTAAAGATTGGGCAACAAAATCGATCGTCACATTGTGGGCATATTAAACGGCCCACAAGATGGTTTTGGGCATGAGTCTGTTTTGGTTGGTTTATGGAAAGGCTTGTCATCTCCATGTTGAGTTAGGGCACAAAGCGGAATGTGCCATACGTGTTTTGAACATGAATTTGAAAGAGGCTGGTGAATATCGAAAGTTGGAGTTAAGCGAGTTAGAGGAGATAAGAAATGATTCTTATGAGATGGCATGGACGAGCAAGCAAAGGATGAAGGAAATTCACGACAAAAATCTCATTCCAAAAGATTTGGAGGTAGGAAAATTAGCCTTGCTTTTTAACTCACGTTTTAAACTTATTCCAGGAAAACTCAGGTCCAAGTGGAGTGGACCATACTTGATTACAGATATCAACAAATTCGGGGTTATCATCCTATACGACAAGAGAAGCAACTCCGCATTCCAAGTTAATGGGCATCACGTGAAGTTATATCATGGGGGACCCATCCCCAAGACCAATCGTCAAGTAATGCTACTGAAAGATACACCTCAATACGCTTGAGACTCAAACGAGGTATCATCAAGCATAAGACGTTAAACGTTGCACTTCTTGGGAGGTAACCCAATCATTCTTATTTTATTTTTGTTTTTGTACATAGTGTCTACGTGTTTGGAGTATGGACAGGTGTGTTTATGGTGTTTTGAGATGTGCAGCAAGCTACTGGACTGCCATCCGACCGGATGAGTGATAGTGGCCGGTCGGATACAACACACTGGAAAACCATCCGACCGGATGAGGATAATGATCGGTCGGAGAGTACTGCTTAACCACCATCCTATTGGATGACCAAGTGTCTGATCAGATGACGAGGCGTAATCGCGTTGACTAGTTAACTCCGAGTGAGAATTTCTGGGAAGAAGATTCTACAAAATAAAATCCTTTTCTGGTAAGGATTGAGGTGAATATTGCTTATTTTTGGAGTTCTTTTGATTATGGGAAGTCTTTGCATTTAAGTAAGTTTTTTTTTCTTCCTTTCTTTTTGATCTTAAAGATTTCTAGGATTCCCTTTCTCTGAACCATTAGCTACTATATAAACCCACCTCAGTATCTTCTTTTCTTCACAAACACTCTCTATTCTAGCATATCCCATACCTTTTACACTCCGAAAAACAAGATGAATCATAACAAACCATCATCCAAGGGCTCAGATTATGGGTGGGTGAGTAGGAAGATGTACGAAGATACTGTGGAGAAGTTGCAGATTCAATTGGGAAAGCATAATGAGAAGATTAACGAGTTGAAGGCTGAGATTACCGACTATCTTCTTGAAGAGATTTTGCTTACTGAGGATATTGCTAGCATTCAAAAGTATTTGGCGGAGGTAGATTCTAAGATTATTGAACTCAAAGACAAAATTGTCAAATTCGAAGCGAAAGTCGAGGATCTTAGTGACTTGACTTATGGACATATCCCACCCCTAGACCCAGTAGCGTGCTAGATTATGTTGTTTAAAGAAAAACTTGTCTTAGTTGTTTTTTTCCTAAGTTTGGTCATGTTTTTCAGACTTGGGCTTGTTATGTTCGTCGTTTTGGGTGGTCATTATCTATTTTAATAATTAGCATTTATGCTCACGTGTTGAATTAATAAAGAATTTATGTTCTTACGATTTATTATTTTTATTTCACGCTCGAACCTTTTTTATATATAATCGTGAGTTTTGCAGGACCAAACCAGTGAACATATGTATGTATATATATATATATACACACACATATCAAAATTTTTAATTTTTGATATGTGTGTGTGTGTATATATATATATATATATATATATATATCAAAAATTGGAAATTTTCCATGTACAGGATTATCCGACCGGATGAGAGCATAAACTGATCGGATAAAACACACTAGAGGATCATCCGACCGGACAAGGGAAATATCCAATCGGACAAAACACACTGGAGTCACATTCGATTGGACAGGAGCATCATCCGATCAGACGGCAGCACAAATTTATAAAAGTCGGTCTTCCTCATTCGAAGTTTTTCCCAATATTTCTTTTATTTTGCAGAGCAATAACAACAAAACCAACCTTGCAACCTTCATAATCCCACAATTCTTACACACAAACGCATCTGATCGGAGAACTTGGGCAAGGAATTCCAACCGTTCGGAAGAATCAAGGAATCAAATTGTAATTTCGCATCCTCAAAACATCAAGAACAAAACTTTGAAAATCTTCGAGGTAAACGGCTTGAACTCGAACTCATTGAACTGCTTGGGAATTGGTTTGCAGGAAATTCGAAAGGAGGTTGTTGTTGGGGAGAAATTTGAAGTTTTTGGGATTGATTTTTTGTCGCACAGAAGGTGTTTGACAAATTGCCTAAAAGAACTAGTTATCCAAATTGTTGAATTTCTGTACTTGAGATGGCTTTCGGTTCATGAACTAGGAGGGGAAACACTTCAGGGAGAGGAAATAGCCGTTGGAAAGAACCAAGTAACTCCGGGGGAGGCTTGGCTTTGTTCGATCTCCATGACGACGAGGAGGTAACGTTATACAAATTCTTGATTACAAGAGTCATTTACGCTCCTTGACACATCGATGTGGATTTTTGGAATTGACAAACTGCGCTAGGAGGAACGGCAGAGAAGTTCATGGCGGGCATCAAGGCCCTCGATCTGGAAAAGTGGGACAACATTAAGCAACCCGGCTACGGAACTCTAATGTTGGAGTTCTTTACAACTTACAATCCTATGGCCGATGGCTCTTTCGAATGCCAGCCTCGTAACCGCCCTCTTCGTATTACCAAATCCGACCTCGACATAAGTTTCGGAATCGACAGCAACAAGGAGGCGAACGAGCCATTTCAACACGACGACTACAACAAGAACGCCTGGTGGGACAAACTCTCGGGAGAACCACTGGAAGCCGGGTGCCATTTTAATTCTACTTCATTAAGATCGAATTCCATGTACTTGACTTACAAGTTTTTCATGCAAGTGTTTCTGGGCAAGGAGGACATCACACGGATCTCATCAACGAAATTGCGTGCTTTGTGGATCGCGCACCACCGGGTTGACACGAACCTCTATCCACTACTGATGGCCGCAATAGAGAACATGCAACGAGTGCACGATAGGAAAATGACGAAGCTCACTTTGGGCACATTTGTTACCAAGCTTGCACGGTACCAAAACTGCAACCCTTACGATGACGACATCGTATACCCGAGTGTGGCGATGCAGGTGAGAGTTGGATGCTCAACGGTCAGAATATGACCATTCCAACATTCATGATGCCATCAGACAACAAAGGGCCGAAGCAGTCGAGGACACTAACGATGACGAGACCGACGACAAGAATGATGATGATGAGGAGGAGAATGAGGACGACGATGAGGGTAACGACAATGATGGAAACACGGGTTTCCAAGGTTACGCGCACGGAGACTATAGGAAAGGTCTCGAGTATTGCGGATATGGTGGAGGATACTACGAAGGTAGTAGTACCTACGCGAGCGGAGGGAGTAGTTATCAGTACTACTCCGATTAGCAGTGGAGGCAGCAGCAGGATTTTCAAGCGAGCATGATGAATCAGATGAGGCAACTGAGCCTCAATCAAGAAGAGTACATGAGAGATGCTCGACAAGACGCGTGGGAGGCACGTGAGGAAGCCAGGATGTTTCGGAGTTCACTGGAGAGATTGGATGCCAATATGGCCACAACGAACCAATATCTCGCTAGGTTGAACGACAACATCGAAGCCAACCACCGCTACCTTGTCTCCATTGACGAACGCTTGACAAGGTTCGAGCATCGCTACCTACCTCCCCCTCCGGACAACATGAACCAGTAGGCAAGCCCGAGCCCCAATTTGTATCATTTTCTATCTGAAATTTTATTTTCTTTCATTTGAGATGATTTATTTCTATTCTATTTTGATTCGTTTTGTGTGCGTGAGTGTCTGCATTAACTATTTGACTTGATATTTGGCATGTTATTTGTTTAAACCCCTTCTAACCCCATATGATGATTCGTATGTTAGCAACCAAGAGTTTGCTTATATTTTGTGGGGGGGGGGGGGGGGGGGGAGGGGAGGTGGGGTGGTATCTGATCGGATAAGTGTTGGTAACCGGTCATACAATACCTTCTGGAGAATTATCCGATCGGACAGTGTGAGTGTCCGGTCGGATGAAACCTACTATAGCACCATCCGATCGGATGAGTGCTACATCCGACTGGATTATGATACATACTGCTGGACATATCTTATGAGTGCTTGTTTTGAGTTGTTTCAGTTATATAATTCTATTGAGTTTCTTTGTGACAACATATGGATCGAACAATTGTTTATGTCGATGCATGTCGAAGTCATTCCCATGCTTATTTGTGTTTGTACTGGCTTGCCTGTCGAAATCATGTCTTGTGTGATCTGACGTTAGAGTCTTTTGAGCTTGTTTAGTGCAAATACTTTGAAAACCTACTTATATATACATTTAAAACAACACTTAGTCTTTAGCAACTTTGCGAAGCTATTAAAACCCGATCTTTTGGTTTTCAGAATTTTGAATAAAACCTTAGTAAGGAGCCTTATGTGTTTATTACATTTCATGCCTTGATTCTGAGCCAAACTTTTGTGTTCCTTTCAAAATTAATTACCGATCAACCAATACGCGTCTACGTTTGAAAAGGAGTTTGAGTTCGCCCGCAAGAGAACGGGGTCACTTGTAGACTAGCAAGTTAACTCGGGTCAATCTCTCGAGATATGGGAATTAGATTTAATGATGCTTATCATACTAATATCACAAATTCTATTTCTAAGACACATGATCAATTGGAGTCTTGCATCATGATTCAATTTCAATAAATTTAAGCTCTAGCCTCCAAGTTGTCCAAAAAAAATTTCAAGCCTTCTACTCTGCTTGTTGATTCTCACAGTGAGGAATAATTCTTTCGTATTTATAGAGATAAGGGACATAATTTACATTCTCACAGAAACTCTGTTTTTCTAAATATTTTACTGTCCTAATGACAGAATCTCCTTTAGTTATTGGAAATTCATCCACACCTCCCATGGATAACAACCCCATTCCCATGACCAGTCACAAATTAACTGGTCATAACTACCTCCAATGGTCTCAATCAATGATGATGTCCATATGTGGACGTGGACGTGAAGATTATCTCACTGGAGCTATTTCTTAGCCTAGCTCCAGCGATCCTCAATCCAAAAAAATGGAGAATCGAAAATAATTTGGTCATGTCTTGGCTGATCAACTCCATGGTGCTAGAGATTGGGGAGAACTTTCTGTTGTATTCAACTGCGAAGGAAATATGGGACGCAGCACGCGACACTTTTTCCAGTACCGACAATGTGGCGGAACTCTTTCAGATCGAGAACATTTTACATGATCTCAGGCAGGGCGAGTCTTTAGTCACAATGTATTTCACCACACTCACTCGATATTGGCAGCAACTGGACATGTTCGAATCGTATGAATGGAAGTGCCCAGATGATGGCCTTCGGTTTAGGAAGATTGTGGAGACTAAACGAGTCTTTAAATACCTCATGGGCCTCCATAAGTCGCTTGACGAGGTACGTGGCAGAATACTCGGCACCAAACCCATGCCAAATCTCCGTGAAGTTTTTTCAGAAGTACGGAGAGAAGAAAGCCGTAGACGGGTTATGATGGGATCGTCTGTTTCCTGTTCCGGAGGGATCTGCACTTGCAACTCTCAAAGAAAACACACAATATCACACGGCTCTAGCTGCTCGTGGATCACAACAAAATTATMGAGAGAGCAAACCACGTAAAGGTAAACTTTGGTGTGATCATTGCCGCAGGACTAATCATACGAGAGAAACTTGCTGGAAGTTACATGGAAAACCTGCTGATTGGAAACCTAACAGAAGTGAAGGACGCGGGTATATTGCCACAACTGAAGGAGGACCATTTACCAAGGATCGACTTGACGTACTTCATAAATTATTCAGCTAATCAAATCAGTCATCATCCCCTATCACTATTGGCACCGGAGGAGTTGTACAGCAAGGTAACAATCCACACGCATTTCACGTCACTCAAGCCTCCTCAACTCCATGGATTGTCCATTCTGGTGCTTCTGATCACATGACAGGTGATAGATCATTGTTCTCCTCCTTTAGAAAATGCTCTAATAATATTATTGTCCGAGTTGTTGATAGCTCGTGTTCTAAAGTGGCTGGAATTGGGACCATTACTCTTTCACCGACCCTTGTTTTAAATTATGTCCTCTTTGTACCCAATCTTGATTGCAATTTAATCTCAGTGAGCAAACCGAATAGAGATCTAAATTGTGAAGCTATGTTTGTTGCTAATTCTTATGTTTTTCTGGATTTAGAATCGGGGTAGATGATTGGCAATGCTGAGTTCAATGGGGGCGTGTACGTGCTCAATGTCAAATCTCTTGGGATAAATTGTGGAACTCTTAGTACTTCTTTTCAAATTCAATCTTTTACATCTACAAGTCAGTTAAATGAAAATAGCACAATCATGTTATGGCACTATCGTCTAGGTCATCCGAATTTCTTGTATCTCAAATGATTATTCCCGTCATTATTTAATGAAAATAACCAATTTTCCCAGTGTGATGTTTGCCAATTATCTAAACATTCTCGTCACTTTTATGCACCAAGACCTCATAAACCCTCTAAACCATTTTCTCTTATTCACGGGGACATCTGGGGACCATCAAAGATACAAAATATAACTGGAGCACGTTGGTTCTTGTTATTAATTGATGATCATACCCGAGTAAGTTGGACCTTCCTCATGAATGAAAAACCTGAAACCCGCCAGATCTTCCAAACTTTCCACAAAAGGATCCAAAATCAGTTCAAAACCAACATCCAAGTCCTCAAAACTGACAATGCCCGCGATTTCTTCAATTCTGTCCTCAGAGCATTCCTAGAGTCTAATGGAATTATCCATCAGAGTTCATGCATCGACACACCACAATAAAACGGTGTGGCAGTACGAAAAAATTGCCATTTACTTGAAGTAGCACGGTCTTTGCTCTTCACATCTCAATTCCCAAAAATATTCTGGGGAGAAGCAATTCTCACAGCCACGTACCTAATTAATAGAATGCCCTCACGAGTTCTAAATTTCAAAACACTAGTGCAAAGCCTCTTAAAAACTTTTCCTCACTCACACATTATATCTGAAACTCCTCTCCGCATCTTTGGCTGCACTGCATTCGTTCATATTCATTCACCAAACCGTGAAAAACTTGATGCTCGAGCCACAAAATGCATTCTTCTTGGCTATTCACCAAATAAGAAGGGTTATAAGTGCTATTGCCCTATCACTAAGAGAATTTCCCACTCCATGGACGTAACCTTTTTTGAAGAATGACCTTATTATCCAAATTCTGCAATTCAGGGGAAAAACCATGATCATGAATCACAAAATTTGGACTTAATGTCTCTGGCTAAACTTGCATCTCCAACTAATCCTCTTACCGATGCTTCTTTTTCTCCTACTCTCAATTCCTCACCTCTTAACACCTCACCAAACACTTCAAGTCATTCCGCTGAACTATTAGAGCCCACGAATCCTATACCAAACCCATCAAATCCTGTCCATGTACCAGTTAATTGGAGTATAAGACCTACCCAGGGATGACCATCAAATCATGATGCAAGAGAACCCTACTTACCAACACCCTCCTCAACATTTTCGAAATCGCAAAGAGGCTCGAGCTTACAACGCTCGAGCGAATCAGGAGTTCGAACGCAATGACAGTGGAAATGGCGGGCCCTAGCCCCAGAATAACCAACGAAACCACCAAGGGCACGAAAACTTCAAACAAGAACGGAGGTAAGGACGACCGTTCAATGCTTGGCAAAGGGAGAACTTCCGAAATGATGGATATGAGGAACACAAGAATTACGAGGAGGAGCGTGATTATGGGTACTACAAGGAGTATGGAGAAGAAAGAAATTTTGGTGCACGAACTAACTTTGGAGGAAGGCAAAGGAGTCGCCACCCTAATGAATGTCGTCAAGGAGATCTCCTCTTCTCAATGATTGGTCCATACAGCAGTGCGATATTCTTAGGCCCCGCGGCAAGAGACTACGATTTAAAAGCGGGCAGCGTGAACCAACTATCTACTTTTCACGGCTTGCCCAATGAAGACCCTTTGAATTTCATTTGGAATTTTACCTTGTAGTGGGCAGAATTCCAGCACTTGGACTCCATGAAGATCAGTTGAGAATGAAATTCTTCCCGACGACCTTAAAGGATAAAGCGAAGCATTGGCTTTTATCGTTGCAACCCAATTCCTTGACTAATTGGGAGATGGTGTATAAAAAGTTTGTGAGTAGGTTCTATTACGCTCAAACGACTGCCAAATTACAAAGGGAGATCACGAACTTTGAGCAAATAGAGGGAGAATCATTCTATGAAGCATGGGAATGATACAAGGGACTCTTGCAGAAATGTCCACACCACAACAACATCGCAGAGATGGTAAATAATTAATTCCATGAGGGATTATTTCCGGTCTACAAACAACAAGTGGAGGTGAAAGCCAGAGATTTTGGGGAGATAACCGCTACGGAAGCTTGGGAATTGTTTGAACTTATGAGCGAAAAGTCACAACAAATGAGTTTCCGACCAAGGAAGTATAAAGTCCAAGGAACCCCTATGCCTCGCAATGAAGTAAGCCAGATTGAGGAGATGACAAAGCAAGTCGCACTACTGACAAGTAAAATGAAAGTGGAGGAGGAACCATCGACACCTCCGCCCAAGATGTGCAAAAAGTGTGGAGCGGTGGGATATGAAGCTGACACTTGTAAAGTGGTGTTCGATGACAAAGAGGATGAGGAAGTGAATGCCGTCCAAAACTATCAACCCAATAACAAGTATGGGAAGAAGTTCACCGGACAATACAACTCAAGTTCAAGCTACATTCCTAAAAGCTCGAATTACGTGCCCAACTCCAAGTAATCGGACCCACAACCACCCCCGAATAAGAACCAAGGAGAAACTAGTGGTTATAACTCTTATCAAAATAAGGGGCAAAGCAACTACTCACAAAACCCTCCGCAATAATATCAAACGCCACAGCAACATACCAGCAAGCACCGCAGCCATAGTACCAGCAAGCGCCGCAGCCACAGTACCAGCAAGCGCCACAGCAACAGTACCAGCAAGCACCGCAGCAACAATACCAGCAAGTGCCGCAACAGCAGCAAATGCCACTCCCGATCAACTCCGACGAAGAACTAAGACTATGGCGTCAATAACTAGAGCATGAAACTCTACGAAATCGGGAAGAAACACTTCGTACAATCGAAGAAGGCAAGCGGACGAGGAAATAACTAGAGAAGCTAAAGATGATGATAGGTCAACTCTCGGCTTCTATGGCAAAGACAACAAGTGATCCGGGGAAGCTACCCAGCCAACCCGAACAATCAATGGCGGTGCATGTGTTACGTGGGGGGAAGAAAGTTGATAATGGGGTACGAGGAATCGAGGGTGAAGATTCCGAGAACGAGCCAAGTGTGGATGGAAAAGATAAAGGGAAGTCTAGCTCAAACGTTGAGAAAGGAACGGTGGAGAGAATCCACAAATCACGTAACCCATATGTTCCAGGCTCATTGACTGGGGCTTTTCATCCGAAACGGGCTGAAACAACTCAGAAGGAGGACACGACCAACGATCTCTCCGACCGGACTACTAAAAGGACCGATCAGACTGGAGTACAGAAAGGTTTGTCAGATCACAGTGATCCAGGGTCCGACCGAAATGGATTACATGAGGCCTTCTCTGATCGGAATGACCCAGAATCCGATCGGAGTGGAGGATAGAAGACTTCTTCTGATCGGTCGAGTAAGACTGACCGACCGGACAAGAAGACTGATGAAGAACAAAGACCACAACGAGTCATAAGGGACGTCGTACCATTACCCAATCGCCTCAAGCCAGCAAGGGAGAGCAAGAAGTTCATGGAACTTTACAACATGCTGAAAGATGTGAACGTGAACCTCCTATTATTCGACGTGATTAAAGAGATGCCGGCTTACGTCAAGTTTTTCAAGGAACTTGCAACAAAGGAAAGGAAAATGAAAGGAAATGAACGAATTGTATTGTCCAAGGAAGTGAGCACAATATGCCATCAAACATTGCCACCTAAAGTAAAAGACCCAGGGAGTTTCTGCATTACGATAACCCTTGGGGATGGGCAAAAAGCTCGCGGAATGCTCGACCTAGGGGCAGGGATCAATTTGACGCCTTACACTCTGTACAAGTAATTCAACCTTGGAAGAATGAAGCCAATGAGTTTACGTATTCAACTGGCAGATTATTCATTAAGATATCCTTTGGGGGTGGTCGAGGACGTCCTACTGGAGGTCGGGTCATTGGTAGTCCCTGTGGACTTTGTCATACTGGATGTTGGGGAAGTGGATGAGACAAGAAAAGAGCATACCATCCTCTTGGGTAGACCTTTCATGGCAACATCGCACACCTTAATCGATGTTGGACGGGGAAAAATGACACTCTTCGTATTTGGTGTATCAGTGACGTTCTCGCTCAAAGACATTCAGAAAATTCCATCACCTATGATTGGTCCTGATTACTCATACCTTGACTCGGTGGACCAGTGTGTGAGCGAATTATTTGGTGTTGTACCAATAGAGAACTATGACGTCGAGGACGACGAGTTTGATTCAAGCGCGGAGGGTGTGGTCACCCTTTTTGAAATTAATGAGGAGCCCATTATCAAACCACCTATTGGACCCACTTTGGAGCCCAAGATGGAGCTAAAACCACTTCCAAGCCATCTCAAATACGTGTTTCTCAAGTCAAACGAGAGGAAACCCGTAATCATCTTTGCGAAGCTGGATGAGCATGAAGAAAGAGAACTGATCGAGGTTCTTCAGAAATACAAGCAAGCAATAGGACGGAGTATCGGTGATATCAAAGGGATAAGTCATGTCACGTGCATGCACCGGATCGATCTAAAAGAAGGAGTGAAACCAGTACGAGATGGGCAGAGACATTTGAACCCTACGCTAAAAGAGGTAGTCAAGAAGGAGGTTTTCAAATTAATCGACGAAGGAATTATATATCCCGTCTCCGATAGAGAGTGGGTTAGCCAAGTGCACGTTGTTCCAAAGAAAGGAAGCATCACAATCTTGGAAAATGAAAAGGGAGAAATTGTCCCAACACGCTTAACCACCGGGTGGCGCATGTGCAATGACTATCGGAAGCTCAATGCAGCGACAAGGAAGGACCACTTCCCACTCCCGTTCATGGACCAATTGCTCAAAAAATTAGCAGGGCATGAGTACTATTGCTTTCTGGATGGCCTTTTCGGTTACTACCAAATTGCGATAGCTCCGGAGGATCAGAAGAAGACCACATCACGTGCCCCTTTGGCATATTTGCTTACCGGAGAGTGCCATTTGGCTTGTGCAATGCCCTAACAACTTTTCAGAGATGTATGATCTCCACTTTCACCAAGTTCATCGACGACTTTCTCGAAGTCTTCATGGACGACTTCTAGGTATTTGGCTCTTCCTTTTCTCATTGTTTGAAGAATTTGACAAAAGTACTTGAGCGTTGTGTTGAGTCATATTTAATCTTGAGTTGGGAGAAGTCTAATTTTATGGTGAAAAGTGGAATTGTGTTGGGACATGTGGTGTCGAGTAAGGGGTTGGAAGTTGATAAGGCTAAAATCAACGTTATTGAAACTCTTCCACCCCCTAAGGATGTCAAGGGAGTTAGAAGCTTTTTAGGACATGCGGGCTTTTATAGACGTTTCATAAAAGATTTTTCAAAAATTTGTCGCCCGTTATGTAAATTGCTTAGAAAAGATGTGCCTTTTGAGTTTGATGGTGAGTGTCTTAGTGCTTTTAACGTTTTAAAAGAAAAATTGACACAAGCACCAGTTGTAGTTGCACCTGATTGGTCTCTTCCTTTTGAAATATTGTGTGATGCTTCAAACGAGGTAGTCGGGGCAGTCTTAGGACAACGAGTGGATAAAATGTTGAGGGTCATCTACTATGCAAGTTATATGTTAAATAGTGCCCAACGTAATCACACCACTACAGAACGTGAACTATTTGCAGTTGTGTTCTCATTAGATAAGTTCTGTTCTTACATCGTTGGTTCCAAGGTGATTGTGCACACTGATCATGCAGCCCTTCGACATTTGTTCCCTAAAATACAAATTAAACCACGATTGATTCGTTGGATTCTTCTCTTACAAGAATTTGACGTTGAAATCAAGGATAGGAAAGGGAGTGAAAATGTGGTTGTTGATCATCTGTCCCGTATGCTAATAGAAGGAGAGTATAATAAAACTGAGTTTGTAGACGATGTATTCCCATATAAGAGTGTGAATGCCATTGAAAGGGTCAATGAACCGTGGTATGCCGATTTCGTTAACTACCTTGCTTGTAAGATTATCCCTAACCATCTTTCTTCACAAGAAAGAAAGAGATTTTTTTTTAAATGCAGGAGTTTCTTTTGGGACGATCCTTACCTATATAAGTGTTGCAAGGATGGACTTTTCCAAAGATGCATACCGGACGAGGAGAAGATTGGTGTGTTGAAATTTTGCCATGATAAGGGAGGACATTTCGGAAGCCAGAAGACGGCCTTCAAGGTCCTCCAAGCCGGATTTTACTGGCCCTCACTATTCGCCGACGCACACCAAAATTGCAAGACGTGCGATAGATGCCAACGATTGGGAACGATTGGAAAGAAGGACGAGATGCCCTTGGTACCCAATCAAGTGATTGAGATATTCTATATATGGGGCATCGATTTCATGGGTCCTTTCCCGAGGAGTGGAGAGTACGAGTACATACTCGTAGGAGTCGATTATGTGTCGAAATGGGTGGAGGCAATTCCCACACGGAAGGCTAACTCTGAGATTGTTCTCAAGTTTATTCAAGAGAACATTTTCAGCCGATTTGGAGTACCGAAAGCAATCATCAGCAATGGGGGTAGCTATTTCTGCAACCGAGCTTTTAATCGACTGATGAGTAAGTATGGGGTGCATCACAAGGTGGAAACCCCTTATCACCCACAAACCTCGGGGCAAGTGGAGATGAGCAACAAGCAAATCAAGGCCATTTTAGAAAAAACCGTGAGACCAAACCGCAAAGACTGGGCAGCAAAATTGATTGATACATTGTGGGCTTACCGTACAGCCTACAAAACAGTGTTGGGCATGAGCCCATTTCGGTTGGTTTATGGAAAAGCTTGTCATCTTCCCGTCGAATTGGAGCATCGAGCTGAATGGGCAATTCGTACGTTGAATCTTGATTTGAACGAGGCAGGGGGTAAAGAAAGCTTGAATAAGTGAATTGGAGGAGATTCGAAATGATTCATATGAGATGGCATGGGAGAGCAAACGAAAAATGACAGAAACACATAAGAAGAAGCTCGTCCATAAAAACTTGGAAGTCGGTAAGTTAGCCTTGCTCTTTAACTCTCATTTCAAACTCTTCCCAGAAAAACTAAGATCGAAGTGGAGCGGACCATTTTTTATTACCGATATCAACGAGTTTGGATCCGTGACTTTACTCGATGAGAAGAGTAATTCTAACTTCCAAGTCAACGGCCACCGAGTGAAGTTGTACCACGGGGGCGCTATTTCTCAAAAAGACCATGAAGTGGTGATACTCGATGACCCCCCTCAAGAAACTTAAAGTTCGACTTAGGTGCCATCAAGCATAAGACGTTAAAAGTTGCACTTCTTGGGAGGTAACCCAAGTTCTTTTTTTTTTCTTCTTTTCTCCTTTCTTTCACCCTCTAATATGTATATATTGTATATCCGTCTATTTAGAACTTTTGGCAGGTACTATTGTGAGTTCAGAAACGAGGAAGGAGTTTTCCAAGATTGACCGATCGGAGACCTACTGTAACCGGTCAAACTACTCTGATAAGTTGTCCGATCGGAGGAGAAAAGTGACCGATCGGACGGTAGGTGCGAGAGAGCTAATTTGGAAGGAATATTACCATGCAGAAAAGACAAAACTTGGTAAGAAATTCCGGCAATATTCACCGAGTTAAGGGGATCCTTATTTGAGGGACTTGATTTCGTTCAAAGCTACGTAAATATTTTCTTTCCCTCATCTCGATTCTAATTGATTCTGAAAAAAACTTTCCCCTCACTCTCAAACCCTATATAGACCCACCCTCAAGCCCTTAACCTCCACACCAATTCCTCTTCTAATCTCTCATATTCTCGAGTATTGTCCAGCATCCAACGAGAACCATGAACCATCATAACAATACTGGTTATGGCTGGGTGACGAGGAAGAAATACGAGGATACCGTAGAGAAGCTGGAGGGTGAGTTGGAGGAGTATCGTCAGAAGGTCCATCAACTGCAACCCGATCTCCATGAATTTCTCACCGAAGAGGTCGCTCTGACTAAAAACATCGAGCGCCTCCACGACATTTTAAACGATGCGGATGCAGAGATCATTCGGCCAAAGGATGTTCTTATTATCTTAATAACGAGCACTTTTGCTCGAGAATTAAATAATTACTTTTGAGTATGAAATAACTTGTTCGTGTTTAATAATCGTTTGTGAATTTTTGCAGGTTGCATGATAATAACAATAATAATAATAGCAATAATATATATAAATAAAATAATAATAATAATAATAATAAATAATAAATAATTAAAATAAAAATAAATAAAAAAGGGAAAATCGAGAACAGTACAGACAGATCGGACAAGCACTCCTTCCGATCGCACAAAGCCTACTGGACCATAGTCCGATCGGACAAAGGCACCAACCGATCGGACGACTGCGCAGTTTATAAAACAGCAGTCGGCCCATTCGTAAATTTTACCCTAAACCTCCAAATTTTCTTCCTTTGCAGAGAAAAACTCACGAAATCACTCCTTACAACTTCACCAGCCAAAAAATTGAGGGCAACAACGCGTCCGATCGGAGACAAAACATACCCAATTACATCCGTTCAGAGAATTTAGGAAATTAAGCACAATCCCTTCACATCACACCAAGCTTCACCATCACCTCAGAACACGGTAACCTCAAGGTATAATGGCTGAAACTCAAACTTATTAAATTGTTTGGGGCATTGAATTGCAGGTTTTGTGGTGAATGGAGTTTGGTTGTACGAATTGCGCTTGTATTGGTTGAGGTTCTGAGGCGCACAGTAGGTGCTCGATAAAGCTCCTGTGAGAAATCTTGTTGCTTCTTGGGAACTTTTGAATCCGTTATGGCATCCGGTTCTCATCAAAAATGTGGAAACAAATTGAGCAAGGGACCGAGCAACACCCGGGGTGGGTTAGCTCCTTTTAACCTCGCGGACGAGCGTGAGGTTACGCTATACAAGTCACTGATTAAGCGGGATGTCTACCACCCCCGATTCATCGACGTTTAATTCTGGGAGGAGAAAGTTAGTATTAGGGATAAAACAGCGGAGAAGTTCATAAAGGGTATCTAAGCCCTAGATTTAATGACATGGGCCGATGTGAGGGAGCCCGGTTTTCGAACCCTAATGCTCGAATTTTTCACAACCTTTAAAGTACTCGCTGATGGGTCATTTGGGTGTCGCTTCCATAACCGAATGCTCCACACTTCAAGGGGTGACCTCGATGTCATCTTTGGGATTGATAGCATGAGAGGGCCAACCGAGGGATTTGAGCTCGAAGACTACGACAAGAACACTTGGTGGACCAAACTTTCTGGATCACCACCGGAGCCCGTGTGCCGTTTCAATTCGACGTCCTTGAGGTCAAACGCCGTTACCTAACGTACAAATTCTTCATGCAAGTTTTCTTAGGTAAAGAGGACGCTACAAGGATATCGTCCACCGAGTTGAAGGCATTATGGATTGCGTACCACCGAGGCAACGCAAACATTTATCCACTTTTGATCGCGGCAATCGAGAACGTCCAGCAAGTGAGGGAAAAGAAAACGACGAAACTTACTTTGGGAGCCTTTATCACCGTACTAGCCCGGCACCATGGTTGTGACCCTTATGACGACGACATTGTGTACCCTAGTGTTGCAATGGTGGTTGAGAATTGGATGGTCAATGGCCGTAAAGTCGCTATTCCGACGTTCTTGCTAACCTCGGAGAGGAAAAGAGCCGAAGAAATCGAGGACACCGAGGATGACGATGCCGACGATGACGACATGGATGAGGAGGAGGTGAATGACGATGAGAATGCGGAAGACAACGGGGAGGAGAACGCAAATAATGACGATAGAGGATATGGGAACACCGGTTCCCGGACTTACGATCATGGAGAGTATGGGGAAGGCATGTACTATTCGGACGAGCAGTGGCAGCAGCAGCAGGATTTCCAAATGCGCATGATGGACCAAATGAGGCAATTGAGCCTCAATAAAGAAGAGCACGCGAGAAACGCTCGACAGGATGCTTGGGAAGTGCGTGAGGAGGCTAGGGAGGAGGCACGGTATTTCCGGAGCACATTAACTATGATGGGCAATAACTGGGTGAAAACTAATCAGAATCTTGCCCAGTTGACCGGAAGCATAGAGGCGAATCATGGATACCTTGTTACGATTGACGAGCGCCTCTCCTGCCTCGAGCAATGCTACTCACCTCCACCTCCGGACGACATGGACCAGTAGGCGGGCCCATGCCCCATCTGTATCACCACTCTGTCCACCTTTTTTTATTTGCTTTCTAGATTAATTCTTATTTATTCGGATTTATTATATGTATTAATATTTTCTTGTGTTTCTGTTGGGGTGACTATTGTTAACTTATGGTTTATTTAACTACTTCTATGGCTCTGTGCGTTTATTTTAATTCCCCACATTCATTTTGGCATTTTAGTAACCAGGAGTTTGCTTATTTTTCTTGAAAGGGGGAGGGGACTGTGTCGTCCGATCGGAGATACAGGGTTGATGAGCCGAACTTTTGTGTTCCTTTCAAAATTAATTACCGATTAACCAGCACACATATACGCTTTGAAAAGGAGTTTTAGATCGCCCGCAAGAGAACGGGGTCACTTATAGACTAGTGAGTTAACTCGGGTCGATCTCTCAAGGAATGGAAATCGGATTTAACGATGTTTATTATACTAATATCACAAGTTTATCTAAACACACGGTCAAATGGGGTCTTGAAAATAATTCGAAATCAATTATTTTGAAAGCAAAAACTCTCTTGTCTCGAGGGTGTCAACCTCTCGACAAGTCGTGAGAAAAGCGATAATTGCAAAACAAATACGGAACACTACACATCATACTATCATTTGCATCCCTTCTTGCATATTCTAGTAATAACAACTAACAATCTAAGGCATTCAACAATCAAGGAGCAGTAACAATTCTATCACAATACTACTTCCGGAATTATCTCAAATGCGCAACAAGATTTATAACAATTAAAATACTAATGCTTCACAAAATATAACTAAACCAACCATAATTCCATTCTCAATCTAAAAATAATGGTTCAACCAAAATCAATAATCCAAAACACAAAGGTGTGAATCCAATTCACCAAAACCTTAACAATCTACTAACATAACATTAACTAGCATATTATCAACTGTTCATATACAATATCAAACCAAACCACTTTAAAAAACATCAAATCAAAAGACGAGTTTAGAGATTACTAATCGTTGAACTATTTTCAACGAGTGATGACGACGAACGAGTGCACTCCAAGAAATGCGTAGAATCCCCAGGCTTGTAACGACCCCAGAATCCTAGCGAAGAAAGTCGGTTGCTACGAATCGGACCTTGATACGGCGTCGTACGGATTTATGCTAGAGGTATGAGAGATGTGTCAAATCTCTCCCTCTTTGGGTGTTTGGTGGTTCTCTTACCTTGTTCCAGCTCCAAAAGGTCTCCAAGGTTGAATAGTCCTGAAACCCTAGCCTCTCTGTCGTTTTTAAATAGTCTATAACCATTTCGTAACTGAAAATTTTCAAAAATCTGCATGCGTAACGTACTTGTCCGATCGGACGTAGGTCTTGTCCGATCGGACGGAAGTGTCTGCCCATGGGTTCGATCGCTGCGTCAGTTCGTCCGGCCGGTATGCGCTTCACTAGTCAGTCCGATCGGAGATTCAAGACATCCGATCGGACCAGTGTTCTTTTGGCTGTTTTGAGCGTTGACTCCTTTGTCTTCATCTCTCGGTTGTGCCAAGTGACTCAGCTGTAAGAGAAAAACAAGAAAAATGGTCCAAAATGACCAGTTATTGGATGGAAGGTCGAAAAGTTAAGCAAAAGGCAAAAGAATGCAAAAACATGCAAAATAGCTTATTCTTAACCTAAGAAGATGGTAAAAAGACTCAAACATGACTCAAAATATACAAAAATCGTGACAAATACGTGCGAGTCAACCACCCCATGCTTTATTGGTTTGTTCGTCCTCGAACAAACGAAAGAATCAAACCACGTAAGCATGAAAGTAGCTAGATCAAAGAGTCATGTTGAGCATACAATATAATTTTTCAAATATAAACACTTCCGTCGAAAACTCTTAAGCTAAGCTCGTGTTACCTTTTCACCTTGAAATCGAAAGAATGCGTCCTCACAAAAGGGAAATATATATAATAGTGCACTCATTCGCTTGTGTTTTCCAAAAGGTAAGTGTATACGCTCGGATCAACATAAACATACATTCAATGACTCGTGAAAATCAAACACTCGTACATCGCATATGTGTGCACGTTTAATCAAGAATCGGATTAGGACTTTCTAGGGTTGTAATGTAGGCTCTTTGGTAAGGTATGTCATATATAAAGATGTGTGGCTAACTTGAGAACAAACGAAATCAATAACTCACTCAATCCAACATTTTAAGCATAGAGCATAATTTTGCTCTTCATTCTTCCCAAATAACCATATGCCATTATTTTTGGCCTTTTATAGCTAAGGCTATTTTTAAATCCCAAAACCCGAATATTTTGCCTTTATAAATAGGCTTTATTTTTAACATGTAGATGCTCTTATGAACTTAAGCACCCTTACTTTCCATATTTTTTCCTTTTTCTTTTATATATATATATTTTTTTCTTTCTTTCTCTTTTTTTTTCTTTTTCTTTTCCCCTTTTTTTTATTTTATAATAGTATCCCACTAATTCCCACCCTGCAATTGTCATATCTCATTAACCAATGATAAATAAAACTCTCATCTCACAAACTTAAACGAAATAAGAGCTACAATAATGCTCGTGGCTAACAAAGAGACGAAATAAAGGCTCAAGGGGGCTCATTAGGGAATTTTAGTGGTTTTTGTTTATGAATAAGGCCGAAAACAGGTTTTATATGTACCTATCGTCATTTCCAACACCAAATGTACACATGCAACTTTAGAGACTTCTCAAAATACTTATCGAATCAAAGTATGAAATGTTGATAAACACACAAGGCTCCTTACTAGGGTTTTATTCAATCTTTTGAAAACAAGGTGATCGAGTTTTAAAAAGTTTCGCAAAATTGCTAACGACTAAMTGTTATTTTAAAATATATATTTATAAGTAGGTTTTGAGAAATTTTGCACTAAAAAAGTGATTTATACATATTTGTATGTGATTTTCGTGTGTTTTTGCATCGTATGTTGTGTGCTTTTATGTGTTTTAAGTTTATCTTTTTATCATTTTTCTTCCTTTTTTATGTTTTTCATTTCTTATGATGTTCAATGTGTTTTTACTTTATTTTGTATGAAATAATCTAACTTTGTTTAAATGTTAATATCTCAACTCAAAACGAGGAAAACGGGACGAGCGACGAGCCGAAGCCATGCAGGTGCATCGACTGACGCACCGTCGACGCACTGTCGACGCTACGGCCGCGTCGACTGACACACTGTCGACGCACCGTCGACGCAAATGTTCTGTTGCGTCGATCCTGGCTCGCGTCGATCGACGCACTGCCTGTCGACGCGTGTAACCTGGCTCACGTCGACTGACGCACCATCGACGCAAATGTTCTGAAGCGTCGATCCTAGGCCCGTCAGTCGACGCACTGCCTGGTCGACGCGTGCAGCCTGCCTCGCATCGACTGGCGCACTGTCGACGCTCCGGCAGTTTGAGCGGTTATTTTTGAAATTCTATATAAAGCCGGTGGTTTCTTCATTTTTCCAAGGCTGGGACGAGGGGGAAAGGTCCAGAACGATACAGAGCACCCTCGGTTCATGCCACCCTTCCATTCGAGCAAGATTAGCATTTAATAATTCGTAGTTCGTCATTTCCATGCCGTCCGATGTTCAAGGTCGTTTCTCGTCGCTGAAGATCGCTCGATGGCTGTTTCTTTCTTAGATTATAAGTTTTCTGAACTTTTATTTGCTTTGTGTATTTGGCTTTAATAATCTTTTCTTTGAGGTTGTTATGTACTTCGCTTTTGCTAATTTAGTATAAACCTTTTACTGTTTTTCCTAGTTTTTAATGTATGTTATTGGCTTTAGTAGTTTAGTTGTTAGTTCTCGTTAGATTAGTTGTTTGTTTTATTATCGGTTGTGATCATGCTTGCGTTGTTATTATGAAGTTGATCATGATGATGTTTGTTTTCGGATAAGTTTGTCGGTCTAGTGTACCTATGGTCGTTTTGAACCATCGGGATTGACAACCCCGATCGTGGAGACAATTCCGGAACACTAGACCCTCGTTTTCATAATCGTTTTTTTTTTAGCTTTTTATTTCATTTCTCGTAGATGTTAGAAAATTCAAACCTTATTTGATCGTGTGTTTATTTTAGTTTAGTTCAGTTTTTATTTTCATTTCTAAGTACGTAAAATTGAACACCGAAATAGTTTCCGATTAGTCTTCCTTGTGATTCGACTTGAGTCAACTTATCGCCTACAATAGCTTCGTTCTCTTGCGGATGAGCTTTTCATTATTTTTAAAGCGAAAAAGTTCGATTCAAAATTTGGCGCCATTGCCGGGGAAGGCTAAAGGCTACGATTTTTGGTGTTTGCTTTTACTTGTTTGTTTGTGTTAGTGTTTGTTTGTGATTTTTTATTTTTGTTTATTTTTGTTCTTTTTGGTACGTTTAATCTCGGTTTTTGAGTGTTGTGCTTTGTAGCCACATTTTTCAAGACTCGAGGTTATTTTTATTGAATATGGAGAATTATCGAGTTAGTTCGCCATATGATGACCCTTACGCTCCAACTCTCAATTGTTAAGTCCCTCCATCGTATTATGACCCGTATGCTCCGAGCGGTCAAGAATGGGCCCATGCTTTTGACTATCCCGGCCCATGTCTTTCAAATTGCTGTAATCCGAGCATAGATTCTTATGGGTATTATGATCCGGGTCTTGACAACTCTTATGCTCAATTTGCCCCGCCTTATCCGAATGCGAACTCGTATGCTCCTACTTTTCCAGATTTCCATTTTTTGAGCTACGACGTTTACACTCCACCCACATCCAATGCG
>BMAC01000190.1:1171229-1188105 GCA_014905375.1 Phtheirospermum japonicum
TACAAGGAAAAAGGAGAACGTGAATCAATTATCATGCGAATAGTTAGTCGAATGGTTAAACAAACACTCAAGCACAAAACACATAACAGAAAAACCAAATAAAATCACTAAAAATAAAAAACGAGAGTTGGGATAGAAAGTGATACAATGCTGGGGCTTGGGCCCGCCTAAATGTCCATGCCGTCCAGAGGGAAAGATGGAACTCTACAAATGAAGCGATGGTTTCAAGTAAGTCTGCTGCCTCCATCCGACCGGTCACTGCACCACTCCGGTCGGACAACAGTTCAGTGTGTTTCGTCCGATCGGTCATCTTCTCTCATCCGGTCGGTCATCAATCCAGTGTGCTCTGTCCGACCGGTCAATTCCTCTTGTCCGATCGGATGTCCTGGAAAAGCATCATTTTCCACACTTTTCCTGCACAACTCAACAAACCATTACCACACCTATCCAACTCAAGTTAATCAAAAACAAGAATATATACAAAAATGATTTTTTTTTTAAGTAAGCTAAAAAAATGATACCTTGGGTTACCTCCCAAGAAGTGCAATTTTTAACCTCTTTTGCTCGACGACTTATAAAGTGATGTTATCCGGGATCCAGAAATAAATGACGATCGTGCCACGCCTTAGTGTTCTCCAAGAGCAAAAGCGGGTGATGACAACCACCATGGTAGGCACGATGAGCAAGCTTCGTGATGAGAGAAATAAAAACTCCAACCGACTCTGGAGGTCGGAAACATGAATAATCGATCACCGAGAAGAGATCAAAAGTCAGTTGAAGTGTCGAACAATGCTCGGTCACTTGGATGACTAGGAAATCGGTCGAGTATAAGGAATGATCATCGACCGTCCCAAACTCCTTCTCGATCGTTTCTTCTACCGCCTCAACATTAAGATTGATCAAAGCATCGGGTAGAACGCAATGCGGCTCAACTATCACAACCTCCTCCAAATTCGGTAACAAAACTCCAACATCTCCACAAAAGATCAAGTAAATCCGAGTCGACAACATCCTCACTCAGAATCTCCATCGGCAATGCCCCCACGCTATCACCCAAAACATCATATTCCATCACAAAAGAGGCGATCCCAACCAAATCCTCAATCTCCATCTCCTCACACACCTCTCCTAAACAAGCATTCAAACTTGAATCAACAACATCCAAGATGGGTTCTACCACATCAAGAATCGGCAGCTCTTCAAAGGTAAGATGCTCTTCCTCAACACGGATAACTGAGTAAGAATCATTATCGAGTGGAGCATTGGGATGATTGTAAATTTATTGGTTTTCCCTCTCTTACAAAGAAGCCATCATTTGACCCAACATCGTCTCCATATTCTTCATGATTTGCTCAGTTGATTTCGCCAAGTTTTGATTCGATTGCGCAAGTTCATCCCAATGACAATTGGTCTCAGCTTCTAGGTCTTGCTTTCGTGCCAAGAATTGATCATCGGGTATGTATTCTTCATAGCTCGAATGGTACGGAATCAAGTTGGGACGGGCATAAGAGTCGTAGCTTGCATAGGAAGAATTAAATTCGGATGGAGCATACGAGTCATATCCCGTGTAATAAGAAGGTGAGGTGGAAGGAGCGTATGAAGGTTCAAAACCCGGATCATAAGAATTTTCATCAAGGGTTGGGCGATAGAAACTATGTGGTGGGGTGTGAGGTTCAAAAATCGGATTGTAGTGTTTGGGTGAAGCATGTGGATCATTAAGGCTCACGTTGTAAGGATTTGGAGGTGGAGCCCATTCAGATGAGCAAAACTGTCTGGTCCCCAGGGTTTAGAGACCTATGCATGTCTAGGTCAAACTAATTTTGGTAACATAGTCACAATTTCGTAACAAAATGCTAGTCAACCAAATTAATTACGTCAACTTTTGTTGAATATTTGCCCATGCTTATTTGTGTTTGTACTGGCATGCCTGTCAGAATCATGTATTATGTGATTAGTCGTAGAGTCTTTTGAGCTTGTTTAGTGCAGAATCTCTAAAACCTACTTATATACCTATGTAAAACAACACTTAGTCGTTTACATATTTGCGAAGCTTTAAAAACTCGGTCACCTTGTTTTCAAAAGTTTGAATTAAACCCTTGAAAGAAGCCTTGTGGGTTTATCAACATTTCATGTTGTGATTCGATAAGTGTTTTGAGAAGTCTCTAAATCGCATGTGTACATTGGGTTTTGAAAATGACGATAGGCACATATAAAACTTGTTTCCGGCCTTATTAAGAAATAAAAACCACTAAAATCCCTAACAAGCCCCCTTGAGCCTTACTCCATATCTTTGTTATCCACGAGCATTATTTTAGCTCTTATTTCGTTTAAGTTTGTGAGATGAGAGTTTTATTTATCATTGGTTAATGAGATATGACAATTGCAGGGCAGAAATTAGTGGGATACTATTAAAAAAATGGAAATTAAGGGTGCTTAAGTTCATAAGAGCATCTAGATGTTAAAAGTAAGACCTATTTATAAAGGCAAATATTTGGGTTTTGGGGTTAGAAATAGCCTTAGCTACAAAAGGCTAAAAATAATGGTATATGGTTGTTTGGGAAGAAATAGGAGCAAAGATTACGCTCTATGATTAAAGTGTTAGATTGAGTGAGTTATTGATTGCGTTTATCCTCAAGTTAGCCACACATATTTATATATGACATACCTTACCAAATAGACTACATTACAACCCTAAAAGTCCTAATCCGGTTCTTGATTAAATGTGCACACTTATGCGATGTATGAGTCTTTGATTTTCACGAGTCGTTGAATGCATGATTATGACGATCCGAGCGTATACACTTACCTATTGAAAAATACGAGCAAATGAGTGCACCATGATATATTTCCCTTTTGTGAGGATGCATTCTTTCGATTTCAAGGTGAAACAGAATACGAGTTAGCCTTATGGTTTTCAGCAAAAGATTATAATTGCAAAACTTAACTATATGCACAATATGACTCTTAGCTCTAACTACTTTCACTTCTCTTGATTTTGATTCTTTCGTTTGTTCGAGGACGAACAAACCAATTAAGCATGGGGTGGTTGATTTGTGCGTATTTGTTACGAATTTGTACATAATCGAGTCTTGTTTAAGTCTTTTTATTCATTTTTCCGGGTTGAGATTAGGTTAAATTGCACTGTTTTTTACTTTTACCTTCTTGCTTAACTTTCCGACTTGTTGATCACTAATTGCGCCAAATGAGATTTATTCTTTATTTTTCTCATACAACTAGAGTGTTCGGTGGATCCAAAGCACAAGATAGAAAAAACAACGCTCAAAAGTAGTCCAAAGGGGCACTCATTCGATCAGACCGTGTATATCTCCGATCGGACTGACTGGTGAGGAGCACACCGGCCGAACGAACTAGCGCACCGATCGAAGCAGCGGGCAGTAGCCTTCATCCGATCGGACAAGACCTACGTTCGATCGAACAAATACGTTACGCATGCAGAGTTTTTGGAAATCTTTAGTTACGAAATGGCCAAAAGCCTTTAATAACGGCAGAGGAGGCTAGGGTTCGGGATTATTCAGCCTTGGAGACTTGTGATAGGGGTGAGACACCATAGAACACCTTAAGGTAGAGAGATTTGACACATCTCTCATACCTCTAGCGTAAAGCCCTTACAACACCCATAGCACAGTTCGATTCGTAGCAACCATCGTCCATCGCTGGAGTTCTAGTTCGTGACAAGCCTTGGGATTCTATGCAACTCTCGGAGTGAGCTCGTTCATCACCATCGCCCGTTAAAAGTAGTCCGTCGATTAGTAATCTCTAAACTCATTATCTCGTAGTTCTCGTAATTGTTCTGATTTGGGATATGGTATGAATAGCTGATGAATATATTGGATAATGTTTGGTTGATAATTATTTAAAGTTTTGGTGATTGGAATTCGTATTATTGTGTTTTGGGGATTATTTATGTTGGATGAACAATTGCTGTCGAATTGTGAATGAAGTTGTGATTGACTTAGTTATATTTCTTGAAGCAATTTTAGTGTTTAAATTATAATGGAACTTGTTTAGTATTTGAAATGATGTTGGAAATGGCATAGTGATAAGAACCGTTGTTTTTCTAGGGTAGTTAAAGGCATTTGATTGATAGTTGTTATTGTTGGAGCATGCAAGCGATTTTACAATGTTTAATATGATGTGTAGTAGTTGGTATTCGGCTCACGTTAATTACTTTTCTTATAACTTGTCGAGAGGTTGACACCCTCGAGACAATAAGTATTCGTTTTTTTTTTAGAAATCAAATAGTTAACCAAAACAATTCTTCACAAAAATGATTCACAATAATCCAAACATAAATGATTCAAACGAATAATCCAAACACAATTTCCAAACAAGATTACTGAAAATCAAAACGAACCAATGAGAACTAAGTTTAGAGATTACTAATATTAGAGAAAGGTGCTTATCACTATGATGAAATCCATGCCAACTCCAGCTACTCCGGAGATAAGATGAACCACGCTGGAATTCTGGAAGCTTATCACGAACCTCCAATTCCAACAATTAACGATACCTAATCTAACATCTATCTAAAATCTGAAAGCTAAGGTTTTAATTGAAAAAAGGGAGAATAAGATTAAAAACAATTCAATAACACTCATGGGATGTCATCCCCAAGAGGTTCGATATTGTCTTCTCGACCCAGTTTGTCACGAACTGGACGAGGGATTATTGGTCTATGATGGGTTGTGTATGGTATCTCACCCCCAAGAATTCTTCATGTGTAACGTACTTGTCCGATTGGACGAAGGCTACTGCCCGCTGCTTCGATCGGTGTGCCAATTCATTCGGCCGGTGTGCTCTTCACCAGTCAGTCTGATCGTAGATATACACGGTCCGATTGGATGAGTGCCCCTTTGAACTACTTTTGATTGTTGTTTCTTCTATCTTGTGCTTTGGATCCACCGAACGCTCTAGCTGTATGAGAAAAATAGAGAATCACTCTCATTTGGCGCGATTAGTGATCAACAAGTCGGAAAGTTAAGAAAGAAGGTAAAAGTGAAAAACAGTGTAGTTTAACCTAATCTCAACCCGGAAAAAGGAATAAAAAGACTTAAATAAGACTCAATTATGTACAAATTCATAACAAATACGTACGAATCAGATTCGATAAGTAATTTCAGAGTCTCTAAAGTCGCATGCGTACATCTGGTTTTGATAATGACGATAGGCACATATAAAACCCGATCCTGGCTATATTCAGAAATAAAAACCACTATAAATTCCTAATAAGACCCTTTGAGCCTTTATTTCATCTCTTTGTTAGCCATGAGTATCATTGTAGCTCTTATTTCATTTAAGTTTGTGAGATGAAATTTTATTTATTATTGGTCTATATTGAGATTAACGATTGCAGGGTGGGAGTCAGTGGAGTATAAAAAAAATAAGAACGAAAAAAAATGGAAATTAAGGACACTTAAGTTCATAAGAGCATCTAGTTGTTAAGAATAAAAGCCTACCTGTAAAGCCCAACGGATATAGAAGGAACTAACACTCATGTTCCGTAGGGTCGGGTGTGTTTATTCAGTTTTGGGGTAAGAAATAGCCTTTTATTAAAGGTTGAAAATAGCAATACGTGGTTGTTTTGGGGGGGAATGAGAAGCAGAATCTTGCTCTATGCTTAAGGTTTTGAATGAGTGAGTTATTGATTGCGTTTGTTTGCAAGTTAGCCACACATCTTTATATATGACATACCTTACCAAAGAGCCTACATTACAACCCAAGAGAGTCCTAATCCGATTCTTGATTAAATATGCACACATATGCGATGTACGAGTCTTTGATTTTCACTAGTCGTTGAATGCATGTTTATGTTTATCCGAGCATATACACTTACCTTTTTAGAAAACACGAGCGAATGATGCACTATAATATATTTCCCTATTGAGGACGCATTCTTTTGATTTTAAGGTGAAAAGGTGGCACGAGCTTGGCTTAAGAGTTTTCGAAAAAAGTGTTTATATTTGCAAAATAAAATTATATGCACAACATGACTCTTCAATCTAACTACTTTCATTCTTTCTTGATTTTGATTCTTTCGTTTGTTTGAGGATGAACAAACCAATTAAGCATGGGGTGGTTGATTCGTACGTGTTTGTTATGCTTTTGTATATATTTTGAGTCATTTTTGAGTCCTTTTGTTTTCTTTTTCGGGTTAAGATTAGGCTATTTTGTATAAGTTTGCATTCTTTGGCTTTTTGTTTAACTTTCCGACTTATTGATCTATAAGTGGTCCTTTTGAGATAACTTTCTTATTTTCTCATACAGCTAGAGCGTTTGGAAAATCCGAGAGACAAGGACGAGGAAGTCAACGCCCAAAAGTAGCCAAAAGGACACTTGTCCAATCGGATTGATCTAATCTTCGACCAGATTGACCTTCAAAACACACACCGATCGGACGAACTTCCATATAGACCCCTTGGGCTAACATCTGATCGGATGATTTGACATCTGATCGGACCAGCGGATAGAAACTTTTATCCGGTCGGATGGAACCAGGATCCAACATGACACATACGTTACAAACGCAGATTTCTGGGATTCTTCAGTTACGAAATGGTTTTTGAGGCTTTAAAACTCGTGACAAGCTTCCAGAATTCCAGCGTGGATCATCTTTTCTCTAGAATCGCCGGAGTTAGCAAGGATTTCGTCATAGTTCTCGTTAATAATATTTTTCTCTCTAAACTTTATTTTATTGCATAGAATTTCATATTGGATAATAAGTTGGAATATTTCGGTTGGATAATTATGCTTGAGTTCTTATGATCTATTTAGTGATGATTTGTTTCGGTGAATTTAGTTAATTTCTAGAATTGTGAGTTGGTTGTTTGATTGAGTTTGTTCTTGTTAGAATCTATTTTCTGATGCATGTTTAGTGTTCGATGAAATGCTTGAATGATACTTAGTGAATTAATATTCTCATACAGTTTTAAATAGTTTATAATTGAGTTCTTAAATTAAGTGCATAGTTCTTGCAAAGAGGTTAACACCCTCGTTGCAAGAATAGCTTCAAAAGTTGGTTTACTCTAATTTGGTTAGTTTGAAATCTTCAGAAATCCTTTTGATCGCGCGTTTAATCTTAGCAATTGTGTTTTTCTTATAATAAACGTTGTCAACTCCGTATTTCCACTTCTCGAGAGAATCGACTCAATTTAACTTGCTAGTCTATGGTGACCTCGTTCTCTTACGGGCGAACTAATTCGTTTCCAAACGTAGATGTGCATGGTTATACTTGATTTTAATTTTGAAAAGAGAAAACACAAAAGTTTGGATCACGTGGTTGGGAAATCCTTGGAGTTTTAGGTATTTGCATGCTTGTTGTGTGATAATTGGGTGATTTGAGTCGTTTGTGTTTATTTTTGCTTGGTCCCTTGGCGAAGTGATGCGGTTTTGATGAATTGGTTAGGGAGTTTAAATTATCGATCGGATGTAGTGGACTTAGGTAGCTTAACTTACTGGGAACTTTGTCGGCCTTAGCTTCCTGCTATCCTTGAGCTCAAATTAGAACTAGTGCCTCAACTATCCCCGTTTTCTTACACGCTTTCATTAGGATTATTATGTACTTTTTCCTTTTATTTTCGGAGACGTTTCAAACTCCGCATGCTTATCGAGGAAGTGTAGGTTGAAAATTGTAATGAGTCTCAGAGTGTTAAACGCTCACGATTGTAGTGAATATAGGAAAAAGAAAAGAGAAAAAGAAAAAAAAAGAGAAAGAAAAAATAGATATCATCAATTGTCCTTGGTTGATAGTTGCACATTTGTAATAAATTTTGTGACTCTTGCACATTCCATCCCTTCTTTTTCTTCTCTTTAGAATTTTATAAAGAAAGCGTAGATGATTGGGCTAGTAGGGAGCCGAATAAACGTTCGAGCGTGGATAGACCTTAGCCGGGGTAAGGACGGGGGGATCTACTTTGGAGGGTTAACCTAGTACTTTTAGATTCCGGGAGTTAATCTAAACTTTTTAGCACAACGCATCCTTGTCGTCGTTTGTTCAAGCTAACAAGTAGGTTGATGCATACAACTCTTATACTTGTGCATTAGCTATAAGTTCATTCGGTGGGTATATTTGTAATTCTTCATTGTATTTTTGCTTGAGGACAAGTAATTGTTCTAAGTGTGGGGTAGTTGATTTGCACATTTTTGTACATTTTTTACGATATAACCAAAAGAGCGCGGAAGGTGAACCTGTCGATTTTTGTGGCTCATTTGTGCGTGATTTGATTGTATTTATATGGTTTTGGAGTCCACTTGACATATTTTGCATCATTTTAGGTTTGTAGTGTTTTCTTTGTTTTAGTAGTTTTTCTTATATTTTCTTAGGGTATTTTTATTAGTTTTTGTTTTAAAGGTCAAATTTGGTCAAAGTGGGATCGGAACGAGGTCGGAAGATGATTCAAACCCTAAGAATTCATTTCCAAGCCTCGACATATCTTGGGTGCGAGTATCGACCGGAAACGATGAGAAATGTGGCCATATTCATTGTCGACTCACGCATTCACTCGGGATATATCAGTTGACGTAATACAAGCATAACTCTAAAAACACTAGTGCCATTTTCCCCCAACTTATATCATTTGAAATCTGAGAGAAAGATCTAAAACTTTTGTGTTTACAATGATCCCAAATTATGAGACTAAGAATGGTAAACAACAACTTTAAGTGGAGACAGTGCGCCATGCCCACGCTTATGGCAGGTTTTGGGGCAGAGCCTATAACTCTCGGATGAAAATTTTAAATGACACAAATCAAATGCCAAATGAAAGTCAAGAGGAAGATATAAATTTCATATGAAGACACCGATGGCTGATTCTGTGTAATTTTCTGCCTGTCGACCACGGAAATTGATCGACTGACTGATTGAGGGTGCTGGAATGCTTTTGCCAAGCAGTCGATTGACTGCCATGCCAGCCGATCGACTGCAACGCTGAGGATGTGTGATTTTAACGAGAAAAAAGACTATTTCCCTTGATCGACCCATATATGATTCCCACCCATTGTCCATAAAGGATATCCTCATTTTAGCTAGTTGGGGACCTTGACAAGTCCCCATGTCTTCAAAACCCATTTCCATTTTCTTAGATTTAGATTTTTAGTTTAGTTTCAATCATCAATGTAATTGTAGTGTAGTTTAGTGTGGATATTCTCAAGACTTGACACCTCTTGGAGATTCGGTTCTTGCATCTTTTGGTTTAGAAATGATAATTCATTCCTCTTGATTTCTTGCTTTGTAGTTATTAATTGTTGTTGTTTTCTTTAATTACTGTTGTAGATTAATGGTTCCTAAAATGTCTAAAACTTTTCTTATGTTGTTGAGTTTGTTCTTCATTCCACATTTTTCATGTTCATCATTTACTATTTTTGGCAAAACCGCATTGAAGCTCTTATGAGTTCTTCAAGCTTTTTGCCAAATTAGGAAATTTCTTAATTTCATTAGAAATCATGTCAAGGTTTATAGTTTGTTGTTGTCTTATACTTGTAGCTTTCAAAGCACTTTTCCCACCTTAGTTTATTTCAAACTTTAAAATGATGTTATTGTGTTCAAGCTTCACAGATCTTCGAGTTTTAATTATTTTCATTTTCAATTGATGCAACTAGTTTAGAAACTATGAGTTTAGTGTTTAGGTTCGTTTAGAGCCATTAATCGGAGTTTGTTGAGACTCGGGATTGACAAACCTGAAAATTGAGATTGACGACCCCAATACTTGGTCGAAATTTGGGATTGACAACCCCGAGTCATGGATTAAGTGAAGATAGATTTTCAACTCGTAAAGCTTATGATTCGGCAAAAATCGATTGATTGTGAAGACGAACCAAACACCCTAAACTCTCATTTTTTTTTTATTATATTCATTTAAATTACTTTTAATTCTTGTCTTAGTTGATTAGCTTTCAAAAACCCAAACCAAAGTGAATTACTCTTTATTTAGCATAGTTAGTTTAGTTTTATCTTACTTCACAAAAATCAAATGCGAAATAGCTTCCGATTAGCCTTCCTCGAGAGAAACGACTCGGAATCAACTTACCGCTCTACAATCGATTCCGTAATATTGCGGAGATGATTTCTCAAAACCGTTTTCAAAGTAGAGTGCTCAGAAATCTTCGATCAGTACTCACCATGAGTACAGCTTTGCTCTTTGAGGTGGAAGACTCATATGTCTTAAGCATGTTATGAAGCTCGGGAATCTTCGCTTTCGTGTTGTTCATATTATAATTCACAATGAAATTTTTAAATGAACTAGGAAGCGAATTCAAGATCAAGTTAACTGAGACATTTTCAGGTAGGCTCGTTCCAGTCAAAGTCAACCTCTTAATCAACCCTATCATATTCAAGACATGCTCAGACACCTTACCCCCATCATGAAACTTGCACTTTAAGAGATCTCTTAGCAGCTCATACTCCATAGTGTGAGCTTGCGAAGCATAGAGACTCTTAAAATGCTCTAACATTTCATAAGGGTCCATGTGTTCATGTTGTCTCTGCAATTCCATCGTCATTGCAGTTAGCATGACACATTGTGCCGAATTTGCATCATCCTTATGTTTCCCATGAATATCCATATCAAACTTTGCATATTCAAGAGAATCTTTATCAGGAATCTTAGGAACAGGTGTGTCCAACACATACTCAATCTTTTCCTGTCTCAGAACTAAACGCAGATTGCGCAACCAATACATAAAGTTTGGTCCAGTCAACTTGTTCGTTTCAACCAAATATTTCAATGATCAATTCGACATCTTAACTAATCTGGAGGGAAGAAAAGAGAGCGGGAATTAAAACTCTAATTCTAATTCCTATGATCACAATTATTGGCTAATTAACAAGGACTTTAATAATTAGCTCCCACTATTTTAACATATTTTACGACCCCACGGTAGAATACGGACTCATATCAAATATGACCATAACGAGCCAAGATCCATATCCATACTACTGCAGCCTCTGCTAGGGCTAATGACCATAATAACACAACTGGTAGGTCTCCAAACCAATTATAGACAATTATAACTCTTGGTCGATCGAATCTAATCTGATCTTACGCCCTTAGTTGGTTCCGGCGCTAGGGCGACAAGAAAGAACTAAGTAAGTCAACCCCATTACACGATCGTAAACATATGCATCTATGAGCAAGCATTAACCTCGTCGACCGGAGCAAGCACTAAGGTGCAAATACTCATGGACGAAAAAGGTTTCGTACTCATCCAATTATAATGGATAGCGCGTTCATCCAAGATGAGACTCATATTTTATTTGGGGAATATTTATCGAGGTTTAACAATTAATAAGATTCAAATGAACATGAAACAATTATTGGGCGTCGCCTACCCATAATTAATAAGCAAACGGTTCGAAAAATATTGGGCACCGCCTACCCAGAGTTTGTAAGCAAACGGTCTGACAAATACTGGGCGCCGCCTACCCAGACAATATATGCGGACTCTATGCTAAAAAGTAATATACGAGTCACATAGACAATTAGGACAAGTAAAGGTACAATTCCATAATTAAATTAAAATTTAAAATTTTAATTTAATTCACATTAAATAATGCAATAATATAATAATAATCATGAGTTAATCATTTAAATTTACAAAAGTTAAATTCCAAATTTAATCCCATTTCTAAATTAGGTTAAAAGGTTTAAATTTAGAAACTATTAAATCCCAAAGTTAATTCTTATTTCTAAATAATCTTAAAACTTTAAATTTAGAAATTATTAAATTCCAAATTTAATTCTTATTTCTAAATAATTTTTAAAAATGCTCTAATTTAAAAATTAATTAAATTCTAAATTTAAAATTAATTTCTAAAATAATTTAAAAGATTTTTAGTGAAAATATAATTTTTCAAAATTCTATGCACCAGAACAAAATTTTGAATTTTTTAGGGTCCTTTCTGCAATTTTCAGAAAATTTAATAATTACAGAAATGCAATTTGAGCTTAAAGCTGTTTTCTGGAAAGTTTCTGGGTTATAATGCAATTCTAGAAAAATTATGTGCAGCCTCGCAGTTTTCCAAAAACTTAGGACAAATCTGTAATTTTGTAAATTTTCTAAAATTATAATTAAGCCCAAAATAATATCAAACTGTCAAAATTCTTACTCAAACCCTAAATTAAATTTAGGGCTTTTGATTCAGGCCTCGTCGGCCATCATCGTTGGCGTCAAACTTCGTCTTGCAAGAAGATGAAGCTTCCAGCAGCAACGGCCCGCCGGAATTCCCGCCAAAGTGGCCGGAATATGTGCCAAAAGAATGAACGGCCAATCGGCCGCCACCCCTATCGCCATGCCACCGCAGCCACGCCGCCATCTGGAGGTATCTACCTGCCCATCAGGCTTTCGCTCCGGCCACAACGACGCCCGCGCCATAGCCCAGCGGAGGCGCAACGAGGACCCGCCGACAGCATCCGCGTGCGGGTACATTTTCCCGATACCCTTTCCAGTTTCACGTTTTGCGATTTTCAAATTTTTTTTAATCCAAGTAAAAAAATAATAAATTAAACATGTTTAATCAAATTTAAATTCTATAAATGATTTTAACCAAGTTAAAACCACTAATCAAATTAACAATCAATAATTATTTTAATCTAATTAAAATAATTATACAATAATTAAATCCATGATTAATATTATAAAATTATAAACATAATCGTTAACACAGCCCCGAGCTCTGATATCACTGTTGGAGTTCGTAGAGACGAACACCATGCTCGTGCAACTGAATTTTTAAAATTTTGTAGATCCAACAGATACATCATGTGAACGAATATATTTATACGATAAATAAATGAGATAAAAGGCATAAAAACCTTATAGTAAATCCATATCTGATACTAAAGTATCCACGCAATTAATTCTCTGATTGAAAGATCCTACTTCAGTGTATTGCTATCGTGAAGAAAGCAGGAAATCTCACGAAAACTCAAGAGCTCTCTCAATCTCAAAATCAAAATCAGGATTTGTTACGATGTTTTCTAAAACTTCTCTATCTCTCTTTTAGTCAACTTATGCCTTTATATTTTATTTATACTAGGTACATAAGAGAACCCTAATCCTAAAAAGGATTAGACTGTCTAAGACATGGAACCAAAATAATTTTAGCCCAACTACCTTTATTAATATAACATAGATAATTAAATCCAATTTAACTTAATTAAATAATTTCTATCAAATAGGAATTAACATCATAATTATTAACAATCAAATATTAAAATTCTATATTTAATATTTAATACTTTCTTGATACACTCTTAAGTTGGAAAACTAATCGCATATAGTGTGATTCTATAGGCCTTTATATATGACATCAATCTAATGATGATTCAAACAAAACTCCTAGACAGTTTAGTTGGACGAACTCAATATATAAGAACATTCACTTGACCTGAACGAATTATAACCTTTATACAAAGTTTTGGTGAAATTCATTTCATTTCGAATCACTCGATTAAGTTTAATATTTATCCAAGTGTCTATCTCAATGGCTTAATTAATTCATCTTATCTTTATTAGTCGACAACTAAACCATACTCAATTACTATATTGAATATGTCTCTTGCATTCGCCAATGACTTCAGTCGACCTAATATAGAGATTATGAGTGATCTCTCTCGAAATTTCAATCGAGAAATGAGTTCTTTCTTGGCTCAACTACCACTTTCATTTACATCGTGATACACCCAACACAAGCCATATCTACCCTGAAAAGGAATGCAAACATTGGTCATGGTCAAAGTACATCACTTAGTAAACAAGGTGCGTATTGACCTAAAGTTACAGGATTATCACACGCTTTATACACTGATAAGTTTATAGACATACAATAAATAACTTAACAGTATGGTATAATACTCTCTAAAGTATCCATGTATCCATCACGAATAATTGTTAGAGGCCGTGTCTTTTTTACTCATTTAGCCTATGCAAAACTCTTTTTTACCCACAAGTGAACAAAACATCTTTTCTACCCACTTTCAATTGGAAAAGACTAAAATATCCCTACTTTAGTTCTGATCGAAGAGATTAAAGTTTCGAATAGATTAAAGTTGATAAAATTTCCCAAACGTCTTAATATTATCGTGCATTAACTCGTCAATCGGAAGAAAAAAAACGGCTATTTCAAGGCGACTTGAAGGCGATTTCGGTTGAGAGAATCAAGATTTGAGATCTCCGCAGTCACAATGTAAGTTATTAAGTTTTGTATTTAAAATTCATCACCATTTGGCCTTACAGTAATTCGTAGTGTTTTCTGTTATCTGCTGTGCTACAGTACTTATCCGCATTGTGAAGGTAGAAATGTAATTCCGGTCGAGCACTATTATTTCAATTGGTCGACTCTAACATAACCTATCGCCCCAAACATTATTTACAACTCCACCCAAAATTAGTTGAACTACTCGGCCCAAACATCCAATGTCGARCGAAACTTTAYTTACTAATCGACCCATACCTATTCACACTACTCGAACCAAACATATAAAAATACAGGTCGACCCTAACAGTACATCTCGCCCCAATATTTTATACCACTCGGCCCAAACATGTTTATACCAATCGGACCGAACTTCCAAATTTATTTGTCGACCCTAATATATCTTCTCGCCCCAAACATTAGTTACTACTCGACCCATACCTATTGAAACTACTTGAAACAAACATATAAAGATTCAGTTCGACCCTAACAGTACATCTCGCCCCAATATTTTATACTACTCGGCCCAAACATGTTTATACCAATCGGACTGAACTTCTAAATTTATTTGTCAACCCTAATATATCTTCTCGCCCCAAACATTATTGACTAGTCGACCCAAACATAAATATACTACTCGTATCAAATATAGAGAAACACTGGTCGACCCTAAATTTACATCTCGCCCCGAATATTGTACACTACTCGACTCAAACATGTTTACACCTATCTCTCCAATCCCAGATAATGTTCGGTCCCAACTTAACCTCTCTCTTTTCATGGCAGATGGAGGATGCGAATTTAACTCAGTTTACTATTGTGCATCGTGGCTATTGGGAAAGAAAAGACTACATGCTTGGGGAAGAGACGATCACTTACGCATCAATTCACGATATGAGTTATGATGAATTTTTAGATGTGATTCACTCGACAGTGAGGGGTGATAAGAGAACAACAGAGTATTCATTGCATTGTTTGATGCCAAACGAAGACGGAGAAGTTCAAAAAATTGTTATATCGTCAATTCTTGATGTACAACGTTTCGTGATGCAAACCCATAAAGTTTATGTCACCGTAGAACCAAAACCACAGCCATTTGATTGCGGGCGAATTTTCGACGGATGTTCTCAGCAAGCGACGGGTGGAACTATGGGCAGTCAAATTCCTTTTGGCCACGACAATGTACCGGGAGTGACCAATTCATTTCCATTCGACTACAATTCAACACAAGAAGTGAGTGAAACCTGGAATGCTTATGCACGTTCCCATATTGGTAAAACTCATTGGTCGGATATCTCGTGTTCGAGCAAAGCAACTTATGAAGCCTTTGGTATGGGAAATCATAGCACGAGTAGCCAAAATCACGAAATTCATTACGAGGAAGATGATGGAGATGCAGAATATGTTGAATATGAAGATGAGGCCGATGATTGCACAGAAAGTGATGAAGATGAAGTGGGAACTAAAGATGATGATATTGACTTCGATTCTGAGTTATTACAAAAGATAATATACGATGAAATGCTATGGGAAGCTGATGAATACTTCGTTGACGATAATGGGCGAAGAGTGAAAAGACCACCTCCGTTAGTTAATAATCGGGAGGACATCCATGCCATGCCAAGGTCAAGTACTTGGACAATTCCTGGTGCGTCATTTCATACCAATGATTTTGATCCGATCCAGTTTGGGCAGGAGAATGGTTATCGTGAGCATGTTGGTCGTGACCTTTATGTCGGCGTAACCTTTTAGAATAAATCAGATCTGCAAATTGCTGTTGGGTTGTATAATGCAACACATAAATATGCTTATCGAGTGAAGGCATCTTGTAAGCAACGGTACTATATCACATGCAAGTATCGAGGTTGCGGGTTCTTGTTACGTGCCTTCTCAAAATCAGGAGGCATTTGGAAGGTGACAAAATTTAAACCTGAGCACACTTGTCAGTTTGATACGAGTATTAGTGCACCAAGACAGTTACCTTCTAGAATTATTGCTGCGCTCTATGCACCCAAATTAGTCAAGGAAGGTCGTTTGCTCCGGGCTAGAGAAATTCAACATGATATAGCTATTGAGCACGGGATATCTATTTGTATAATAAGGCATTAAAAGCTCATCATTTAGCCAATGCAATGATATATGGCGATCACCAACAGTCTTGGGAAATGCTGCCTTCTTATCTCTACACGCTTCGACGGAAGAATCCTGGCTCGGTGACCAGTTTAGAGACTCATGACGATGGTACATTTAAATACACTTTTGTAGCCTTAGCTGCATTTATATTCGCATTCAAAGAATGTTGTAGACCTGTTATTGTTGTTGATGGCACACATTTGAAAGGGAAATATAAGGGTATAATGTTTGTTGCTGCAACTAAAGATGGAYACGAGCAGATTGTTCCTCTGGCCGTCGGTATTGGCGACATAGAGAACGATGCGRCATGGWGTTYGTTTATGAAGCAATTGCGCGATAGTTTTGGATGTCCGCAGGATTTGGTGATTGTTTCAGACGCTCATAAAAGTATAGAAAATGCAATCAGAGATGTGTATCCTCCGACTGTGCATCATGGATTATGTGCTTTCCACCTCCAGATGAACATGCAAAGAAAAAAAAAAAAAAAAAAAAAAAAAGGAAAGAGGAGAAAAAAGGGGGAAAAAGAAACAAGAA
>BMAC01000190.1:1195805-1198305 GCA_014905375.1 Phtheirospermum japonicum
TAAATATAATAATTGTGATCAATTATAATGTTTTTAAATTTAATTATGTTTAGAATATTTATACTTCCAAACAGGAGAACACCTCGTTTGATGTCCAAATGCATGCTACTCTAAATAAATACTCAAATTAAAATGATAATGTTTATATATTTAATAGGCCTAGTAAGTTAGTATTCAACTCTTGAAATCTACAAATGTACCCACAAAATCTCATTACATAAGTATGCGATTCACTTTTTAGTTTACTCATATGCATATTGTGGTAAATTATATTTTACTTAATTTAAGTTGAACTCACATGTTGAGCATTTAGGTTGGGAATGATCATTACCACGTCGATTGAGCATACAAGGACAATAGTTTATTAATGAGGTTGTCTATTTCAAGATATGCATTTGCATTATTAGGATAAATGCGTGTGAGTTATATTAAAGTAAATAATACATTTTGGATGAATGCAAGTCATTTCGTACCACATCATTTACTAATTAAAATAATTGTGGCAACTCATGAGCAAAATGACCAAAACTTATACGAGATATTATGTGTAATTTATTTATATTTTCAAATTCGATATATTTCAAATTCGAAAGATCCGTTAGAGCGCAGCGCCCAAGGTCCAACTCACCCACATCTCAGAGTGACGGACCAATCATAAAACGAGAAGCCCAATAAGTAACCACCCATTTGTTCTCTCACAGACCTAAGGAAGCTTAAATTCCTTAACTTTGCACTCTCAATCATATTTACCCTTCAACAAACAACAACGAAAATGGGAAGACTGAAATCGAAGTCAGATTATGAAGAATCAGAAAAGCTCGTATTTCAGAAAACCAGGTTCTTGTTTCTTTTTCCCCCTTTTTTCTCCTCTTTCCTTTTTTTTTTTTTTTTTTTTTTTTTCTTTTTGGGTGAGCAATGTATTTGTCGATTAACTTTCTTGTTGGTGTGGTAACGGGAATAAACAGGCACGATTGGCTTCTCTCGGGCTCCAAAAGACCATTTCTGAACTTCGGGCCCTAACTTCGTCGCCAAAGCCCGATAAAGCCCATGTCAAAAAACACTGCAAAGTTGATTACAGCTCCACCCCTTTGCGCCGTTCGGCTCGATTAATTGGAGTATCACCGCCACCATATCAAGGTGATATAACATTGATGTTACATGAACATAGTAACAAATTTCGTTATTTATTATTATTATTATTATTATTATTATTATTATTATTATTATTATTATTATTATTATTATATTTTTGAAAATAGCTCGAATATGACCCGATACTTTTATTCGTTTATTCTTTGATTTTTTTATTCCTATTTGAAAAAAGAAAATAATATTAAAAATTTATTTTTCTAACAATGTTTCTGTAAAAATAGGGGATAGTTTATGTATTATGAATTGAATTTGTATTGATGTTTTCCCAAATTAACAATAACCGAGATTTTTTTTTAAATTATTCCTGAATCTGAGAAGTGCTGTACTATTCTCATTTTCATTTTATATGTAAATGTGAATGCAGGGGAACTGGACTATTTGGAAGATACTGATAACAGTGGAGATGGCAAAAAGAAAGGGACTGTTAATGGTCATATGATGAGAGCTAAAAGGGGTTTGTTACAAAGCCAAATTTCATCAGAAGCTTTGGCTCGACGGTGTGAAAGCAAAGGCAGAGGAAGTTTGTATGATCCTGTTTATGGGATTTGCTGCCATTTTTGCAGGTTCTTAACTCCATTCTATTTTTTTAGTTATATGTGTGTGTGTGTGTTATTTATAGTAGCTCTTTACATGGGATTAGTACTAGGATGGTGGTACAAATGAAAATTTATGATGGTTGTTTTAAGAATAGCATATTAATCTCTTGGAAGAATGTTATTTTATTTTGTCTATTTTGGAATAACATGGTAATTTCCATATATTTAAGCCAAAGGCTTGTCTTATTCTTGGTTTAAGAAATAATATGGCGCTTTATTCGATTTCATTTGAAATTTACATTAAGCGTTTTTTTCCCTACCTGTATATGGTTTAGTAGGTTCTTTGAATCAATATCTAAATGAAATTTTGTGTAGGTTAAATTTATGTTCATGTTGATTTTAAATAGCAACTCTTCTTGTAGCACAAAAATCTACTCCTATTGGAAATTTGATTTTGATTATATTTATAGGCAAAAGAAACTGTGTGGTGAGGAAGATTGTAAACGTTGTGGTAATTTGGACATGGATCAACCATGCATAGGTAAGTTACGATATTATCACTTTAATGAATTTTTTCCATCTTAAAGCTGTGAATTTTTAAATTTTTTAATTTTTTTCCGAAGAGTTTGCGAACACTCACTAACATCGATGTGTTATTATTCTAAAACTTTGGTGACAGGCAAAACTGATTGTTCAAGTTGTCATTCAACCAATGGTATTCTTTGTCGAGCTTGTCTGAAGATCAGGTACGGTGAAGGTAAGTCGATGCCTAATGATATATATATATATATATGAATAAACAAAAGATTTGT
>BMAC01000190.1:1203305-1219240 GCA_014905375.1 Phtheirospermum japonicum
GAAGTGTTGGTTCAGATGATTAGTTTGGTTGAAATATATATAAATTGTCCATATTGTAAAACGCTCTTATTTTAACTAATTTATTTACGTTTGGATTTATTATATATACTGGTATTTTGTAAACTTGTATTATATTTACTTTTATCAGATGCCGAGAGGTCATGGACGCGATTCCAGTCTTGGTCGATCATATGGAGTCAGCTAATCGTTTAACTGATTTTGATGATGATTATGTCGGCTTTGATACTGATCATTCAGGTCCGATCCCAGATACCACCACACTGACATCGTCCGATGCGGGTACATCCCGACAGGCCCACCAGAGAAACGATGCCTTATTTATATCGGCGGAAAAAAATAAGTAAATTAATAATTATAAAATTCTAATCATTGTTATTATTAGATTATTTTTGTAACCACAAACACAATTACACGCTACATAGCAGGTAATTATTATTTTGTATCTAAATTTATTAATATTTACTGTAACTTGAGAATCATGTATCAATTGAATTATAATTATTATTTTATTTTGTAGGAGATTTCTTATTGGGACATGGACCTGTATACTCCACTAACTATACAGAACGTATTTTTATGCACGATGGCAGACAAGTATGGGAAGTGGCTTAACGAGTATAAGCAGTTTCGTGATCAGTGGTCAGCCACCGAGGATCATTGACGAGGGGGTCTGGAGGTAAATGATTTTGTTATGTATTATTATTATTTTAAAAAATTTTATTATTACAGAAGGTTTAAATTTTATATACCATACATTTCAACTAGGGCGTGGAATATTGAGTGGGATAAGCCCGAGAATATGAGGAGGTCCGAACATTGCAACATTAATAGGAGGAGCGAGCCTGCTGGTCCGGGTACTGGGATGTCGAAGTATAATAGAGGGGTTTAGATCTACGATTAATTATTCTTATGATATTGTAAGTAATTTAAAATCATAATATATTATTTATTTTTAATGTTAATTATTGGATAATTCAGTTGGATAGAGGAGCGGGGACGAGTGAGGTGGCCACTGCGTACAAGGTTTTTGTACATACGCACAAGAAGGACGCGACACGTGGGTCGATAAGAGATCTAATAATACTAATATGAGTCTCTTATTATTTAACTTATTTTTTGGTTTTAATATAGAATTTACTTACGAGTTGTATTTCAAGAGGAGTACGGGCGACATCGGGATACGTGTTTTTCACAGGATCCGAATAATGAGGTTGATCCTGACATTGTTTATTTCGAAATTGTCGGATCGAGTAAGTGCCAACATTACGGCACCAACTCTTTGGGACGTTGGTTGCTTCTACGAAAGATTTCCGAGGCTGCGGTTCTTCCTCTTCCCAGCAGGATAGGACTCATGTGAAACAGCTCGAGTTGCAGCTCCAGATACACATGGAGGAATTAGAGTCCACGAGACGAGTTCATCAAGCGATGGAGCAGCGATATAATGAATCTGAGCTAGTACATGAGCAATAGCGGCAGGAACAGCAGCAATTTCAGGCGCAGGTGAACGTGCAGATGGTCGAGCTGTTAGCTCGTTTACAGCAGTACCTGCCGCAGCCTCCCTCGTCATAAAACTCCTTTGTATCGAATATTTTTATAAACATTTACTAACATTCTTGTTGAACAAATATAATAATTATAATTTTTTTGATATTTATATAATTAGTTAATTTTTTGAAATTTATTTGTTTGTCAATAATTGTAAATATGTATATTTGTCGGTTTTTGCGAGTGCAATCAAATTTAAGGTCGCGGGATTTATCGAAAAATGAACATTCGTTAATTCCCTCGAAAAACTTATCGAAGGCATATTTCCCCTCGAAAAATTTTATCGAGTAGGGTTTTTTCGAGGGTAAGTTGCCCTTATTTTCCACTTGGTAACATGATTAACGAGAGCTTTTTGTAATTATCGAGGGTTTTCCCCTCGATAAAATGCTTTTTTTTTATTTAATGATTTATTAAATGTTGATAACAAGGTGCATTAAATAGAGATATATAAGTAAAAAAATGAAATAAATATGGAAAGTGTACTATATTTTGGGGAAAAATGGTTATAAATTTTGAATAATAAACTTGAACATATAAACAATATATAGTTAAAGGTAACATTTAAAATGAATATACTTAATTTAGGGATAGTTGTTCATGTCTATACTCCTACAAGATTATTCGCCATCCCTCTTCTTTTTTGTTTTTAGTCCTACAATATTCTTTGATATTGTCTTGCAAGATTATTAGTCTTACATATATCAATGATAATTAAGTATAATCAATTACGATATTTTTTGTTTTGAGATATTCAATTCGAATATGTGATCTTAATCATGGAAGTTTGAGTGCGTCGTGTGTTATTTGTTGGTGCCCATCAAACGTTACTAGTCATTTAGCATAACCCTATTAAGATGCGCTGTATAAATTGTTAATTGGTATGATTCACAATCTAACACACCAAATCTGTGAATCTTAAATTAATGTTTTTCAACTTTATTTTCTCTTCCTACTTTTCCTCCTTTCCCTCATCCTCTCTCGTCTCAGTATAAGTATACTGTCTCCCTCTCTATCTCATTAATTACTACAGCTTCCTTCTGCCCCTATCTACTTTTTTTTTTTTTTTTTAAATAAAAACACTCAAAAGACAAAATGGACACTTCATCACGTGACCGTCACGTGCTGACCTTATCCTCTTCTCAAAACAAGAAAAGGGAAACCAAAAACACCCACCACTGATTTAGAAGAAAAAAAAAACTCCACAATCAATCCCGTTTCTCTCCACTATTCGCCAATTAAAAACCTCCTTTTTTTTTTTTTTTGGGTTTCCATCTTTTTCACAATGTCTCTATCCTCGTCACCGCGGCAGCGCCCGCCGGAGCTCCTGCGCCAGCAGATTCGGGGCGGAGAGGTGCGGCGGACACCCCTCAATATCCAGCATGTGCGCCGTGCTCTTCCCCCCGAGGTTTTCCTTCAGGTAACCCCCCACCGACGCCGGCACCGAATGGTCCTTCGCCGTCTGGATGATCGAGCACGGCACCCTGACTAGCCCCAGCACCCCCCTCATATCGCTGTTGAACACCATCCTCGACACGAATAGTGTTATGTTCGGCCTCATGTTGAACAGCGTCCTGCTGAACTCCCTCACTGCCTCCGGCACGTCCGCCCCCACCGCCAGCGGCGCGAACCCGTTCACCCACGCCGGGTAGTTCGCTTCCATCGCCGAGAACACCTTCTCGATCTCCCCCTCTTTGAACCCTCCGTGGTAATTCTTATCGTGCAGAAACCTTGGGGAGGCGCCGATGAGGATGAGCTTACTGAAGAGCTCAGGGCTGCGGATGGAAGAGGCTAGGTTTCCGATGGTGGCGGAGAAGGAGTAGCCAACGTAGGTGACTACCCCTACATAACTTCACTTTTTATTATATAATATAAATTGAATATGAATTTTCATATGTACATGACGATTGCACCTTTCCCTACGACTACGACACTGGACAGCATGGACACATTCCTGTTGGGTTCAACCTCTCGACATGTACAACTATCCTATCATTGTCCGTCACAATCATTATTTGAATGTAGGATGTGTCGATCCAAAGAAACGGTTGCGAGCAAGACGTATAGACCAACACTGTTGTCTCTAAATTATTTTAATTTTAATTTGTACATAATTAGTGTTCCCTACTTACCCTTTCGTGGGAAACTGGTAGGATGGTAAAATCCAAGCACGCATCATAGTGTAGACAATTTCGTGATGCGCAGGGTAGTGTTAAAATTTTGGAAATTACAATTTGTTCAATTTGATATTCAGCGTGACTATGTTATATAATGTCATTGTGACGGCCTTGACGATGACATTATATAACATAATGTAGTCACGCTTTGAACAAATTGTAATTTCTAGATTTCAACATTTCTCCGCACATCGAAATACTTCGCGTGTAAATACCTTTTCACGACAGAGATAAATAGGGAACACTAATTATGGACAAAACAAAAATTAAAATCATTTAGAGACAAAAGTGTTGGTCATGGATATAAGTTGCGAGCGTATCATCGTGATCGCAGTGGATAATATCACCGTTTCTTGGATTGGCACATCCTACATCTAGATAATGCGTGTGGCGGACAGTGATGAGATAGTTGTATCAGATGGGGTAGAGAGGTTGTGATTGAGGGATGTGGTCCATGCTCATCGATCGTTGAACCCACCAGAAATGTGCCCTGCCCCTGTAGTCTCATGGAAAGTGCAATCGTCATGTCCATCTGGAAATTCATATTCAATTCAATTTATATTACATAATAAAGAGTGAAGTTATGTCCATATGTGAAATTCATATTCAATTTATATTACTTAATAAAGAGTGGCGTTATGTATGAAAAGTAAAACGGTTAGAAAAGAGATCGAGATAAGGAGAAAGAAACTGTAAGAGAGAAAATAAAGTGGAAAAACGCGCATTTAGAGATATTAAAAGGGTTATGCTAAATGACTTGTATTGTTTGATGGGCACCATCAAAGAACACACATGACAATCAAACTTCATGATTAAGATAACATATTTGTATTGCATATCTCAAAACAAAAAATATCGTAATTGATTATACTTAATTATCATTTGATTATATGTAAGACTAATATAAAAGAATATTGTAGGACTCAAAACAAAAAAGAAGAGGGATGGCGAATAATCTTGTAGGAGTATAGTAATGTACAACTATCCCTAAATTATAAATTAAGTATATTTACTTTAAACGTTACCTTTAACGATTGTCTATGTTAAAGTTGAAAATACAAAATTTATAGCATTTCCCCCCAAAATTATAGTACACTTTCTATATTTATTTAATTTATTTACAAGGTCAGGGTCAACGTCGTTATCTGAATCCTGTGAAAAAACACGTGTCTCATCCAAATGTCGCCTGTACTTCTCCTAAAATACAATTCATTAGTAAATTTTACATTAAATCAAAAATCAAGTTAAATAAAAAAGACTCACATTAGTATTATTAGATCTCGTATCGACCCACGTGTCGCCGTCCTTCTTGTGCGTACGTACAAAAATTTGGTACTCAATGACCGCCTCACTCATCTCCCGCTCTTGTATCGAAATGAGATTATGAGATAATTAACATTAAAAATAAACAAACAATTAAAATATTATGATCTGAAATTACTTACGATATCATAAGTATAATCGATCGTAGATCTAGACCCCCTTCTATACTTTGACATCCCAAAATCCAGACCAACAGGTCCGCTCCTCCTATTAATGTTACATTGTTCGGACCTCCTCCTATTTTCGGGCTTATCCTACTCAATATTCCATGCCCTAATTGAAATGCATGATATATAAAATTTAAGTCATCTGTTATAATAAAAAAAAATTAAATTAATAAGAAGACATAAAAAAATCATTTACCTCCAGACCCCCTCATCATATATCCTCGGTGGCTGATCAGTCTGATAACGAAACTTCTTATACTCGTTAAGCCGCTTCCCATACTTGTCCTCCATCGTGCATAAAAATACCATCTGTATATCTTATGGAGTATACAGGCACGTGTTCCAATAACAAATCTCCTACAAAATAAAATAATAATTACAATTCAATTGATATATGATTATCAAGTTACAATAAAAATTAATAAATTTAGACACGAAATAATAATTACATGAAATGTCCCACCATAATGCACGAATCTCCTTAGGGATTGCCTTAAACTACCACCCGGCGGGATGAAACTCCTTCTCCAGGATCTCCCGAAATACGTTGTCGTCCGACCTCCCTGCTATGTAGCATGTAATTGTGTTTGTAGTTACAACTATAATTTAATAATTTTGATGATTAGAATTTTATAATTATTAATTCACTTGCTTCTTCCCGGCGATATAGATAAAGTATCGCCTCTCTGATGGGCCCAAGTGCTGTTGGAATGTACCCGCATCAGACGGTGTCGGTGTGGTGGTATCTGGGGTCGACGCTGAATGACCAGTACCAAAGCCCACGTAATCATCATCAAAATCAGCTAAACGATTAGCAGACTCCATATCTGATTGACCTAAACTGGATCCGCGTCCACGACCTCTCAGCATCTGATAAAAGTAAATATAATACGAGCATTTAAAAAAAATATCATTATATATCAACCATTTTAATAAATCCAAATATAAATAAATTGGTTAAAATAAGATTGTTTTATAATATGAACAATTTACATATATTTCAACCAAACTAATCATCTGAACCGACACTTTCACTATTAAAGTTATCACCAAACTCATCTTCGTTTGTGTCTTGATCGGTGAGTAACTCTTCTTCTGTATCATCATCTGCCTCGTCACCAAGTTCAACCACATCATTATTAGTGGGGGCGTGCAACTGGAAATTAACATCATCTGGTTGAATTGGATTATGTGTATATACAGCTTCCTCTTGAAATGATTGCTCTGATAGAGGCTCGATAAACTCAACATTTGATCTCGCCTTAATTTTACACGTTGCCCACCAGTCCAACTTGTCTCGTTTAAACTTGGGTATGTACAATAGTATACTTGTAGAACATGGACAACAAGTATAAAAGGTTCATATCGATTGAACCTACGCTTATGATTGATATCGATAAACTTATAATGTGGATGAACTTTTATGTCTGTAGGAGTTGTATCAAACTAGTCTCACTTGAACAATAGTGTGTTTTTCTCCATTCTCCCGATATATTCGAGCTGCACAATTTCTATGATACGACCATAATAATCATACTCGAATGCCCTATAGTTTGATCTTTTAATGCATACTTCACTGTTCGATGTTGATTTGTTAGTTCTGTGCTCGATTGTGTGAAATCTATAACTATTTATCTTACATCCAGTATACGTTTTCACACATCGTGATGGACCCTAATTACTCAATTGATCTTTTGGTACAATCACTTTGATTAATTCACTCAATTGATCATAACATTTCTGAGACATGTGATTCTCTGACTTCAAATTTATGAGGCGGGAAATTAATGACAACTGAGGATGTCCCTCGCAACTCGGATACAATGGCTAATTTTCAACTTTCAACATGCCATAAAATCTTTGGGCCTCAGGGTTTGATGACTCTTCCATATCAGCAACCATGTCAAAATCCAGACCAGGTGCATCTTGAACCATATTAATGTACGCGTTTGGTGATTCTTCAAGAGCAATGTAAGAGGTTTCTCCAATGTAAAATCGTAATGGCATCGAGAGGTGACAGCCGGCTTTCTCCGTGATAAATTCATATATAGTAATTCATCTCGAATTCGTGTCTAACCAGGTGATATTTAATCTCATTGATGTCGAGAAACCTATAATACCTACATCTACTAAGATTACAAGGACACTTCAACCCCTCTTTGTATGTGCGGAATGTACTTGAGCAAATTCAATAAAGCTCTCGACTCCATCCACGAATTCTGGGTGTAAGAAGTTGTTGATGATTCGTTTGTACATCCAACTATGATAAGAACTCATCTTATCATTATACGATTGTTATATTGATTTATTAAGAAATAGGAAGCATGAGGGTGGCTATAAAATGATTGAACTATTGGTTAGGGCCCTATCTTATTCGAAAACGTGATTCTTAAGTAATACAATTTCTTACTATATGGATTTTGTTGACTAAAAATCTTGGCAGCATCTCCCTTTAGTTCTCTAAGTACACATATATTGCAGTGCACCTGAGAACAAAAGAGAGTTACTGAACCAAGATTTTACAATCAAATAAAACATAAGATACGCACTCTCAAACTGTCTAAATAAGTGGATAATTCGGGCTTTAGTATCAAAATCTCTATTCGATATTAAATCCTAAACGAGCCTAAGTTATATTATTTGAGTGTAGAAAGAAAGATTTATTATGAATCAATATAATTTAAAACTCCATTGTTCGAGGGACGAAACCTCCTGGCCAGTGCCGTAAACCACATCAGCACCGACATATAATTCAATCAGTCATAATGTATATAACAACAAATCATAATATATATTTTAAACACAACATCCACGTACCGATCACCACAGCATTTCAAAACCACCATCACCAACAATTTAAAACTTTTTAAAACCACCATCAATTTTTAAAATAATCTTGAAAACCGTTATTGGAGGGACGAAACCTCCCAGCCGGCGCCGTACATCACGCCATCACCGACGTCCACCAAACAAATCACAACATCAATCAATCACAACATATATAATTAACAAACCTTAACATACTTACATTAAACACAATCGATCTCCACGATATTTAAAAACTACCATCACATACACTCTTAAAAGATAATTGCATAATTGAACCCTAATTACAAATTAAACTCTAATTCAATTAAATGTTTATAATAGAGTCCAATTTATAAAATAATTATAAATTAAACCCTAAAATAAATCCTACTTGCATAATTGAACTCTAAAACTAATACTAACGACCTAATTAGTTCTAATTCAAATCACGTGTTTATAATCAAATATAATTTATGAATAATTATAAATTAAACCTAAAATAAACCCAAATTGCATATTTAAACACAAACCCCTAATTAAACTCAAATTATTTAACAAACCCCAATTTATATTAATTAGAAATTAAACCTTAAAACTAACCCTAGTTATTCCCTTATTTAAATTAAAACTTTAAACTAAACTTAAAATTAACCTTAAAACTATATTAATTACAACAACAAAAAAGGGAAGGTTGGGTTACCGTAGCTGGTGGTGGTGGCTGGAGAAGGCGGCGGAGAAGGCTGGAAGCAAGAGCAACGGCGGTGAAGGTGGTGACTAGAGAAGAGACGGCGAAGGTGGCGAGGAAGGCGGCGGAGCAAGCGGCTTCACGGAGGATATTTGGCTGGAGAAGAAGAGAGGCGGCGGAGTAGGCGACCCTTTTTTTTTTTGTTGCAGAATGAAAGCAGCGGGGGGTGTCCCGCTGCTATTATAGGTCTGGGACCGAGGGGAGTAAAATTCCCTCGGAGAAACCGAGGGGTTTCTACTTCCCTTAATTTTTTTAATTTAAAAATTTTTTAAAAAAATAGAAAAAGCGAATTATCGATCAATTACTAGTTCTCGTGATTCTAAAACAACGAAACACATCTCGTGGCACCTTCACAAAAATTACGATACTTGTTGTTTTGCGTTTCCGACTAAACATGTTGATCGATCGTATCGTGGTTACTGTTGGTCGAACTACACGATACGTGTAAATACGTACATGCTCGGTGGTATTTTTCTAGTAAAACCCGGGTCAAAATCACCCCACCTGCCTAAAATGATAGGATATGGTTTATTTTTATGCTATTATATATATTTTTTATTTTTTTTAAAATTAAAAGAAACCGAGGGAAAATTATTCCCCTCGGATTTTCCCGAGGAAATATGCTCTCCTCGGTTTCTCTTTAATTAAAAAAAGAAAAAAAATATATATTTACTGATCAATTACTAATTCTAATGGTTCAAAACAACGAATCACACCTCATGGCACCTTCACAAAATTTACGACACTTCGTTGCTTTGCGTTTCCAACTAAACAAGTTGATCGATCGTATCGTGGTTAATGTTGGTCGAATTACACAATACGTGTAAATAAGTACATGCTCGGTGATATTCTTCTAGTGAAACCCGGGTCAAAATCAACTCATGTGCCTAAACTTATAGGATATGGTGTATTTTTACGCTATTATATTTTTTTTTTCTTCAAAATTAAAAGAAAGTCAAAAAATAGAAAAAATATATTTACTGATCAATTACTAAGTATTGTGATTATAAAATAACGAAATACACCTCGTGGCACCTTCACAAAAATCACGACGCTTCGTTGTTTTGCGTTTCCAACTGAACAAGTTGATCGATCGTATCGTGGTTACTGTTGGTCGAATTACACGATACGTATAAATACGTACATGCTTGGTGATATTTTTCTATTGAAACCCGGGTCAACATCACCCTACGTGCCTAAAATGATAGGATATAATTTATGTTTACGCTATTATTTTTTTTCTATTTCTTTTTTTAAATTAAATGAACCTGAGGGGAAATTATTCCCCTCGGAATATACCTAGGGGAAATTATTTCCCTCGGATATTATTGAGGGGAATATGCTCCCTTCGATTTTCTTAATTAAAAAAAATGCATTTACCAATCAATTACTAATTCTCGTGGTTCTAAAACAACGAAACACATATCGTGGTTTATTTTTAAGATATTATATTTTTTATATTTTATTTTTAATTAATAACCCGAGGGGAGTAAATCACCCTCGTAAATTTCAGAGGGGATCTATTTCCCCTCAAGAAATCGAGAGGGGAATTTACTCCCCTCGGTGTTTTCGAGGGGTAAATGCACTCGGTAAATTTTCCCTCGAAAAACTTTCGGTATTACCTTCGCTAATAATGGCGGCAAATATTGGCGCCGTATTTTCCAAAAATTTACCGAATAACTGACATTTGGTAATGCCCTCAGTAATAGTTGTCTTCAGTAATGTAATATACTATTTTTTTTTGTAGTGATTAGTGTTAAAGGAGGAGTATAATTATAAAATAATGGTATAAATTAACTTTTCAACTATGATAATTATATTTTATTAGTTTTGATGAAAATGAAAAATGTGCTATTAATTTGAGACTGGTGAAGTAATATTTATAATTCTTGAATATAGCTCGCTAATACCGGTTACACATGTAATTTTCTCACTTTCTAGTAAAAAATGAAACAAATGTATTGTTGTTAATAAATTAACCACTCCTTTCATATCATTCTATTTGTCATGATTTATCATTTCATGAAAAAAATTAATGTTATAATTATAGGTATCAAATGACAATTATATACTTTGGTTAGAAAAAATTAAGAAAAACTTTGTAAAGTAATATTTAATTTTGATTTAAAAAAAATTAATATTAATTCGCATATAAACTTACGTATAGAAAATAATGATGATTAAAATCAAATAATCTATCCGATTATTAAACTCAAATAAATTATAAACGCAGTTGTTTCTATATACTTATGTAGTTTGATTTATCTCGTCTTCGTTTGAACAAGGTATAGCGATACAAAATCATTGCACATGCAATGATGACCTATTTGTGGCAAACACTTATGTTAGGCCTCATGACCCGTTAGACCATCTGACCCTATATTATGATATATTAGTTTTTGTAATGTGATGTATTAGTTTTTATACCGTAAAGTATTAAGTTTTCATAAATCTTTAACCCGTGATATGATATATTAATTTTTATACTGTAATATTTTTGTACTATAATATATTAATTTTTTATTATAATATATTAATTTTTGCATTACAATGTATTAATATAAATTTTGGCATATCATAATGATACGTTAATCCTGCCTTAACAAAAGTATTTCAATTTGTAAATATAAGCAGGATGCATATTCATCTTCAACAACAAAATTATAATTACAACCAAAAAGAAAAAGATGGTCACACAACTTTCTCTCTACACGTGTTTCCCGTTCTATTTTCTCTCATTTATTTTACTGCAGAAGTTTTTTATTTCACAGCTACTCTTTCACAGAAAAAGCTTCTTATTTTACTAGGGGGCGCAGGGGGAAGCGTGGGTGAGGTCTTTTACTTTTTGGAAACACACAAACGCCATAAATTTACAGCGTCCTTTGAGTCATAAATATTGGGATGTAGAATGATTTTAATCATTTTTAACCTGGGGTTATAGTTAATTCCACATAATTGTTAACTACGGACAGTGAAGTTCAAGTGTGATAATCCGTCTTTTAACTAACAATTTGAAAACTGCCCAGATTGATTTCATCATTTTAAAATTATGTGTTGTGTTTTTCTTTTCACATTATAATTATATTCATATTGGCTGAATACAATTTTTTTTTTCATTTGAAATGTATGGTTTTAAATTGTACGCCTACCCTAAAATGTTGCAAAATAAACTTATTTGGTTCACTTCATAAGTATTGATTATGTAAACTATAAATGAACCTTTTCTTGATTAACTAAGGGGGCCAGCGATTAAATTGTAAGATTTGTATTAATTTGTGTTTGACTGTTTTAGTTGTGGTCCCCAGACGGAAGGGTCAAAGATATATTTCGGCAAAAATGCGTATATACTTTATATGCCATTACAGATTGTGTATATAGGTGTTGTGTGAGTGGGTTGTGCAATTAGGTGATTTCGCACACTGAAAGTGCGAAATCAATATATATATAATATATATATTATATATATATATATATATATATATATATATATATATATATATATTTACATGGTTTCGCCACCATAAAAAGTGCGAAACCCATTTTCATAAAAAAAAAAAAAATTCTTTATATGGTTTCGCAGTTTCAAATCTGTGAAATCGATTTTCTAAAAAAAAAAAACTTAATGTGATTTCGCACATTGAAAGTGCGAAATCGATTTTTTTAAAAAAAAATAAAAAATTGTAATTTGATTTCGCAGCTTGAATCTGCGAAATCAATTTTCTAAAAAAAAATAATTTTTTTTTTTAATGTGATTTCCCAGATTCAAGCTGCGAAATCAATTTTTAAAAAAATGTTTTACGTGATTTTGCAAAAGAAATTGATATATATATATATATATATATATATATATATATATATATATATATATATATATATATATGTAGTCACCCGATCCCAATTGAACACATAGCTCCAAAAAAAAATTTATTCTTCTTTGACTAGTGTCACGGGTATGTTGAACGTGTTAATCCAAGAAACTTATATCAACTTTGTGTCCCGTACCAGCATGCAAATGTCTTTCACCTCTGTGTGTATCGACATGCAAACGTCTTTCATGTAACAGTGTTTGAAATCATGCATTGGTTCTCTATTTATTGTTGCAATTCGTTCATTCATTATATCATCCAGCTTCAAAAAATCTTTTATCTCATTTTCTCTCTGCATTAAATAAATTTGGATTTGCTTTGCTTTGCTCCCCATTTTAATTCGAGAAATTATTTAAGGTAATGTTTATTTATTTCAATCTTTCATATTTAAATTAATAGTGGCATATTTTCTTATTTTAGTTTTAAAATATAATTTATGACTAGTAAAATTATTGTTTAGTTAAATTATTATGTATAATTTTTTGATAACTAGTTAAATTATTCTTTATAAATTATTGGTGTAACTTGTATAGTATCTCGTTTATGAGAAATTTGATCACTGTTTTACTAAATGATGCGAAAATGCATCCCATTAAATGATTCTTTATAAACTATTTGTTAAATTGTTATTTATATTTGTGAAATTGATATTTATATTTATTCTTGCATTATATGTTCATGTATTATAAACTTAAATTTGATAGGTTATACTATGTATTCATTTTATTACAAACTTAATTTATTTACTTTGTAATAATTTATCATATTTTAAGGATGGCTCCTTGTCGTCATCGTGTCATTACAAGGGCAGAAATTAGTGGAGCTCAGAAGTTTTATGATGACTTTTTGTTGTACAAGATGAAGCCAAATCATTCAATTACCTGAACACTATTTGGCAATGCTCAAAATGTGGGTCCACATGCTTTATTTAAAAGCCTATGATTGCCTTAAAAATATCGACCGTAACCACTTAACACGAGGAGTTGATTGGTTAAATACTTTAGACAAAGATTATTATGAAAGATGCATACATTTACCGTGTGAGCTACGATGTAAGGGTAGGAAGTCAAATTGTCCTGATTTGATGAAAGAGTTAATTGAAGATTGGAAAAAGAATATTGGGAGATCCGCCATTTTAGGAATGAGTCATAAGTTGGGAAATGATATTTTTCAATTAAGAAAATCCCCACCTTCTACTTACCCATGACGAACCAAGTCAAGTGTAAAAAATCATTTGATGGATCCATTTGCCCGTATTAAGTTCAATGTTGGTTCTCAATTTAAAATTTTTAGAGACATTGAAAGATTTGAAGAAATTGCAAAACTACCGGCGCACAAACTTAGAATGGGTTTTTGGATGCTTAAATGAATCACCTTTTATGATTATTTATTTTTTTTTCTTTCCTTTTCTTTTTTTTCTTTTATGTGTTTTTCAATTTATTGTAAATCTTCTTATTTTGATCAAGTTTGAATGAACATAGTCGTATGACTTTTAATGTAACCAGTATTCCTTATTTATGATATTTTAGTAGAAGTATTGATGTGTTAGCTTGGATTTTTCAAAATGAATTATCTACAAACTTTGAATATTGGATTAGATTTTTAAAGCAATTCACTTACACCTTTGGTTTTATCCACCACCTAGGTATTCCCATGAGAAAAAGAAAAAATGAGTTCCAATCAGCCTCACAATGTACCATACTTTGATTTCGAAGAAGACTTCTTTTTTTACGATACAAATTTAACCGAGTGGAGCATCCATATGGATACTAATATGGTTGACGACCTCCGTGAGAGTAAGCTCAATGGTGTCTACGATCCCAGAAGAGGATTACACAACAATATCACATGGATTTTGTTGGACAAAATCAATGTTGCGTTCGTGAAAAACTTCACAATGGACGACATAACCGCCCGAGCTCAACTTTTGGAAAAACAATACAGGCATTTTCATATGATTTTGGGAAATGAGCATTGTACTTGGGATCATGAGACCAACAAATTGCAAGCGCCGGAATGGCTTGTACGTTTTTGGAATGACGTGGCAGGGAATTCTAAGTTTACTGCTGCATATCTAAAATATGGAGAACCTTTATTCGATTTGATGGATCGGGTATTCAATAAAAACTATTTAAATTGCATTTGTCAATACCACAATCTCAAGGGAAATCCGCCATTACGAATGTGATCACACATCTAATATCAAATTATTGTAATTGTTATATTAATCTTATTGTATTTTAATTTGAAATAAACTTTCTTGTAATTTTAAGGCATTATTATGATGTGCACTTATTGTTTTTCTGACGCAGATAAAACTCATTACTTCAGTTTTCAGTTCATATGCTTAATGTGTAGTATTCTCACATAGAAAGTTGAAAAACATATTGATCAATGTGTAGTCTTGTCACCAGTAGGGTTGGATATATATTAAATAACTGAGAAATAGAAAATTACACATTTTATTAAATAAAATACAACAAACGTTACAAATCAAACATTACAAATTAAAAGTTGCTTCCATCTCCTTCTGGTCATTCTGATCCCATTTTATTACATAATTTAGTACTAACACATTGGGATGCATCAATTGAAAGTTGCTTCCATCTCCTTCCACAATGGTGGCATGTCATACAAATAATATCTGCGTGATGCATCATCACCGTATTCCTATATTAAAAAAAAAGTTAGTAATTAAAATAAAACCAACACAAACCACACAATTATTTATAGACAGATAAATTGGACTTTACATAGGCTGGAGAGACATTGTTATTGATAATGGTATCAATACAGATCAGACCACGTTCTTCATCCAAAAAAACACCATCCTCAGAAAGTCTTGCCATCCACCAACCGTACCTCATCTCCATTTCTTCAATCCGGTCGTAAGTTTTTGGAGTAGTGGGTGAAAATATGAAACGATGCTCGAGTATGTGTTTTACCTGCGGGACGCTGAAGATCCTATACGCTTTTTTTGCACCTCTTTCAACACCTTCTTTGAAGACATCTGGATGATTTTCGTCGAAGTTAGCCATTATTAGCTAGTATGGTTTATATTTTTGGGTGGGTAGTTTTTTCAGTGCGTACATATATATAGATGCGTAAAATACGTGTTACGTGTGATTGTGTTGTCAACACACACATAAATGAAATACAGCTTTGCCAACTACTCCATCTGTGCTATTGTGTTGTCTACTCACTTTAATAATTTCACATCGCGTATTTTTATGAATTGTGTTGTCTTGTCATATGTTACACTATGTCACAGAATACTGAAAAGTGT